>OZ024741.1:198095447-198165447 GCA_964016885.1 Eledone cirrhosa
TTTTTATATGAAATCGTGTGTCGAAACAAATATTGTTATACTTGAGGAGGGTCATATTTGTGTAATATTGCCAGAATTAATAACAGAACAGCTGACAAAACATATAAGATGGGTAATATCTATCCTACGAGGTTACCCTTTAATAAAAGAGTTTGCATACCACAACAAATAGATGACGAGACAGAGGCACAGTTCACCATAGCTAGAAATAAGATTAGACAAATAGTAGACAGGTATACTAAGAGACAGAGCAGACCAGAGGCCCAACAACTTGGGAGGAAACCTGTAGAAGGCTTGGTTAGCCTCAAGCAGCGCACAAGGGATGGTGAGGTAGTGTGTCTACCCACGGATAAGTCTGGTAGGATGTCAATATATAGCATGCCGAACTACATCGAGGCTATGCAACCCCACATCACCAACACGAGCGAAATTGCACAACAAACACACGATGGGAGAGAAAAAATCCTCAACGCTCACATGATGATGTGGATTGACATCCTAAAGCCAAGCAGACGCACTGCCAACAACTTCCAAGCGTCTAACAATGGCATACCACCCTTGTATGGGCTCCGCAAAGACCACAAGACAGTCGACGACCCGACAACAGGACCACCAACAAGACCCGTATGCGGAGCTAATATAGCTAGATAGGATCTCCTACTTCCTCTCAATGGTTATACGCCCCATAATCAAGATGTCCCCAGATGTATGTGACAGTACAGAGGACCTCCTCAGCAGAATCAGTGAGTGCAACAAAAACAGGAGCCTATCCAACTGCATAATAGGCAGCATGGATCTGGTGTCACTGTACCCATCCATTAACATTGATTTTGCTGTGAAAAGATGTGTGGAGATGATCATTGAGAGTGAGGTGGAGTTCTGCGACGTCGACACAGACGAACTGGGCCTCCTACTTAGACTTACCTACGACACTGACTACCTAGACAACCATGACCTTAGATGTTTCTGCCCGAGTAGACCTATAAGAGGTAGACCCCCCACCATAACCTCAATAGCAAAAAAGACTCCCATGGCAAGGTGGATTGGGTGGACCAAAGCTATACGGACCCCCCAAAACAATGATCAGGTAAGAAAAATGGTCGCACATGCAATAGGGGCTAGTATCAAAACTACCCTAAAGGGCCACATATTTAAGTTCAACGAGAAAATCTACACCCAAAATGAGGGAGCAGCCATCGGCGTCAGCATAGCTGGTGATGTTGCCAACCTTTTCATGGTATGGTGGGAAAGGAGACTTAAAGATCTCCTTAATGAAAGCTCCATAGACCTCATCATGTACTCTCGTTATGTAGAGGATATCAATATAGTTATAAGAACACCCCCACTAGAGAGCACTAACAAGTTTGATTTAGAACGTAGCACGATGGAAAGCATCCAGCAGATAGCTAATTCCATACACCAGAGTATAACTGTAACTATCGACTTCCCTTCCAAACACCCTAACAATAGACTACCTGTATTAGACACAGAACTCTGGATTAACACTATAGACGAGAGAGCCCAAATTCTCCAATCACACTATGCTAAACCCATGGCCTCCAAATACCTGATACTCAAAAACTCAGCAATGTCCAGTAGTGCTAAGTTTAATATTCTGATCGCAGATTTGGTACGAGTGATGAAGAATGTGTCCCGCATGTGCGACCCAACAGAAATGGAAAGACACATCCAACACTTCATCAACCGCATGCAGTTCTCTGGCTACAACCAAGGAGACAGAGTCAGAGTATACGAAAGAGCCATGGAAAAGTATAAGACCCTCATAGAACTGGACATGAAACGAATTTGCCCATTATACAGGAGCAAATCATGGAATAGCTTAGATAGGGCTAGACATAAGATAGGGAAAGCCACCTCATGGTACGACAACCAGAGATACCAGAGTGTCATGTTTGTGGACGCCACCCCTGGAGGGAAATTAGCTAACCAGTGTAGAAAGGCCCTGAGAAAGACCCACTTAAAAATAAAGGTGGTAGAAAAGCCAGGAGCCACCATAAAATCCTTGATCAGCAAAACCTACCCTTTTAAGAAAACCCACTGTACCAATAGGAAATGTATCATATGTAAGGTGAACCCCCGGATAAACTGTAAAACTAGAAACGTAGTCTATAGCATAAGATGTACAGAGGGTACTTGCAGAAACATGACAACAACATACATAGGTGAGACAGCTCGTAGCATAGGTGAAAGGATAGACCAACACTGGGGGGAACTAAAAGGACGAAAAAACGGGTCAGTACTATACGAACAAGCTAGACAACAACATGACGGTAACATAGACAACATAGAAATTAGAATAATATCTAAACATAGAAATGACCCAGCAGATAGGCAAATCAGAGAGGCCAGTGAAATAGAAATTAGAAGACCAAAGCTAAACAGAAAGAATGAATGGAATAACAACAACACCCAAACAAACAACACTGACCTAAGAGAAGTATAAATAAGTAAATAAAATAAGATAAATAAATAAATAAATAAATACACAAGCACAATAACAACAAGCACATAAACACACACTAGTCACCCATCACACAGCAAACATAACACTATACACACACGCAAACACATGCGCAAACAAGACGAAATAAAATAAACAAACAAGCAAATAAATAAATAAATATATAGACAGACTGAATAAAAATGGCGTAGACATACAACACAACAGGAGAAAAACATAACACCACTGATGATGTTGCAGATGTGCAACGAAAGATTTATAATAAACTATATATATGTGCTTGTGTCTATATTGTATCTGTACTATTTTTGACCGTCGGTCAGTCAATGGCAACATTGAGGACCGAGTAAGTTAGATTACCGATATAAAAGACACAGAAGAGAAAAGCGAAAACCAACCAAACAGTGAATGTGTTCTGTTATTAATTCTGGCAATATTACACAAATATGACCCTCGCCAAGTATATATATATATATATATATATATATATATATATATATATATATATATATATATATAACGAAGGAATTGTGGTAAGGAACCAGATGGACCATAACGCACCAGAGTACTCAATAATTAGGGTAGTAGAGTGGGTAATAGGAAAAAGTATGACCCCAACGGCAGAGCTCTAGCCGTTTCGACGGCTATTTCTGGACGTCCAGAAATAGCCGTCGAAACGGCTTGAGCTCAGCCGTCGGGTCATACCTTTTCCTATATATATATATATATATATATATATATATATATATATATATATATATATATATATATATGCAGAGGTTGTATTTAATTTGTTTTGGATTCAACTAGCTTAAACATTTTTATAACCGATATAAAGCACTCAACAGTTTAGTGGAGTAAATATTCAATATATTAATAAATGGAAACTATATTTATAAAACCATAATTATTTTATTATATATATTTCAAGGGCAACCAAGGCAAATTTTGGTGCGCTTTCATCAGATAAAATACAACATTTGTTTTATAAATAAATCTTGACATACCCGCATAAAGACAACCTTAACGGTTGAGGTTCGCTGGATAGTCTATCTGGATAGACTATCCAGATAGTCTATCCAGATAGACTATCCAGATATACTA
Source organism: Eledone cirrhosa (assembly GCA_964016885.1). NCBI lineage: Eukaryota > Metazoa > Mollusca > Cephalopoda > Octopoda > Eledonidae > Eledone > Eledone cirrhosa. Next base: position 198,099,034 of record OZ024741.1, read on the forward strand.
TCCAGATATACTATCCAGCGAACCTCAACCGTTAAGGTTGTCTTTATGCGGGTATGTCAAGATTTATTTATAAAACAAATTTGTATTTTATCTGATGAAAGCGCACCAAAATTTGCCTTGGTTGCCCTTGAAATATATATAATAAAATAATTATGATTTTATAAATATAGTTTCCATTTATTAATATATTGTATATATATATATATATATATATATATATATATATATATATTTCGTTTCTGAATTTGTTTAGCAAGATTCTTTATCTGAAATCGTGTGTTGAAACCGATATTGTTATACTTTGGGAGGGTCATGTTGCCAATATGACCCATGTTGCAACATGACCCTCCCAAAGTATAACAATATATATATATATATATATATATATAAAGGTTCACATATATATATATAAACATACTTACATATACGTGTTTTGCAACGGGTCACTTTGTGGCTCAATGAAAAGTTAATAAATTAAATAATCAGAGCTATATATCATAAAACATGTCTATAGAATCACCAGATAAAATATATACCATTTCCTCTCCCAATTAGCATAATTAACCATATAAAAAATCGAATAGACCAGGCTATAAGAATAAGGCTTCTATGAAGAAATCTCCAACAAATAACCGATACTAGCCCTTCGCGTCGGCTGCGACGGAATATATATCGAATATTTCGACAGCGTAATCGCCCAGATATACAGTCAATTAAACAGAATTAGGTGTAAAATAAACTATGAGAAAAGAGAATACATTTATCTACCTCGACCATGGTTTCGTCCGCATTTTGAGATTTCCAATAACTTCGGAAACTCGAGCACCGGACTCTTCAGGACGCGAAGGGCTAGTTTCTGTTATTTGTTGGAGATTTCTTCATAGAAGCCTTATTCTTATAGCCTGGTCTATTCGATTTTTTATATGGTTAATTATGCTAATTGGGAGAGGAAATGGTATATATTTTATTTGGTGATTCTATAGACATGTTTTATGATATATATATATATATATATATATATATATATATATGTAGATAAATCTACCAAGAGTTTACGGTAGTGTCCAATCCGTATGAAGAACTCAATGTATTCCGGATATCATGGAAAGAAGAGATGTAATGAAAAATCACTTTCGGTGAAAGATAAACGGTATACAGAGTCAAGATAAAATATTAAACAAATAATGAATAAACAATGAAACAGTTCCTTATATTAAACAAAAAAAGTTCACTATTTAACGATTGTTTCTAGGATATATATGTGTTAGAATTGGCATGCATATTCAACAGATCTATGTACAAAATTATACAAAATTATACAAACTATCAAGATTAAATATACATACCAACACATATATACGACGTCTTCAGAAATAATTATTATTTCTGAAGACGTCGTATATATGTGTTGGTATGTATATTTAATCTTGATAGTTTGTATAATTTTGTATAATTTTGTACATAGATCTGTTGAATATGCATGCCAATTCTAACACATATATATCCTAGAAACAATCGTTAAATAGTGAACTTTTTTTGTTTAATATAAGGAACTGTTTCATTGTTTATTCATTATTTGTTTAATATTTTATATATATATATATATATATATATATATATATATATATATATATATATATATATATATATATATATATATAAGCGCCAACACACTTCTCTTTGTCCTCCTACTCTTTCAGTCATTTCTATATTTCATCTGCCTGTCACCCACCTTGTGGGTTGTTTCTCTGTTAGCCAGTGGCCACTGGTCTCTGTCCTCTAGGGCATTTTTTGCCCATCGCTGTCTTTGACTTTTAACGGGTGTTCTAGCGATGAATTTTCTCATCGCTATATATATATATATATATATATATATATATATATATATATATATATATATATATATTGTTATATTTGGGGAGGGTCATATTGTTATAATATTCCCAGAAATAATAGTAAAACACACTCACTGTTTGGTTTAGATCGGTTTTCGCTTGTGTATCTTTTATATCTCCATAGTTAATTTATCTGGCAATCAATGTTTATCATTAATTGACCAACGGTTAAAAATACAGATATAAATATATATATATAGCCTATCAAAGTTCTTTCATCATATATATATATATTATATATATATATATATATATATATATATATATATATATATATATATATATATATATATATATATATATATATATATATATATATATGTAGGAGGTGAGTTTTATTGTAGTACAATAAAGCAATGCAGATATCGGATAAGAAGCACTCTACAGTTTGTGGGACTGGAGTATGCATAATATAATATATATATTATATATATATATATATATATATATATATATATATATATATATATATATATATATATATATATTCATTGAGCCACACCGTGAAAGGTAGCCACACTCATATGTATCTATGACTATAGCTCCGTTTAAATGATTATTTATCTAGTTGATTTCTACCGACTAGGATGAAGAAAGATTGGGTATATTTTATCTAATAATTCTTCAAACTTGCAATTTTATATATAGCTCTGATTAATAATTATTTGCTTAATTAAATTTTTCACACTCATATATATATATGTGACTATGTCTAAATATATACATATATATCCCTATGAATGTATTCTATACTCCCGTTCGGTAGAGTAAACATTATTCGGTATCTGACTGCTCTTTCTAGCAGCCAGCCTACCTGCCACCTGGCCACCATTCACAACCTTCTACTTTGACCACTAGCCACTTGATGATTCTTAGCCATTTTGAATTCATTTCTGGCGGCGATCACTGTAGACATTTTATTCCTAACTCGGGGTGTCTCTTGATAAGCTCCAAACCTCATGGATAATACCAAGATTGGATATATCCACAAAGTACGAACGAAACTATCGATAGTCGGGACTAGAGGGATTTTGGTAAAGTTTATATCCATTTTATATATTTTAGACTTAGATCCGTTTAATTGATTATTTGTCTAGTTAATTTCTACGGGCTAAGAGGAAAGACTGGACAAATTTTATCTGACTGTTCCTCGCGGAGAATAGTCTGTATTATTTATCTATTATTTCTTCGAAGTTACATTTTAAACTTATAGCTCCGTTTAAATGATTATTTATCTAGTTGATTTCTACGGACTAGGGTGAAGAAAGATTGGGTATATTTTATCTAATAATTCTTCAAACTTGTAATTTTATATATATATATATATATCAGATAGGGTGTGGTAAAAACAAACAGGTAGACCATAACCCACCAGCGTACTCGATACTTGGGGTAGAGTGGGTAATATGAATAGATTCAGAACGCCGACGGCTGAGATCCGAACTGTTCGGATCTAGCTGTCGAAACGGCCGGAACTCAGCCGTCGGGGTCCTGAATCTTTTCATATATATATATATATATATATATATATATATATATATATATATATATATATATACAAAGGAATTGTGGTAAGGAACCAGATGGACCATAACGCACAGGGTACTCAATACTTAGGGTAGTAGAGTGAGAAATAGAAAAAAGTATGGGGTCATACTTTTTCCTATATATATATATATATATATATATATATATATATATATATATATATATATATATATATATATATATATATTTATAATTATATAAACATATATATATATATTTATATGCATAGTAATTTGATTAAAATATCAGGAGGCCAGACTGGTGATATCCCTTGAAAATTATATTGTATCATTATCTACCGTAATCACACCAATCCCGCGAATAACACCGATTTCGCGGATCATCTCAGAATTAAATATTTTCTCTATTCTCTGTTTGTGTTTGCCGTAAATTCTCTATATTGATTAACTAATTATGCAATCCAAGCCTGATGATATCGCCAGGATCTTTCATAACCAGGCAGTTGAAATATATATAGTGTTTTTTTTACAACAATAAAATTTAAAGGAACACCAGTCTGGCTTACTGCTATTTTAATCAAATTAATATTTAACTCCGTTCCTGTACCAGTCCCGGGATTCAACAGTGCTTTCCTTACTATTACATCATGGCTAACTAAACGGAATGACCAATTCTATCCATTGGTGAGCCACAAAACATAAATGTATGTATGTATGTATAAATATGTATATATATGTGTGTGTGTCTGTATGTGGATTATAATAGGCAAAGTTTTCTGAAAAGTCTTTGAATTTTTGTCGTTCATTTATTGCTTTTTTTAGTTGTTTGTTAGACCCGATTTGTTCAGCTTGAGCTGTCCTATAAATGCGAAGGTAACTGCCAAATATAGTATATTGACAGTGTTTCTAGCTCGGGTCACTACACCTTTTTTGTGCAGACGCGAAAACAAAGACGATACATAGAGGGCAAAAGGTCACCAATAAGGTCACAAACTCTGTAATGAGTTCTGACAATAAATAAATATGTTGACTAGGCCATTTCCCAACAGATAGATCGATAAATTACTTAATAATAAAACCTCAAGTGAAACTCAATGTATAATTAGCAGTGTGACCGTTCTGAAGTACAATACTATCTGCTTCAACATATGATTTCACATCAAGAATCTTGCAAACCAAATACAAAAGACGAAGTGTATATGTATATATATATATATGTGTGTGTGTGACGCGCGCGATAGAGAGAGTGAGAAAGAGGGAGTGAATGTGAGAGAGAGAGAGAGAGAGAGAGAGAGACAGAGAGAGAGATAGGGGGGAGGGGGGGAGAGAGAGAAGGTGAAATTGGAAATACCACTGAAAATATATTTAAGGGTCTGTTTTTCTTGTTTTTCGTCAAAGTGGCATTATTAAAAAAAGAATTTTATAATGTATATAAAATATATAAAGTATAGCCGGTTTCGATGTATTAGTAAAATTCATCTTATCAAATTACAATTGAGTATTACAATTAAAAAGAATTAATAAGGATTAAAAACTAAAAATTCAAGATTTAAAATTAAGTGTTGAGGTAAGTTTTTTTTATCTTCCTTAACAAGGAAGATGAAAAAAACTTACCTCAACACTCAGAAGGGGACTGGAAAATGAACTCTTGTGTAGTAGCAGCAGCAGTGTTGCTAGTAGTGTTTCTTCACATAGAACAAAATTGTTTTTACGGACAAAATTGTTTTGTGAATTATGTTATTGGACTGGTCAAGAGTTCAGATGGGAGTGGCGAAGAGGGGTGGTTGTAAGCTAGAGACAAATTCTATGGAATTGCAACAGTAAGGTTGTAAAAGAAATTCTATTTTAAAGTTGAGTAGGGTCATTCCTACACAATCTGTAATGTGGCTACTTACGGGGATTTTTCATGTTTACGTCTCGGATTTGTTGGCGATGGATGGTCATTCTTTTGAGTAATGACATACCCGTCTGTCCTATGTAGTTATTTCGCAGCCACCGCATCTGATTAGGTAGATCAGGTTCTCTGAGCTGCAAGTGAAGTTGTTTTTCACTGTGAAAGTTTGGCCATCTTTAAATGTGAATTTTTGTCCTTCATTAAGTATAGGCATGTGCCACAGTTTGTTCTTCCGCATTTTGTTACCGTAAGGTTGGAGATTGGTTTGTGTATATTTGTTCCAGTGAGAATGTGTTTTAGTAATTTGGGTTGCCTTTTACTTTTAATGATCTTGTGTGTTTCTAGGATTGTTTTCATTTTTTTATCTTTAAATAGAATGGGGAGGGTTTTGTGTAGAAGATCGAACATTTCGATGTTTCTGGGGTTGAACATGGATACATATGGTAAGGTATTGTTTGTGGTTCTGTGCTTTGGGTTGTTGGGTTGATGAAAATTTGCGTGTTTTGCTCTGTCTATTTCGTTATTAATTATGTCAAGTGGGAAGGCTCTTAAGGTAAGTGGGTTATTTATTTCATTTAGTCTTTGTTCCTATTTAGCTGGGTCTGATACTATGGTGCATATATGTTTGGCTAAGTTAAAAGGAATGTTAAGTTTTGTATGTTTCTGGTGACCTTTGGTGTGAAGAAAATGTGCTGTTAGGGGTCCGTGGGTTTATAAAAGATGTCTGTTTCTATTTTCCCATCTGTTTTTAAAATAAGGATATCCAAGAAGACTAATTCCTTGGGGATGGATTCCATTGTGAATTGTATGTTATTGTTAATGTTGTTTATGATATTTTTGAAAACAGTGAGTGTATTCGTGTCTTCCTGCCATAGTATAAAGCAAATGTCTAGGTATCTCTTCCAATTATATATATATATATGTGTGTGTGTGTGTGTGTGTGTGTGTGTGTGTGTGTGTGTGTGTGTGTGTGTGTGTGTGTGTTTGGCTAGGACCAGAGGAAGAGGTTGGGTGGTAGAGAGGAGAGATGAGGGATTCGATAAAGGAATAAAAATAGTAACTCCTGGGCATTATTATCTATTTATTGTTGTTCTTGTATTATTTCAATAAGTATTATTGGAAGATAAATTTTTTAGATAAATATATGTCTAATGCTAAATAATAGATAAACACACATACACACGTACGTATGGTTAGCACAAACATACATATATATATAAATATGCGCGCGCACATACTCTCTCTCTCACACACACACACACACACACACACACACACACACACACACACACACACACACACACGCACACACACACACACACGCATATATCTGTATATATATAAAATTAAGTATGTATGTGTGTGTGTGTCTGTGTGTCTGTGTATATACCTATAGGGGCCTACATCTTACGACCGATTTTCATGAAACTTTACAGACTCATAGATTAGTCATCGGGGAGTGTTTTCTATATATCAGCGTATCGTTTTTTTATTCTGAGGTCATTCTGCAGATAAAAATCGATAGAGGGGTCACCTTTTTTTAGGTATCGAAAGATAAGATTTTTGGCTCTAGCTCCCACATTTTGCCACCGATTTCGTTCAAATTTTAAAGCAAAATAGAATTTATCATTGCACATCCTGGAATGGCTTTATATTTTGCATTTCTTGCTCAAGGACGGCGTGGCAGCCGCTTAAATATTCAAAGATACCACTTTTAGACCAAATTTCCACTCAAGCTCCCACATTAATCAACCTACTTTGTTCAAATTTTACACTACGCTAGATCTGATTATTTCACGTCTTAAAGTGGCTTTACATTTTGGATTTTTTGTTCAGGAACGGCGTGGCAGCCGTTTAAATATTCGAAAATACCACCTTTTCGCTCAAATTTCCGCCTTTTCGGCTCTAGCTCCCACATTTTCAACCGATTTCGTTCAAATTCGAAACTTCGGCTCCACCTCACACATAAATCAATTTATTTGATTCAACTTTTATACTACCACAGAACCTATAATTAGCTCCCATATTTTTCAACCGATTTCGTTAAAATTCGAAACTTCGGCTCCACCTCCCACATAAATCAATTTATTTGGTTCAACTTTTATACGACGATAGAACCTATCATTGCACATCTTATAGATGGTCAAAGGCAAAACGATGGCCACTGACGTCGTCTGAGCCTTTAGTTGTGTATTTGAGAATTCATCGTTTCCAATCAAGTAGCGTGAGGAAATTTGGCTGTTAGATGTCATTACCTCCCTCCCCCAACATGCCCCTTCATCAATCATCCGCGTTTCTCAGAGGTCATCACCACCCTCTCGAGCATGGCCTGTGTGTGGCCATAGATGAGTCATCGAGAAGCAGTCGCTAAGATCAACACTTTTTCATCAAAGCAGATATTATTTTACCTACCCAGGCAGCGCTGGGTACTGCTGCTAGTATATATATATATATATATATATATATATACATACATACATACATACATACATACATACATACATACATACATACATACATACATACATACATACATACATTCGAATTCGTAGAGATATCCGACTAAATACATAATTCATTTTACAAGGATTTGCTACAAACAGCATGGCTGAACAGAACATCAACAAAAAAATTAAGGAAGTATCGAAGACAAATAACAAAGAAGGTAATCAAACTTTATTCAGTTGTAGCTACAGAAGAAACCGAAATTATAAATCGCATTTCTCTTGGAGTTGCGAACTTAATAATGATTTATTTAATTGTTATAAAATGGCAAAAAACAATGCCTCCATTGGCTATATGAATAGAATAAAGCTACACTGGGACGAAATGCACCCAGAGCTAAATTATTTCACAGCGAAACAATTACGCCAGCAAGCGACGTTTGTTGAACATAAAAATAAGATAAATATTATTAATTGTAAGTCCCCCACAACAAACATGGAATCAACAACACGTGCTACAGATCGCCATGCTACTAGACTTCCGAGCAGCCAGGTCGAACAGCGCCTTGAAACAACTATGCCTGTAAGAAACTTGACACCACCTGTACCATCTAAGTCTACCTCGAATGCTGGGGAAAACACTATCGATAATAATAATAATCGAAGAAATAATAATAATAATCGAATAAATGTGACACCACGTATACCATCCGAGTCTACCTCGACTGTTGTGGAAAATACTATCGATAATTATAATCAAAAGTATAAATAATTGAAGATTTCCCTCAACGAAATCTTCCAGAGAGAAATTAACTCGTGTATAAATATCTCTCTGGCTGAACGTGTTAAAATGACAATGGTGAATAAAAAACCAAATAATGAAATACTACGTCTTATTGACGAAATAGGGGGTGAATATTTACGACGGATAAAAACCCCAACATTTTGGAAAATCAACGCCTGTTTATATGCCTTAGCAATGACAGTGAAGCATTATCTTGGTGATAGCAGAGATATTAACAAGAACAAAACACCACCAAAAATACCATCATATATAACTAAAATAGAAAAGAAGAGTGCTGACCTACGAAAAAACATAGGACATGTGACAATGCTCCTTACATGCAAACAAACACAAAAAAACCTCACTCCTAACCAACAAAGAGTGCAAAATAAAATAGAGACGATGTTTGGTAACAGTAGAACCAGAACTCTCCAATATAAGCTGATCACCCTCAAACAAGAATTGAGAGCTGTTAGCGAAAAACGCCGATACCTGAAGAAGGTAGATGAGAGAAAAATGCTTAATAAAAGATTCAGACGAAACCAAACATCAGTCTATAGAGATATAAAGGGCAAAATAATAAGTGTCACTGAGGCCCCATCCCAGAAAGACATAGATTCCTTTTGGAGAAAAATATGGGGTGAAAAGAAGAATTTCAACCAAGATGCAGTGTGGCTAAGAGAAATCCGAAAGAACTATTGCTCCTACACTACAACAAAAACATACGAAATAAGTGAGGGTACCCTTGAGACTGTGATAGGAAAACTCCAAGATAAGAAAACACCAGGAAGAGACAAGATTGTCGGCTACTGGTACAAAAAACTAATATTCTATCGGAGGTACCTCTACCAACAAGTTCTTAAGGGAGATACACTTATACCAGAATGGTTGACATTAGCACAAACGTTACTGGTCCCCAAGAACACCCACTTGGCAAAAAACTACCGACCCATTGCATGCCAGAATCTGATGTATAAGATGTATACAGCCTGCCTGAACCTATTCCTCCAAGATCACTGTGAAAATAATAACATCATCACAGATGAACAAGCAGCTGGAAAGAAAAGGGTTTGGGGATATGCTGAACAACTCCTAATCAACAAAACTGCGATGTCGGAGGTGCAACAACTTAGGAGGAATATGACTACAGTCTGGCTGGACTACAAGAAAGCTTTCGATTCTGTTCCCCACTCTTGGATGATAGAGGCCCTCCAACTGGCTAAAGTCCCAGACATTATTGTCAGAGTCATAGAGAAGCTGTCTTCTTCTTGGGCTACTATCCTAAGGTTAAAGACAGAGAGGGAGGACTCTATTTTCACTGATAAAATAAAATATTGCAGGGGTATATTTCAGGGAGACAGTCTCTCTGTGATATTGTTCATCTTGTCATTAAACCCCTTGTCCTTTCTGCTCAAGAAATGTGAGGGATACATCATTGGCTCACAGGAGGGCAGAAATACGAACCTAACCCATAATTTCTTTGTGGACGATCTGAGACTCTATGCCAAGAACATGGATGGGATGAAGAAAAATCTTGACCTGGTTACAACGTTCTCAAAGGATATAGGAATGGAATTTGGCCAAGATAAATGCTCATACATGACTGTAAAGCGGGGAAAAACAACAACCCAATCTAGCAACATTGTCATCAATGGTTTAACTATTTCCCCGATATCTGATGAGGACTGCTACAGATACCTGGGGATAGATGAGAACATATCCTATAATGGTATCTGTAATAAAGAACGCGTAACCAGGGAATACTACACCCGATTAAGATAGATCTGCTCATCGGAACTCTCTGCGCAAAACAAAACAGTGGCTCACAATGTGTTTGCTGTGCCTGTCCTAACACCAACGTTTGGAATACTCGAATGGTCGATAGACGAAATTCGAGCGATTGATGTTAAAACTCGAAAAATACTGAACAACACCGGAAACTTCCACATCAACAGTGACATAGACCGCCTTTACTTGAAACGTAAACAGAGAGGCAGAGGCCTAACATCAGTCCAGACAACATTTTAATGTCGCATCATATCTCTCCGACAACATCTACGAACCTCGAAGCGTAGGAGCCCGCTTCTCGAGCAAGTATATCTGCATGAAACAGATAAGATCATGAGAGTTGGGAAGGCACTCCTTGTGAGATATTCCCTGTGTGATATTCAAAAACTCACACCCAGGGATGTCGCTAAGCAGTATCGCAGTGAATCCATGGATGAAAAACTGCATGCCTATCAGCAATAAAAAATCATGCATGGATATGTTGCCAGGAAGCTCCAGAGTGAGAGTAATATAGATAAGGAAAGTAGTCTATCTTGGACCAACAACCGCTATATTGGCTCCCACTTTGAAGGATACGCTTTTGCAATCCAAGAACAGGAGATTAGCACGAAATACCTGATTCACAAAAGAGATAGGGATGCAGGCAAAACACCTAGATGTGATAACAAGTGCAGACTCTGCAGAACTAACATCGAGGATATCACACATGTCATCAGCAGCTGTCCAAAGATGTGATCGCGGTACTATCTACCTATGAGGCATGATGTAGTGGCCAAAACACTGTACAATGCAGTTCGTAAAAAAGATAGCCCCGATAATAAACACATTAAAAGCTACAACAATGTGGAAGACATCCATGTACATAATATGAAAGAGTACTGGTGGAATGTTCCAGTAAAAACCCCAATAAAATGCAGGCATAACAGACCAGATATTATGATATGAGACAGGGAGAAGAAAACATGCACAGTAGTGGAAATTAGCTGCCCAGCAGATGCCAATATAATATCAAAGATTATTGAAAAGGAGAATATTTATGCAGAACTGATGAGAAATCTGCAAATACTCCACCCTGATTACACCTTCAGATTTATGGCTGTGATTATTGGGGCACTGGGATATGTTAGTAACTGCCTCAATACAAATCTTGAGAAGCTAGGGTTCACAGGAACAGAAAGAACACAACTAGTTAGGAAACTACAAGTACAATCCATTAATGGAACAGTAGAAATATGTAAAACATTCCAAAATTTTGCATCTAATAAATGCATATACACATGTACAGATACAAAGCATATACACATGCACACATACAACTCAAAACATATACATCCACACATACAATAACATCCATATCTACACATGCATGCATACATATCTACCTAGTTGATGTTGTGTAAATTCCAATGAGAGAGTCTTGTGTCTATGTTAGAAACCGACTCTCTCTCTATTGGTAAAACTTTGTGAAATTATAAAACCAGAAGAACATACATACATACATACATACATATATACATACATACATACATACATACATACATACATACATACATACATACATACATGGTGGCTGCCAACTCGTTTTCGAGTACGGCCACTACTTTATATCCATGTAGGAGAACCCCTACTGATGCGCTGAACGAGTGTGACTTTTTAGTCCAGCCAGCGACTTGAAAACTCTGATAAAAACACTACACTTGTGACAATTATTGACACATAGTGCTGGGCCCATGGTACCATGTGACGACAAGTGCAGAGAGATCTCCAGATATAAAGCAATGCCTGTGCCGTGAAGCTTTTATAGTGAGCACAGGCACTGCACAAAGCCAGTCCCACTCTCTTAACCAAGATGATATTTACCAAAAAGAAGAACAAGTCAACATCATTGGATACCATCAGGGTTGCAGGTGTTATATCAGAGTTTTCCTTCTCCTAGAAGTCTGCCTTGACAAAGGTTAAGGGGTCATCTCTCCCGGTGATTTTGGATGGCCATTGACTCTTAAGAGCTCCTTTGCCCTTTGACAAGTTTTGTTTTTAGTCCTGCAGGATGTCCAAAGTCACCCTCCTCACCAAGAAACCTTGGTGGGGTTGCCAGTTTAGTCGCCAACGACCCGACCATGAGACAGGTTGTACCAACTGGTGACCTGACATACATACATACATACATACATACATACATACATGGTGGTGGCTGCCAACTCGTTTTCGAGTACGGCCACTACTTTATATCCATGTAGGAGAAACCTTACCGATGCGCTGAACAAGTGTGACTTTTTAGTCCAGCCAGCGACTTGAAAACTCTGGTAAAAACACTACACCTGTAACAATTATTGACACATAGTGCTGGGCCCATGGTACCATGTGACGACAAGTGCAGAGAGATCTCCAGATATAAAGCAATGCCTGTGCCGTGAAGCTTTTATAGTGAGCAAAGGCACTGCACAAAGCCAGTCCCACTCTCTTAACCAAGATGATATTTACCAAAAAGAAGAACAAGTCAACATCATTGGATACCATCAGGGTTGCAGGTGTTATATCAGAGTTTTCCTTCTCCTAGAATTCTGCCTTGACAAAGGCTAAGGGGTCATCTCTCCCGGTGATTTTGGATACATACATACATACATACATACATACATACATACATACATACATACATACATGGTGGCTGCAACTCGATATCGTATAATTCCATCGCTTGATACTTAAGCATGAGCATCACGGGTGTGGCTTTTTAGTCCTGCTATGGACTTGCCTATAGCCAGCAATACCATGCACCGCAAAAGATGTCATAGACGAAGTGAATTCTCCTCAGCGCTAACTGCACAAATTAAGAGGTCTACAAATGTACTTTGATAATTTCAAAATTTGATAATCCCGTCATTTTTATTCGTTTATAAGCCCGATTCGAAAACACACATGGCGTCCGGGGAGGAATATGGCACCTGAAGGACAAATGGCGCATAATGTTCAGGACAAAATCTTATATGGGCATCAGCAATTTCTGTAATCTCTGCACCACTGTGACCTCCAAATATTGTACTTGCGAATAAAAAATAACCGTAACAAAATATACAAAATGATAACCTCATGCAAACACTTCTTAAGGCATAAGTTGTTACCCCGTTGGACATGCGAATAGGCCAAATGGAATATTTAACAAAGTTCTAAACTCCACCCACCTTTAATCTTTGTACACTCTCTGATTTCTTGATCTTGAGCAGTTGCGTCCTTATGCTAACGATCTATTCATTATATGCCTCTAAATATTAATTGCGCTGAATCTTACTTTTATATGTATATATATATATATATATATAATACGGTAAAAATTGATGCTATTCAATTCAAGCACTCAATGCATTGTTACTTCTCTCTACCAAAACACACCCACCGTATCTGCTATTAACTAAATGTGTGCACTCCTGAGGATTCATTGAGTGCAATTCGGAGAATTCATTGAGTGAGCTAGATGCTGGCCGTGGTACCTTGATTTAATACCAACGATCCTTGTTACTTTTATATTATATATATATATATATATATTATATTATATATAAACAAACCGAGCATAATAATAAATGTTCGGTAAACCCATACTTACATATATATATGTACGTCCTTTAAACTGTATGTTATTACTCTGAGGTCTATACCTTGTCGAGTGGTTGGCTGCACTGCTGAAGGCATTCGTTGGCTTAGCTGCTACTCGAACTTCGAATATGGTGTACTTATATATATATATATATATATATATATATATATATATATATATATATATATATATATATATATATATTAATATATGATACACACTTACGTGTTTTTGTTGTAATTGACAATAAATAGCTAGAATGAAGTATCTTAATTCAAATACATATAGTCTGCCTGTGTCGATCTAAAAAATAATAAATCAATACTCACAAACCCATATCGGCAAAAGGCCTTGGTACCTAGACACGTTTAAATTTCAAAATACAAACTTTTTCCGCAGATCAGTCCGAACTTCAAAATTTAAACATGTTTCACAAAGGATGGTATAATAGTGAAATAATTAATTAATTAGTAATGAGATAATTAATGTTCTGAGTTTATCAATAGGTACCCAGATAAATTAAGTAACTTCACCTCGGAAAAATATCTAAGGCCTGGTTAACGTAGCCAAAATACACGAGGTTTTGCACACGAATTATTCCAGTTCTCTAACCTCCCATACTTATAGTGCTAGAAATAATAGCCGTTTATATGGGAATTAAGATATTTCATTCTAGGTATTTATTGTCAATTACAACAAAAATACGTAAGTGTGTATCATATATTAATTTATACAGCTCAGAAGTGATTCTTAGAGCTAAAATAATTGTAAATGACCCCATTGAGTGAAAACTCTAAATTATATTATATATATATATATATATAAACTTTTTTGTTGTTACCCTGGCGTCCCCTTTGTTTACGTGTCCCAACGACTTTTTTTAGCCGTTGTTCGCACCAACCTGAGGCATATGGCCCTTAAAGCGATGAAATGCCTAGGACGGTTGGAGGGTCACTGATGAAGGACTCACTTTTTCATATGTATCCCATTTGCAACGCCGCAGCTCCATTATTATCATATTTACATATATATATATATATATATATAATTATGGGGTGGAGTTCCTTCTTACCTTGTCCTTGTCACTTTACTGTTGACATGTTTTCGTTTTCGTTTACTGTCTATGTTCCCTTTTGCATTATATATATGTGTGTGTGTATGTGTGTGTGTAAATCGAGAAGAAAATTGTATGTATCCAGTCATGCGGGACAGGCTCACCATGCCATACAGATAGCTATGAATGGCCATAACAACATTGTCTCCTCTAAAGCGAACCAGCTCAACAGGTATTCCATCCAAACCTGGAGCTTTCCCTCTATTTATCTCTTGGACAGTTGACCTTATCTCATCAATGGTTGGATCATTCGTCATCTCTGTTAAGTCTCCTTTCATTGAACTCTATTAATAATGTCCTCATCAACTACAGAGGGTTGTCAAAGAGATATTTAAAGTGTTCAGTCCACGGACTTATGATTCTTGCTGGATCTTTGATGAGGACGTTCCCATCTTTTGAATTCCGTGGTGCCAATTTTGAGGGCTTTCGGCCAAAGTCTTGCGTTATTGTGTTGAATAATTTCTTCAAGTCTCTGCAGTTATAAGCACCTCTGCTGAAACTTCAGACTAGCAGTTATTCTTCATCTTTCGAGTTTTACATTGCAGTTTTTACTTTGCTTCTTTGAAGGCTTTCTCAACAGTGGTCTTCACTGGACCCTCTTCAACAAGGCACTTCTCATATAACTTGTTCTTCTTTTCAATAAACATGGTGATTGCAGTATCATTATCGTCAAACCGGTCTCTACATTTTGTCTTCTTAAGACCAAGTTCATCAGCCCCAGCACTGTAAACCTGTATTTTAAACTGTTCCCAAGTGCCATCAAAGGAATACTGTTTCAAGTGCATTTTAAAGAGCATCTCGCATTTTAAAACATTCAGCACTCTTGTCAAAGAGTTCTTGTATGCTGATGATGCAGATTTTGTGGCTTACACAGTAGAGGATATGCAGTTGATATTAGACACCTTCTCCAATGCATGTACTGTGTTTTAGGCTAAATATTAGTATAAAAAAGACAAAAGTCATGTACACTGCACCAGTGTATGTGAAGCCAGACATTTTCATGAGAGGAAAAAGACTTGAGGTGGTGGGTAGTTTTGTGTATCCGGGAAGTGTCATTTGGATATTACCCTCGAAACTGAAATAGTTCACAGAATTGCGAAAGCGGGTCTTGCCTCGGGAAGGTTAAGAAACAAGTCTAGTCAGACCAGGTTATCATGAGAAACATAAAGATCTCTGTGTATGCGGCCTGTGTTCTTACAGCCCTGCTATTTGCTATTACAGGCATCACATCTGGCAGCTGGAAAGGTTTCATTGGTATTGTATCCGACGCATGCTGAATATCAAGTGGTCCTCTTACACACCTGATACTACTGTATTTGAAAACCAGTATTGAAGGGGGATTATTATGAACCAGATATGTTGGGCTGATCATGTGGTCGGGATGGAAGATGGAAAGCTGCCTAAACAGTTATTTTACGGGAAGCTGACCAGAGGACAAAGGAGCCACAGTATAAAGCAAAGAAGCAGTTTAGCTATGTCATAAAAGACCATCTTAAAGCTCTGAATATTGATATGGATAACTGGGAGATTCTAGATGGAGGTTGTTAATTATGGAGAATGATCATCGAGTATGGATGTGATGTCTTTGAGGAAAAGTGAGTGGAACATTCTGTTTTGAAGCGTTCACTTCGTAAGCGGGACTCAAGTGTAGTACCTGAAAAATTCCAGTAGGAATTGAGGTGCAATGTATGAGGCCGATTTCTTCTATCAAGAGCTGGATTTGTCAACCATCTGAAATTACACGAGCCAGAGAGAGATCAAGTCAAATATGAGATAGTTCTACCGCCACACACTCCTCGGTACATTTGCAGTGTGTGACTTAATTTGCAAGTCAGTCTCTGGACTGCCAGACATAGTAAAATACATGAAGACACACCCCAGCCGGTTTTACCAAGAGACAGACAGTTCAAGCGTCACATCTATGAATGTACCTACAAAACAAAAGCGGGTCTGAAACATCACCTGCGTGCACAGAATCGTGCTTGTTTAACATGTCTGATGAACACAAATATGGACCTTGAGCCAATTACCTGTGAAATATATGCAACTGCCGTTAATCAATTAAAACATTCATGTGAAACTTCGTCTTATACTTAATATATATAATTACACATATATATATCATATTGTCGGGCGAAAAGAAAGGATGCCGAAAGAAGCTTCGTGGCACAAAAGACCAATTACGTATTGACAAGATGGTAATAAGGAACTGCAAGAGGCATACTGGTCTTGTCATGGGATGGATAGACTACGAGAAGACATTCGACATGGTTCCTCATTCTTGGATAACCAAACCCTAGAGATCTTCAAGGTGGCAGACAACATCAGACAACTATTAAATAATAGTATGAAGTCCTGGGAGACAGAGATAACATCAGGTGGAGAATCCTTGGGAGGCGTGAAGATCAAGAGAGGTATCTTTCAAGGAGATAGTTTGTCCTCTTTGTTGTTTGTCCTTACCCTCATACCCTTGTCCCCCATTGCAAAAAGTGAGAGCAATGGAGGATCTAAAACTCTTTGGGAAAAGCGAGGAGTTGGATGTACTTGTTAACACTGTCCGTATTTTCAGCAATGATATATGTATGGAATTTGGTGTTAATAAGTGTGGAAACCTAGTGATGAAGAGGGGTAAATTGAACAGAAGCAACGGAATCCAGGTACCAACGGGTGAGATGATGATAAAGGAAATCTACACTAAGAGGGATATAGATATTTGGGTGTTCTGGAGGCAGATGACATCAAGAACAATAAAATGAAGGAATTTATGAGATCTGAATACATAAGGAGAGTAAGGAACATACTAAAATCACATCTAAATAGTAGGAATGTTATAAGTGCAATAAATTCTCGAGTTGTGTCTATTATTAGGTACAGTGCGGGAATTCTCAAATGGAATGTTACTGAACAAAAAGAAATTGATAGAAAGAATAGGAAGCTAATGACTACCTGCAGCATGTTCCAGAAGACGAGTGATGTTGATAGACTCCACTTAAAGAGGTCTGAAGGTGGAAGAGGTCTTATCAGCGTAAAGGATTGTGTTCAGATGGAGAAGAGATGTCCGCACAAATATGTGTCTGAGAGTCAATGCTCAAAGTTGTACTGAAGGAGAAGACAATAGATCAGGGGATGTCCAAGGAGGAGGTATACAGCAAAGAGGAAAAGCAACCTTCATAAAAAATCCCTTCATAGCACCATTTTTAAGAAAACGGAATTTAGAGATCCACAGACTGGTTAAAAAGAGGAGATCTTAAAAACGCTACAGAAGGAATGTTAATGGCTGCACAAGAGCAAGCCCTCAGAACGAAGTGGGTGAAACACCATATTGACAAGGAGGAAGCTAGCTCACTGTGTAGGATCTGTGGAGAGAGAGAAGAGACTGTGGCTCACATCGTATCCGAGTGTAAACATCTAGCCCAGACTCAATATAAAGACTGGAGGCCCGATATAAT
Organism: Eledone cirrhosa; assembly: GCA_964016885.1. Lineage (NCBI taxonomy): Eukaryota > Metazoa > Mollusca > Cephalopoda > Octopoda > Eledonidae > Eledone > Eledone cirrhosa. The sequence continues at coordinate 198,117,502 of OZ024741.1, forward strand.
AGGAAAGGTGATTCTCTGGCATTTATACAAACTAAATAATTTACCACATTCTGAGGCGTGGTATGATCATGAGCCAGAGTCGGTGATAGAGATGATCAAGTGAAGGTGCTACAAGAGTGCAAGAAAAGGAGAGGGAGAAACCTAACCGATACCAGGATTTAAAGTAGGAATTAAAAAAGATTTGGGACTGTCATGAGATCAAGGTCTTCCCGAGTGTCATAAGAGCACTAGGTACTACCTCGACGAGTTCTCAAGAATGGTTAAAGAACATTTGTCCAGCCCCCTTTTTTTGGAACACTTCAAAAGGCATGCTTGCTGGGAACAGCAAGAACCTGCCGATACTTTCTGAACATCTGAAGCTGCAGATAGCGGCTTGATGTTCATTTGGACAACCTTTCTTGTTAAATAACAGCATTGATTGAGACTCCAAAAAAATAATTGTTTCTACTTTTGGCACAGGGCCAGCAATTATCCCAGTGTATTACTGGTACTTTATTTTATCGACCCCGTAAGGATGAAAGGCAAAGTTAACCTCGGCGGGATTTGAACCCAGATAATAAAGGGCCGTAACTCTATTGCTGTAAAGCATGGCGTCTGACCCTCTACCGATACTGCCAATCCACCGAGACTCCAAAAAAAATAATGATAATAATAATTGTTTCTACATTTGGCACAAGGCCAGCAATTACCCCAGTGCATTATTGGTGCTTTATTTTATCGACAAAGTAAGGATGAAAGGCAAAGTTAACCTCGGCGTGATTTGAACTCAGCCATAACTCTATGCTTTAAGCATGGTATCTGACCGTCTACCGATACTGCCAGTCCACCATAATAATGGTTTTTCCATATAGACTTTAGTAGAGAATATTATTAGTAGAGAATATTATTATTATTACAAACGTAAACGTAAAACTAAGTTTTGTATTACGTTGTGTTCAATAATAAATGCGATTCTGTGCCTATGATCTTTAAGCAAATATATTTAATACCCAGATTGAATAGGTCATTAAAAATCAAATAAACTGCAACAGCAAATGTCTATAGAAATAATCATGAAAATCCTTATAGATGTCATTGACAAATATATATGATATTATTATATATGATTGTCAAATATAAAATGTTAATATTTGGCGAATTACAATTATCAATGTTATATTTTTATTCTTTTGTTAGTTTCAGTCATTCGCCATACTGGGTTGCCTATTGATTTAGTCGATCATATATTTTCATGTCTTGTACTTACATATCGATCTGATTTTGTTGAACATCTAAGTTAGGGTAGATAAACAAAGACAAACGTAACCATAGGCACAGAGACACACATGCACACATGCACTCACACACACACACACACACACACTCACACACACACACACACACACACACACACACACACACACACACACACACACACACACACACACACACACACACACACAATTGTGAGGTTGTGAGTTCGGTTACCGGACCAGGTGAGCAAGGCACTTTATTTCACAATACTGTGGAGGTCATGGTTCACTGCTTCTCTTTGAACATGGCTGTGACTGTGGCTCCTGAGACCAGATTTGCTCAAGCAAATCTTTTCACACTCAGGACACACCAATTCAATGGAGACACCTATCGTTTCGAGAGATACACAAGGGCATTGTTTACGCACATCCCGTTTGATCCTCTCGTGCTCTATTCGTCTATCCTCAAAATTATGGACCCCATCATTCACCATTCCACGCCAAGTTTCTCTTTCAAGAGCTTCTATCTCCAAGTCAGTCACCTTCAAACCAGTTTTTTTCAATGGATCCTTTACATAATCTTTGAATCGGAGCTTTGGTTTGTGAGGAGGTCCCTTACCTTTACAAAGCTCGCCAGCAAAAGTTGTTTCGGGGTTCGATCATCCTTCATTCTGCAGAGGTGTCCGGTCCATCGCAAACGTCGTTGGTTGATGATACTTTCAATGCTCCGACACTCACTTCTCTCAAGGACCTCAACATCCCTCACATGCATCTGCCACTTGATACCTAGCATCTTTCTGAGACACTACTGGTGAAACCGTTCCAGTCTTTTGATATGCCGTTCGTAGGCAACCCATATCTCACACACATACAGCAAAGCTGACAGTACACATGCAGTATACACTTTCACCTTGGTCTTCATTATGATTCCTCGCCTGCACAAAAGACGGTCGCTGAACCTTCAAAATGACTCACTTGCTTTGCTAACATGCAGACCAGCTTCTGCATCCAGAGAGCAGGTCACACTCAGAGCGCTCCCCAAATACACACATCTGTCAGCAACCTTCAGCTTTTGACCGTATACGTGTATGGAGGGTTCATTGAAAACTTTATCCGAATCTGGTTGGTACATGACGTCAGTCTTCTTCAGACTGATTGTCAGTCCCAAAGCACTGCACCCATTGGTTAAAGAATCCATAAGGTGTCGTACGTTACTCTGGGAGTGTGCAAAGAGATCACAACCATCTACATACATAAATTCTCTGATCAACGTACTCAGTACCTTAGTGTTGCCAGTGAGATACCTGAGGTTGAACAGCTTGCCGGAAGTGCAATATCTGAGATAGAAACCGTGTTGACAGTCCTTGAAGGCCATTGCGAAATATAAGGCAAACAAAGTTGGTGCAGGTACACCACCTTGCTTGACACCATTTACAACCGAGATTGGCTCAGGCAGTTTACCTCCGATGTTTACCCATGCCTGCATGTCATCGTGGAAGAGCTTGAGTATGTTCACAAACTTTACAGTACAGCCCAACCTCTCCAAAATAACCCACAAAACCTTCCTATTTACGGTGTCAAATGCCTTGGTTAGATCGACAAATATTTGGTATAAGTCCATGCGCTGCATAATGCATTTTTCTTGAAGCTGTTTGGCTGAGAAGACCATATCAACCGTTCCTCTGCCATTCCTAAAGCCACTCTGGGACTCAGGAAGTACCTCAACAGCAATGTGCTGTATCGATATGTCCAACAATATCCTGCACAAGATGTTCCAAGCCACAGATAGCAGTGAAATACCTCTGTAGTTGCCACAGTCATCTTATGTTCCCTTTGTAAAATACTCCCATCAATGCATCTTTCCAGTCCTGTGGTACATCTTCATTCCAAACATTCACAAAGAGATCAGTGAGTCGGTTTAAGAAGTTATCACGAGCACACTTGAAGATCTCGACACTCAGACCATCAATTCCGGGTGACTTGACGCTGTTTAATTTGGATATGGCCACCTCATCAAATGAAGGAAGATCAGCCATTGCCAGCTCTGTAGGTCTGGATAGAATCGACCGGTTGAGCTCATCATCGATTTCTGGTGGTCTGTTGAGAGGTTCATCAAAGGGGTCATACCACCTGATCAGGGTTTCCTCTCTGAGCAATTCCTTGTCGTCTTTGGAGCGAGGTGGTGATATTTGTCGACTGGTTGAACCATACACCTCCCTGAGCAGATTGTATAAGGGCTTTGTATCATGTCTATCTGAGGCTTTCTGGATTTCATCAGCCTTTTTTCTTCACCAGGTGTCTTGCATGGCTCTCAATTGGTGTTGCACACGTGCCTTGATCTGCTTGAAGGTCTGGTCACTCTTGTCAGAACGTGTCTCACACAACAATGATGTCAGCATTTTTTGTTTCTCTTCAAGCAAGGGCTGGATCTCTGCATCATTTTCATCGAACCAGTCCTTATGCTTTCCAGCACTAATATCATAGACGGTTTTCTTTAATGATTCCCATGTGTTTTCATATTTCATGGATTCAAGAGACATCGACAGCTCAGCTCTGACTTCTTCTGTCTTCAGAGGAGCCATGTTTAGTCGTTTTGGAAGTGCAACCTTCTTCCCACTAACTTTGGGCTTCACAACAAATTGAAACTTGGCGCGCGCCAGATGATAGCCAGTCAACACTGACTTCACGTTTCCTCGTTAAAACCAAGTCAATAAGGTGCCACTTCTTGGAACATGGATGCACCCAAGTTGTTTTATATTTTTCTTTCTGATTAAAGAGCGTGTTCCCAACAACAAGATCCATTTCAGTACACATCTGTAACAGAAGTAGGCCATTGTTATTGCACTTTCCCACTCCATGCTTGCCTATCACACTCCAAGCTTCCTAGTCATTACCAACACGTGCATTAAAATCGCCAAGGATGAAAATCTTGTCTGCATAAAGTATACTATGGATGACCTCTTTCAAAGACATGTAGAAAGCTAGTTTTTCATCATCACTTGCACACATAGTAGGATCGTACACACTGACTAGAGTCACAAAGTGGTTTTGAATCAGAGGGATCTCATGGACATTATCCGATCATTGAATCCACAGGGAAGATTTTCCATCTTTGAGACGATTTCATTCCTAACAGCAAATGCGACCCCTGCCTCTCCCTATCTCTCTCTCTCTCTCTCTCTATCTATCTATCTATCTATCTCTATCTCTCTCTGTCTCTCTCTCTCTCTCTCTCTCTCTCTCTCTCTCTCTCTCTCTCTCTCTCTCTCTCTCTCTCTCTCTCTCTTGAGTTCCTTCGGCACTAAAGCAGATCTTCCAGGACGAGTTTCACTGGATTGGGAATCAAGTAAATTTATTACATTCCAGCACCCAATATTCATAGGTTTGAACCTCTTTGCAGTTGCAGGATTACGACCGGGCTTACCTACCATGGGACACCTACCTGGCCAGACCCCTTCACAATAAATTCCAGAACCTTTACTGTCATTGACTTGAAGGTAATCATTTGTCATCATAGAATTTGGTGAACGTTTAGGCTACGGCCAGCCACACGAACCTGTAACAGATCCTGAACATTCAATTCCTGTGCTTTGAAGGTTTTTTAAGTGGGGAAAGGTCTTGCAACGACCAATCCCACTCTCTGAGCATCAAAAACACTACCCAAAAAGGAGAACTGGTCAACATCATCGGATGATTCCGAAGCCGCAGGTTTTTCTTTAGATTTTTTTTCAGGTTCCCTCTCATAGAAAGGTGTTGTGACAACAACTGGGGCTCTTTCACACCCTATCTGATATATATATCAGATAGGGTGTGGTAAAAATCAGGTAGACCAAAACCCGCCAGAGTAACCAATACTTGGGGTAGTAAAGTGGGTAATATGAAAAGGTTCAGGACTCCGACGGCTGAGTTCCGGCCGTTTCGACAGCTAGTTCGGATCTAGCTGTCGAAACGACCGGAGCTCAGCCGTCGGGGTCCTGAACCTATATATATATATATATATATATATATATATATATATATATATATATATATACATGTCTTCACTGAATATATATATATATATATATAAAACAAACAGGGATGCAAAAATACAAAGTCTCATTAGGTCCACACTTAGAGGAAGTGAAGGAGGCTTCTACGGTTTGGACAGAAGTCCTTCGTCAGGAAAGTGTGGATAGGGAGAGAACAGGTAAGTACATGAAAGTTGCGTGTGAAAGGTAGGAAAAGAAAGTTAGGAAAAAAGTATTTGGAAAAGATTGATAGGTTGGGGGTTGTAGGAGAGAGGTCCGACATTCGGAAGTGGGAGCCGAAGTGGAGGGTCCAGGTGTTTCATGGGTGTGGTTGTGTGTGTGCCAAAGGGATGAAATTGATAAGTGTGCACTATTGCTTCAGTTTGTATGTGTGTATGAACACGTGGGTGTCTCTGAGTCTTATATTGTTGGTGTGTGTATGTGTGTATGAGTTCTTTGTTTGTGTGAATGTGTGTGCAACGTGAGTGTGTGTGCGTGTGTGTATGTGACGTTTTCTTTACTTTCTATGTATCTGAGTGTATACGTTTATTTGTGTATATATATGCGTGTGTGTGTTTGTGTGTGTATGTGTGTGTTTTACAAACTAGAACACGAGGGCTCAATAGATAAAATAGAAATAAATATCCTCTCAACACATAGGACTGACGCAAAACTCAGACAAATTACGGAGGCTACTCACATAATACCAGATAGTCCTAGCCAAAACAGGAAGCACAAGTGAAATAGTAACAACCCACAACTTAATGACTGAAGACAGAATAAAAACACAAACAGCAAAACAGAAAACGATACAAATTCATACACACAAAAAAAAAACGTAGACATTACAAACACAAAAACATACACACACACACCGATGCAGGCGCAAAAGCATACACAGACACGAAACACAAAAAAACTTCCCACGAAACAAAGACAAGATGGAGTAGAAGTTTAAGACCAGGAAAAAGAGGAGGCACAAAACAGATAATCACTGATGAGGTCACAGAATGTGTGACGAAAGAACTTTGATTAACAAAGAAATAACGAACAATAAGGATAGAGTGAAAATTATATGGTGCGGGTGTTTTATCTATTGGCACTATTGGCAGCATGACCATCCCCAAATATAACAATATATATGTAGCATCAATGGTGGTAACCCAGCATAGCCTCAGCCTCTTGGCTGGAACACTCGATTTGTGGTCCCACCACGCTTTCATATCGATCTCTCCTTCTCTCTCTCACTCCCCTTTCTCTCTCTCTCTCTCTCTCTCTCTCTCTCTCTCTCTCTCTCTCTCTCTCTCTCTCTCTCTATCCATCTGCTCGTTTTTTTCGATCGTATTTCACACATGTAAAACTCTTTTGGATTATCTCCCTTTCCCTTCTCCCTCTCACTTTCGGTTTCTCCGTCTCTCTCTCTCTCACACACACACACTCTCTCTCTCTCTCTCTCTCTCTCTCTCTCTCTCTCTCTCTCTCTCTCTCTCTCTCTCTCTCTCTCTCTCTCTCTCTCCACTCACTCTGCTGAGATCGCACGGAAAAACATGACTCCTAGTTATTTGACCACAAGACTTATGTCTAATCGGTTCGTTGTAACTTATTCTATTTTTTCCTAGGTTACTCACTTGCATGTACCATGGTCCTGTCCCCCCCCCCCACCTCCAATCGGTTTGTTTACTTCGTTTTTTCCTCTTTCTTCCTCTCTCTTCACTATTTTTCTTTTCTTTCCCTCATGGTCTTTTGATCAATAAAAAGCTTTGGGTGCGCTGCTGATCGATTTCGATGTCTTGTTATAAGCGCCGAAACATCGATGATCTAAGTTAACAGCTGATGAAGGGTTTCTTCACTTCTTTACGTCCATATTACTATCTTACACTTTGTTTAAAGTAACCACACAGCCCGCTACGTTTCTTGTAATTTTATATATATATATATATATATGTGTGTGTGTGTGTGTGTGTGTGTGTGTGTGTGTGTGTGTGTGTGTGTGTGTGTGTGTGTGTGTGTGTGTGTGTGTGTGTGTGTGTGTGTGTGTGTGTCTTAGTGTGGGTGCGTCTGTGTGTGTGCGTCTGTGTGTGTGTTAAGTATTTCCGTAGAAAAGGTAAAGGAAAGAAGAGTGCTCTATGTATTGTACAGAGCTATTTAATTATATTAAAAAAACAACGCAATATAATTATTTCAATACCGAAGGTTTCAAGAAACTAGATGATTCGTGTAAGAAACATTCACCTCGTTCGTAATTGTTATATTGTGTTGTTTATTATGTAATTAATATATATATATAAATGGCCGGCTTTGCCAAATTCAAGTAAAAAAAACGGAAATGTTCGCTCTACATGGCTGAATACAATAAATGTAATCTGAGTTTTTCGAATATTAATAATAACATTCCATTCGTTTGCAATTATGCAAACAAGCCTCAATTTTATAGCCATGTCAGTAGAATGAATACTTCATTCTTGCCTGATTTGCATATTAGCAGACTGGCTGAACAGTCAGATCTGCATATTAGCAGATCCACTGATCAGCCAGATTTGCATATCAGCAGACTGGCCAGCCTGTCTGCTAATATGCAAATCAGGCCGATCAGTCACTGTGCATTTTTGAAAATAGCATATATTTTCACTAGCTCTGACAGTTTGGCAGTTCAACAGTGAACTGTACTGATGAAGCGTGATACCCAGAAACATTAGTATCTGCAGTTCTGTTCGCATGCCAACATTAGAGCAAGAATGAAGGATTCATTCTACTGACATGGCTATAAAATTGAGGCTTGTTTGCATAATTGCAAACGAATCGAATGCTATTATTAATATTATTAAAGGGTGGTGAATTGTCAGTATCGGTAGAGGGATGGACGCCATGCTTTCTAGCATAGTTACGTCCCTTTACAGTCTGAGTTCAAATCCCGCCGAGGTTAACTTTGCCTTTCATCCTTACGGGGTCGAGAAAATAAAGTACCAGTAATGTACTGGGTAATTGCTGGCCTTGTGCCTAAAGTAGAAACAATTATTAATATTCGAAAACCACAGATTACATTTATTGTATTGAGCCATGTAGAGGGAAATTTTCTTTTTTTATTATTATTATATATATATATGTATATAATAATAATAATAATAATAATAATAATAATAAAAGGTTCACTTTGCCTTTCATCCTTACGGGGTTGATAAAATAAAGTACCAGTGGGTAATTGCTGGCCTTGTGCCAAAAAAGTAGAAACAATTATTATGTATATATATATATATATATATATATATATATGTATATATATATATACATACTGAAGTATAAGTTAAGTGGAAATATCCAAGAGTAAGAGCGCAGTCCATAGGACGAGTTTAGTATAATTGCAACAGTGACATAAACAGGTACTCAAGTTTCGTTGGGTTCCGGGCCCCAATTCATTCAGCCTCTCATGACAAGCTGAATGTATTGGTGCCCAGAACCCAACGAAACTTGAGTACATGTTTATGACACTGTTGTAATTATATATATAAAACTGTGGTTGTCTGTCTGTCTATCGATTTTTGGCACACATCTCCTCTTAGAATCTCTCACGGAATTGCACCGAAATTGCTATACTTGTACATTGAGCCCTAGCGAAGACATCGGAAAAAAAATATTTCAAATTGACCCACCCTATGTGACGAAATCGAATATAATGTATCGATTTTTGAGCGTAAGTTATCAGTTATTTCCCTTTGTTCTGTTTACATTGAGCGTCTTACGTAAAAAATTACGCTGGCTTTCTCAGCGTTTAAAATGACATTAACACAATACACGAACAGACAGTTGTCGAGCCAGTAAAATATTGACCTGCAAAATTCATCAGTTCGAACACTAAGCTTCCGTTTTGCTTCATTTCCATTTAAAAGCATTTTAAAACAATATTTTTACTTGAAAACAAGTCTATTTAAAGACTACGTAAAACAAGCTTCATTTCCATTTAAAAGCATTTTAAAACAATATTTTTACTTGAAAACAAGTCTATTTAAAGACTACGTAAAACAAGCAAATATTTCGTAAAAAAAAGCAAAAATTATATGAGTTTATTTAAAATATATGTATCTGTAAATTTCGTTAGGCGTGCAGACAGACAGTCGTGCAGACAGACAGTCGTGCAGAGAGGTGATATACGCGTGCAGACAGACAGTCGTGCAGAGAGGTGATATAGGCGTGCAGACAGACAGTCGTGCAGAGAGGTGATATAGGCGTGCAGACAGACATAACTGATAATTTGGTTACGCTAATGTTTTTCTCTGCGTTGCAGTGTTTACATTTTCGATCTTTGTTAATAAATAACCAGTGCAGTTTTTATCCCCAGCATCCTCTTTTGTTATAACATTCGGGTTATCGTTATGTTTTCTTAACTTCATAAGGCATATTGTTGGTTGAGGGAATATTAATCAAAAACACCACATGCAAGTCTGCACAGTAGACACTACAGTTTTTAAGCCAAAAAAGAAACTTAACATTGTAACTTTAACACAGCTACTGAGCGACCCCGAGCAACGCCGGGCTTTACTGCTAGTCTATATATATAAAACTGAGGTTGTCTGTCTGTCTATCGATTTTTGGCACACATCTCCTCTTAGAATCTCTCACGGAATTGCACCGAAATTGCTATACTTGTACATTGGGCCCTAGCGAAGACATCGGAAAAAATAAATTTCAAATTGACCCGCCCTATCTGACGAAATCGAATATAATGTATCGATTTTTGAGCGTAAGTGATCAGTTATTTCCCTTTGTTCTGTTTACATTGAGCGTCTTACGTAAAAAATTACGCTGGCTTTCTCAGCGTTTAAAATGACATTAACACAATACACGAACAGTTGTCGAGCCAGCAAAATATTGACCTGCAAAATTCATCAGTTCGAACACTAAACTTCCGTTTTGCTTCATTTCCATTTAAAAGCATTTTAAAACAATATTTTTACTTGAAAACAAGTCTATTTAAAGACTACGTAAAACAAGCAAATATTTCGTCGTTAGGCGTGCAGACAGACAGTCGTGCAGACAGACAGTCGTGCAGAGAGGTGATATAGGCGTGTAGACAGACAGTCGTGCAGAGAGGTGATATAGGCGTGCAGACAGACAGTCGTGCAGAGAGGTGATATAGGCGTGCAGACAGACAGTCGTGCAGAGAGGTGATATAGGCGTGCAGACAGACAGTCGTGCAGAGAGGTGATATAGGCGTGCAGACAGACATAACTGATAATTTGGTTACGCTAATGTTTTTCTCTGCGTTGCAGTGTTTACATTTTCGATCTTTGTTAATAAATAACCAGTGCAGTTTTTATCCCCAGCATCCTCTTTTGTTATAACATTCGGGTTATCGTTATGTTTTCTCAACTTCAAAAGGCATATTGTTGGTTGAGGGAATATTAATCAAAAACACCACATGCAAGTCTGCACAGTAGACACTACAGTTTTTAAGCCAAAAAAGAAACTTAACATTGTAACTTTAACACAGCTACTGAGCGACCCCGAGCAACGCCGGGCTTTATGGCTAGTCTATATATATAAAACTGAGGTTGTCTGTCTGTCTATCGATTTTTGGCACACATCTCCTCTTAGAATCTCTCACGGAATTGCACCGAAATTGCTATACTTGTACATTGAGCCCTAGCGAAGACATCGGAAAAAATAAATTTCAAATTGACCCGCCCTATCTGACGAAATCGAATATAATGTATCGATTTTTGAACGTAAGTGATCAGTTATTTCCCTTTGTTCTGTTTACATTGAGCGTCTTACGTAAAAAATTACGCTGGCTTTCTCAGCGTTTAAAATGACATTAACACAATACACGAACAGTTGTCGAGCCAGCAAAATATTGACCTGCAAAATTCATCAGTTCGAACACTAAACTTCCGTTTTGCTTCATTTCCATTTAAAAGCATTTTAAAACAATATTTTTACTTGAAAACAAGTCTATTTAAAGACTACGTAGAACAAGCAAATATTTCGTCGTTAGGCGTGCAGATAGACAGTCGTGCAGACAGACAGTCGTGCAGAGAGGTGATATAGGCGTGCAGACAGACAGTCGTGCAGAGAGGTGATATAGGCGTGCAGACAGACAGTCGTGCAGAGAGGTGATATAGGCGTGCAGACAGACAGTCGTGCAGAGAGGTGATATAGGCGTGCAGACAGACATAACTGATAATTTGGTTACGCTAATGTTTTTCTCTGCGTTGCAGTGTTTACATTTTCGATCTTTGTTAATAAATAACCAGTGCAGTTTCTATCCCCAGCATCCTCTTTTGTTATAACATTCGGGTTATCGTTATGTTTTCTTAACTTCATAAGGCATATTGTTGGTTGAGGGAATATTAATCAAAAACACCACATGCAAGTCTGCACAGTAGACACTACAGTTTTTAAGCCAAGAAAGAAACTTAACATTGTAACTTTAACACAGCTACTGAGCGACCCCGAGCAACGCCGGGCTTTACTGCTAGTTATCTATATATATAAAACTGTGGTTGTCTGTCTGTCTATCGATTTTTGGCACACATCTCCTCTTAGAATCTCTCACGGAATTGCACCGAAATTGCTATACTTGTACATTGAGCCCTAGCGAAGACATCGGAATAAAAATATTTCAAATTGACCCACCCTATGTGACGAAATCGAATATAATGTATCGATTTTTGAGCGTAAGTTATCAGTTATTTCCCTTTGTTCTGTTTACATAGAGCGTCTTACGTAAAAAATTACGCTGGCTTTCTCAGCGTTTAAAATGATATTAACACAATACACGAACAGTTGTCGAGCCAGCAAAATATTGACCTGCAAAATTCATCAGTTCGAACACTAAGCTTCCGTTTTGCTTCATTTCCATTTAAAAGCATTTTAAAACAATATTTTTACTTGAAAACAAGTCTATTTAAAGACTACGTAAAACAAGCAAATATTTCGTCGTTAGGCGTGCAGACAGACAGTCGTGCAGACAGACAGTCGTGCAGAGAGGTGATATAGGCGTGCAGACAGACAGTCGTGCAGAGAGGTGATATAGGCGTGCAGACAGACAGTCGTGCAGAGAGGTGATATAGGCGTGCAGACAGACAGTCGTGCAGAGAGGTGATATAGGCGTGCAGACAGACAGTCGTGCAGAGAGGTGATATAGGCGTGCAGACAGACATAACTGATAATTTGGTTACGCTAATGTTTTTCTCTGCGTTGCAGTGTTTACATTTTCTATCTTTATTAATAAATAACCAGTGCAGTTTCTATCCCCAGCATCCTCTTTTGTTATAACATTCGGGTTATCGTTATGTTTTCTTAACTTCATAAGGCATATTGTTGGTTGAGGGAATATTAATCAAAAACACCACATGCAAGTCTGCACAGTAGACACTACAGTTTTTAAGCCAAGAAAGAAACTTAACATTGTAACTTTAACACAGCTACTGAGCGACCCCGAGCAACGCCGGGTTTTACTGCTAGTATATATATATATAGATATATATATATAGATATATATATATAGATATATATATATATATATATATATATATATATATATATATATATATATATATATATATATATATATATATGTTAGGTAATTCCGAAGAAAAAGCTCAGGAAAAAAGAGTGTCCTATGTATAGAACGGAGCTATTTAATTAGAACGTGAGCAACACCCTAACCATAACCCTAACCCTAACCTTTGGTAATGTAGTAGTTATATATTGTCTAAATATATATATATATATATATATATATATATATATATATATATATATATATATATATATATATATATATATAATAACAAATCTCCACTTCCGTGGTTTACCATCCGATTAATTAGTGAAATATATTTCTTTAATGGAATATATACAGGGAAGATTAATCATATTATAAGGTATCTATTTTTGAAGTTATGGTCAACTTTATTCAGTTACCTACCTAGCTATGTGTGGCTACACACTTGTAAAAATTATCTCCTGTGATTATTCATGTTTATATATATGTTAATCAATTTCTAGTTATTATAAAATGCTCGGACCTACTCGTTAGAATCTTAGAGCTTATTTTCCGGGTGATATAGTGCATGTCTTTCTGGCATGACACCCATAATTTTGATTTAGATTAAATTCATTTAATTTATCTTAATTTTGTATATATATATATATATATATATATATATATATATATATATATATATATATATAGAGAGAGAGAGAGAGAGAGAGAGAGAGAGAGAGAGAGAGAGAGAAAATTGAGGTTGGTAATGGCACATGGAATATATAAGAGACAGAATACTTTTTTGTGAAAAAACATATAATTTTATAAGGTAAGGAAATAATAAAGATAATATTAATCAACATTTGAAAAGATGGCTTTTGCAGACCCATCGAAACCGGTCATTTTTTATACCCTTTATTATTTCCTTACCTTATAAAATTATATGTTTTTTCACAAAAAAGTATTCTGTCTCTTATATATTCCATGTGCCATTACCAACCTCAATATTCTCTATAACCTTCGTTTTGTGTAGTAAATTACACTTTTCATATATATATATATATATATATATATATATATATATATATATATATATATTTAAGTTTGTTGGTTCACCACTGGATAGAACTGGTTATTCCGTATGGTCAATCTCGATGTAATATTATGGAGAGCACTCAACGTAATGCAACTCACCCGTCTTCGTTTATTTAGTTGGTGGTGCGAGTACGGGGTTAATTATTATAAAATAACAGGAGGCTGGACTGGTGTAAATCCTTGAAAGGTTTATTATACTATGATCATTTCAATGACCGGGTTCAGTATGAATCCGGTGATATCATCAGGTATTCAAAATATAACAAAGGAATATAACAGATAAATCCATGGGGCTGAAAATCATAGACAAGAGGACGACCGACCATCTAGCATCTTCTACCTCAGTCAGCCGCCCTCAAGTGTTGGCCATCTGGTGAGGGGGCGAAAGATTATAATGTGCTACTACCTCACCGTCAAATAGAAAAAAGAAGAAAGAAAGAAAGAAAGAAAGAAAGAAAGAAGAAAAGTCAGCGTTAAGGTCATGCTACAATCAGGCTAAAAATTGCCTAGAAAAATGTTTTTCCAAAGAACCTATATCTTAACAGAGGCACATATAGTGGGCGTCTGAATCCGGTGACATCATCAGGTATTCACAATATAACAAAGGAATATAACAGATAAAATCCATGGGGCTGAAAATCAGAGACAAGAGGACAACCAACTATTTAGCACGTTTTGAGGGCGGCCAACTGAGGTACAAGATGCTAAATAGTCGGTCGTCATCTTGTCTCTGATTTTCAGCCCCATGGATTTTATCTGTTATATTCCTTTGTTATATTTTAAATACCTGATGATGTCACCGGATTCATACTGAACCCGGTCATTGAAATGATCATAGTAAACCTTTTATGTAAACCTTTGAAATGATCATATAAATAAACCTTTCAAGGATTTACACCAGTCCAGCCTCCTGTTATTTTATAATAATATATATATATATATATATATATATATATATATATATATATATATATATATATATATATATATATATATATATATATAACGAAGGAAATGTGGTAAGGAACCAGGTGGACCATAACGCACCAAAGTACTCAATACTTGAGGTAGTAGAGTGGGTAATAGGAACCAGTAAGACCCGACAGCTGAGCTCAAGCCGTTTCGACGGCTAATTCTGGACTAAATGAAAATTTATCCTGTTATTTAAATAGCCGATCTTCTCAAGGGGTAATTCCATATATGGTCAAAGTGATTGTCAAAAATCAGTAGTAATTCTGTGGTTGCAAATTAGTAGGGGAGATGGTGGCTAAACCTGCCAGTAGGAGAAAGAGGGGAGGGGGTGGAGTAGACCCAATCAAGCGTTTGTAGTGCCAGCTACAGCTGGGCATGAGGTCAAAGAAGATACAGGGGAGGGGGAGGGGGAGGAAGTCGGAACGGTAGGTAGAACAATGGGGGGTAGAAATATATAGGAAAGAAAAAATACTGAGAGTGAAGAAAAGCAAATAAGTGTAAAGAAAAACAAATGAGTGTAAAGAAAAAAGTAAAGTAAATTAAATTCTACGACCTTGGTCTCTAGCTATTGTTAGGCTAGAATAAATAAATAAAGAAAGAAAGAAAGAAGTAAAGAAAGAAATAAAGAAATAACGAAATAAGTAAAAGAACTAGGTGGGACGGAATAAGCGAGGACCCTTTTAAGAGGTATAAGTACGTAAATGATACGGTGACGGGTCAACAAAAGGGGCCAAAATACTAAAGAGACTACCACGAAATAAACAATAAAGGTTTCCATCCCGGGCACAATTCCAGCAACCACCCAGTGCAGCAAAGTGAACTAATACGAGATAATAATTCTGAGTCCCGAGAAAAATATATACTAATGCTAACTCTAAAAGATCTAAAACAAGCTACATGAAAGTTCGTACGAAGTAAAGGTAGAATGCGGAAAAATAAATTCAGAATCCACCCCGCCCAAAAGAAAAGCGAAGAAAGAAATACTGAAACGAAAAAATAAGGCATAAGTGCCACTAAGAAATATAGAGGGCACAGAGAATAGTGGGAGCGGTCGGAAAAAGGGGACAAGTATCCGGGGTCTAAACCAACTGCTATAAAGAGCGGAGTCCGCCAAATCTATCCTAGACTAGGGGAGGGGGTGGGGGTACTAAGGCTACAAGGGGCCAAAGAGCAGCGTCGGGTGGGCGAGAAAAGACGCCGACAAAGGAGAAGAGCTGGGGTAGAAGGACTAAGGAGAGAGGGGGGAAGGAAGGAAATAAAGGAAGCGATAAAAGAATACAAAGAAGATCTATTATCTCGTATTAGTTCACTTTGCTGCACTGGGTGGTTGCTGGAATTGTGCCCGGGATGGAAACCTTTATTGTTTATTTCGTGGTAGTCTCTTTAGTATTTTGGCCCCTTTTGTTGACCCGTCACCGTATCATTTACGTACTTATACCTCTTAAAAGGGTCCTCGCCTATTCCGTCCCACCTAGTTCTTTTACTTATTTCGTTATTTCTTTATTTCTTTCTTTACTTCTTTCTTTCTTTATTTATTTATTTATTCTAGCCTAACAATAGCTAGAGACCTAGGTCGTAGAATTTAATTTACTTTACTTTTTTCTTTACACTCATTTGTTTTTCTTTACACTTATTTGCTTTTCTTCACTCTCAGTATTTTTTCTTTCCTATATATTTCTACCCCCCATTGTTCTACCTACCGTTCCGACTTCCTCCCCCTCCCCCTCCCCTGTATCTTCTTTGACCTCATGCCCAGCTGTAGCTGGCACTACAAACGCTTGATTGGGTCTACTCCACCCCCTCCCCTCTTTCTCCTACTGGCAGGTTTAGCCACCATCTCCCCTACTAATTTGCAACCACAGAATTACTACTGATTTTTGACAATCACTTTGACCATATATGGAATTACCCCTTGAGAAGATCGGCTATTTAAATAACAGGATAAATTTTCATTTAGTCCAGAATTAGCCGTCGAAACGGCTTGAGCTCAGCTGTCGGGGTCTTACTGGTTCCTATATATATATATATATATATATATATATATATATATATTTTTTCTTTTGGACGGTTTGGAAGCCTCAACAATGCAGATGGGTAATTCTCCGGGTTACAAGATTCGGTGGTGAAGAGAGAGATGTAAGTGAATGTAGAATGAGATGTATAGTGTGTAGAAGAACGTAGGAAAGAGCGTAAAAAATAAAAATAATAACACGAGATAGAGTTACCTTGTCCCTATATTTCGGATTCACATCCATCAACTGGGGCTGTCGGAGAGGAGCAATACGTGTCCTCTGCTGTTCGTTGTTTTGAATATCTGAGGTGTTCAGCAGAGCGCGCGCGCGAAATGAGTTCGATCAAGCAGAAGTCGACGGCCGAAATAGTTCTTTTAATTGTGGGAGTGGGGTGGCGTTAGCTGTCAATCGATTGTATTATCTGTCTGTGCTGGTTTCTGTATTAGCAGTGTTGTCTAGTGTATTCGTGTGGTGGTGGTATTCCCTGCCTGTTTGGTGAATGCTACTGTGCGTGTGTGCGTGCGTTGTTGTCTCGCGTGTGTGTGTGTGCGCGCGTGTATTATTGTCTCGTTTGTTTAAACCAACTCATTTCTTCTACCTGTTTGGTGAATGCTACTGTGTGCGTGTGTTGTTGTCTCGCTTGTGTGTGTGCGTGTGCGTGTGTTGTTGCCTCGTTTGTTTAAACCAACCACCTCATTTCGCTTCTCTCGGATCGGTTATTTATTTGTGGCCGTTTGATCCAAAGTGCTTCCTTGATTCGTAACGTGCCGACGTTACGTTCTGTCGCTAGCACTGTGACAATGGGCCTTCGGTCTTTGTTTCCGCATTTGGTTATGTGTTTCCGGAAAGACGAGGCCCTGGTGTTGATGTGCTCCTTGATCCGGATGTGTAGCGGCCGGATTGTGCTACCGATATAGTAGTGGTTGCATTTATCACATTCTACCTTATACACGACGTGTGTGCGTAGGCAACAGTTCGTATGGCGCATCGGGCAGTTTCTGAGCGAGCACACGTCAGTCGATTTCCCGGGTTTCCTGGAGATGCAGGGAGGGCCCGAGTGGGCCAAGTGGATGTCGAGGCCCTCCCTCCGTATAGCCCTGCGGATAGCGTTGGTGGTATTCTCGCCCAGGTGTGGTATTTTAAGGAAGCACTTGCCTTGGGTGTTTCTCTGCCTCTTGCGTCTGGTGTCTCTTATTCTGTTTGTGAGTGAGGCAGAGTACCCGTTTGTCTCCAGCACTTTGAGGAATCGCTTGGTATGGGTGACACCACTCGCGAGATCGCTGCATCTGTTTTTAATTCGCGTGATCTCGTTCGTGATGTACCCTCTTTTAGCACTGGTAGGGAGGGGAGACTTGTAGTGGACGAACAGGTCCCTGCAGGCTGCCTTGCGGTAGAAGTTGGTGTGGATCCCTCCCTGCTCCGTGATGTTGATTCGGAAGTCGAGGATGGCAACTGATCCGTCGTCGCTGGGGTGTTCAACACTGAAATCAATGTTCTCGTCCGTGTTGTTGAACGTCTCATAGATTCTGTTCGCCATCTCCTGGGAAGATGTAAGGATGAAGATATCGTCCACGTACCTTGAGAAAAAGGCGACGGCGTTGGGGTGGCAGGCCTTGCGCTCGTGGCTGTCCATGTATGAGATCGTTAGCACACCCGACAGCCCATGGGCAATCCCGAGGTTTGCTTGTATCTTTGGTCGAGAAATCCGAAGTATGTGTTGGCAACGACGATGGATAGGAGTTGGTGGATGTCAGTGGTGGTGAGCCCGAAGCAGTGTAGGTCGGTAGGTTGGACGCGTTCCATCAGTATATCAACGGCCGGGAGTGCCGGGACCGAGGTGTAAAGAGCGACCACATCAAGGCTGAAGGCATATCTGTTAGCCTTTCTGGTGTCGGGATCCATTTGATGCAGGCGCTCCATCACCTCCTCGGAGCTGTTTACGTGTCCCGGCAAAGTGTCTATGATGGGTTTGAGTATTCTGGCTAGGAGCCATGAAATTGTGTAGAGCTGTCCTTCCACTCTCGATACAATGGGCCTGATCTTCAGGTCGGGTCCCTGTTTGTGTGTTTTCACGAGGTGGTAGAAGGCGGGTAGTCTGCTGTTCCTCGTGAGGAGGTTATATCTCAGCTTCTTCGGGAGCTTCCGCCGGTCGCAGATGTTGGTCCAGGCGGCGTTGATGTGCTCCTCTATCTGCGCGGGAGTGATTCCCGTGACCTTGGAGTAGAGGTTGTCATCGTCAAGGTGTTGGAGGGCCAGGGTGTTGTAGGCCTCTCTGCTGATGACGCAGAATTATTTTCCTTTGTCGGAGGGGAGGTAGATGAGGTTCTTGGATTTTAGGTTGGAGAGAGTGGTGAGTTGAGATTTGGTGAGGTTGTGTGTTGTGCGTGTGTGTGTGTGTTTGTGAAGTATATCTGAGATGGAGTGTTTTAACCTGATGAGTTTAGTGTCGAGTTCGTGGTTGGTGGGTGGGGTTGGAGTGGGTTGTCGAGGTGGTAAGTGAGGAACTTTGGGCGGGTTGTGTGGGTGCTGTTATTTTCCGTGACGCTGTTGATGGCGGTCACCCATTTAAGTTGGTAGGCTCCGATGTCGAGTTTGAGTCTGTCGTCGAGTCGTTGTGAGACGATGAACTTGGGTCCGAGGCGTAGGAGTTTCAGCTCGTCGCTCGTGAGAGTGCCGGTTAGGTCGGTGACCAAGTGCGTCGCATCGTTGAGATGTGGCTCGGTGTTGGTGGATGCGGCGGCGGCAGTTGTTACGTTGTTGTTTTCCACGTGGTTCTGGTCTGTCTGTTTGTTAGTGTCGGTGTTCTCGTTGTGGAGTTTAGACAAGATCCACTCATATTTCCGCTTGAGCCGTTTTTTCTCGTGTTAGACTCTGGTCGATTGCTTTAATATAAAGTTGTATTCCTGTCTGTTTGTTTGTTCACGCACTCCTCCTATGGTTTTGGAGATAGACCCCTATAATCATATATATTCTGAAACTACATTGCCCAGGATACTTCGATAAGTATATTTCATTTTAAAAAAGGGTTCCCCGGGTACAAAGCTCCGCTGGAAATGTTTTCCCTTTGATTTATATGAAATTTAAACCAGAGGTAAATTACAAGATATGATGCCTATTCACAAAATTGCCTATTCAGCAAATTTCAATAATATTAAGACACCCTAATGGGCGTTAAACCCCCTATAGTGAAAATTTTGGCCAATAAATGGAACAATATTTCACGAACTCCTCCTATGATTTTTGAGATAGACCTCCCATAACCATATATATTCTGAAACTACATTGCCGAGGGTACTTGGATAAGTATATTTCCTTTAAAAACCCCACTGAAAATGTTTTCCTTTCGATTTATATGAAATTTAAACCATAGGTAAATGACCAGATATGATGCCTAAAAACAACATTTCTGCAAATTTCAATAATATTAAGACATCCTAATGGGGGTTAAACCCCCTATTAGGGTACCCCGGGTGCACAAACCCCCGCTGAAAATGTTTTCCCTTCGATTTATATGAAATTTAAACCATAGGTAAATGACAAGATATGATGACTATTCACAAAAGTTTTGAATTGATATTTTGAAAAAAATGAATTACAAGAAACAAAATAAGAATAAGATTTAATAATGTAATTTTGATTTGATATATTACAGGAAATAATATTTTCCAATTTTTCATGCATTACATTTTACATTGAGTAATATTGAAATGCATAATTTTCCCCATAATATTCTCCATAATATATCAGTGATTTAAAATCAATCACCATTTTCTTACAAAAAAAATGTGTGAAGCGCAGCAAGGCGAGGGTAATTCGGCTAGTATATATATATATTTATATATATATATATGTGTATATATATATATATATATATATATATATATATATATATGTGTGTGTGTATATATATATATATATATATATATATATATATATATATATATATATATATATATATATATATATATATAGGAACCAGTAAGACCCCGACGGCTGAGCTCAAGCCGTTTCGACGGCTAATTCAGAACTGAATTAGCCGTCGAAACGGCTTGAGCTCAGCCGTCGGGGTCTTACTGGTTCCTATTACCCACTCTACTACCCCAAGTATTGAGTACTTTGGTGCGTTATGGTCCACCTGGTTCCTTACCACATTTCCTTCGTTATATATATATATATCGTTCCGACTTCCTCCCCCTTCCCCTCCCCTGTATCTTCTTTGACCTCATGCCCAGCTGTAGCTGGCACTACCAACGCTTGATTGGGTCTACTCCACCCCTCCCCTCTTTCTCCTACTGGCAGGTTTAGCCACCATCTCCCCTACTAATTTGCAACCACAGAATTACTACTGATTTTTGACAATCACTTTGACCATATATGGAATTACCCCTTGAGAAGATCGGCTATTTAAATACCAGGATAAATTTTCATTTAGTCCAGAATTAGCCGTCGAAACGGCTTGAGCTCAGCTGTCGGGGTCTTACTGGCTCCTATATATATATATATATATATATATATATATATATATATATATATATATATATATATATATATATATATATATATATTTATATATATATATATATATATATATATGTGTGTGTGTGTATATATATATATATATATATATATATATATATATATATATATATATATATATATATATATATATATATATGCAAAGGCATGCATAGATACTATTTAAAAATATAATTTAAAATGACAATATATAAAAAAACAATCATCATTAGAGAGGAGAGTTCATATCTCTGTCCGTTCTCTCTGTTAGTTGAGAATGAAGGATAAACATGGACAGAGCTATGAAGTCTCCTCTCTAAATATGTATGTAAAAACTAATAGTTTTTCTTCCCCTTTTTTTATTATTCTTATAAATATCCAACATAATTACATTATGCATATCCGCACGTGCACACGTTTGTGAGTATATATTTGTGTGTACATATATAACGATGTATATGTATATATACATATCGTTATACATTTGTATATATATATATATATCATATATTGAGTTATAAACTCGAAATAGTCTTTTACAATTAAATAGCTCAAAGAAGGGAATATTTCCGAGCCGTGTAATACAAATGAATATGTGAGAGGGATGAACACTGATACAAGTATACATGTGTATACATATACTAGGTTGAACCTAGCTAACTTGGTCATTTGCAATTCGGACACATGTATACTTGTATCAGTGTTCATCCCTCTCATATATTCATTTGTATATATATATATATATATATATATATATATATATATATATATATATATATATATATATATATATATATATATATATCGACGGGTTTCTGAGCCACTGTCTGCCAAATTCTGCACACAAGTCATTATTGAAAACGAAGCTATGGTAGAAGCCACTTGTCAAAGGTTCCCCACTACGGGATTGAACCTAGAATCCTATGGCTGCGAGGCGAGCTCTTTAACCACACAGCCATGTTTGTATTTAAAATGCCAAAGAAATAAGTATCTGAAACCAATTTTTCAGTGTTATTTTATAATATAACTCACGGATGATAAAAACAAATGAAGTACATCTAAAAAGCCTAACAAGTTTTTCATCCGAAGCTATAAAGATTTGCAATAAAGATTTGCAGTAAAGCCCTTTGTTTTAATCATGTTTCCCACTAAAATCCCCTTCATACAGTCAAGCTTTGATGTTTTTGTTTTGTTTTTCATTTTTCGGAAGATATCACCGTTTCTTAATTCTGAATTTACATCTATGTATATATTTGCCTATCGCAGAATCTAATGTAATGTATAATATATAATAATACAACCGCAAGCTGATGGTACGACTCTATCATTATGGCCTTAACCAGAAGAAACAAAGAATAAAATAATACAATAAATATCTAATATATTTGAACGATTAATATTCATGGAGTAGGCATAAAATATACTTGATGTTTCGTTTATAAATATTTATTCCCAATTTAAATCTAATGTTCATTCTCATAAGTTAATTTCTTAACAGTGGTAAACAATATGACTTTGAATCTACTCTACCCAGTGCGTCTTATTATATTTTAAACCTCACTACTGATCGAAATTTGTAGGATATTACGGTGGAAACTTAAATATCAAGCTGATAAAATCTTTTAGCAATATTTCACGGACTTTGCATTTTTCAATCAATTTCCAATAGAATTCTGTAAATTAAAAAGTTATTTATATGTACACACACACAGTTATATATATATATATATATATATATATATATGTGTGTGTGTGTGTGTGTGTGTGTGTGTGTGTGTGTGTGTGTGTGTGTGTGTGTGTGTATACATTTTGAGTATGTGTTGGTTGTTTACCAACACCTCAATCTGCAGGTTGGAGCACTCGACGAAGTACGTAGGCTGGTTTGTTTACTCCGGAGTAATGTAAAAAAATCCGTTTGTTCTTGCCCATATGATTCCAGTTCCTCTGAGGACTAACACCACACCCAGGAGCTGGACATATCGATGAATTGACAGAGTGGAACACATTACAACACCATGTTTACCTTTTTTTCTACATTAATTCTTACTGCCTGAAGAGGTCACAGCCAATAATGGCTGTCACTGAAATATATATAGCAGAGAATTAGAATAAACGAAGCCAACTTTAACATCTTTGACTTACACTTATTATTTTATATATATATATAACATTTCGAAAATATAATATCGGAGCGATGAATAGATTGAAATTCTTAGAAAATATAGAAATCTCAAACACAGAAAATAACTGTAACTATAGTCAATTATTATAGATAATAGTTTTTAAAAGCGCTACAAAGAAGCTAATTCCGGTAGATTTCTCGTGGTGACTGCTGTCCACTTTTTTCAATATATAGGGGTATTTTACCTAATTTTCTAAGCGAATATTCATAGCAATTGACTGTGGTTACGCTTTAAAATTTTAATTCCGTGGAATCACTATACGTATTTCGATGGCCCACCAGTTGCTTTCACTTCAATTTATTATAAATTAAATTTATAAATTTAAGAAATTTGTAAATTTCCGGTTGGTTGGTTGGTTGGTTCCACAACCGGACGGTTGTTCATATATTGTCAAAGTTCTTTCGTCACACATTCTGTGACCTCTTCAGTGACTGGGGATTCTTTTCTTTGTTTTGTGCCTCTCCTTAGTTCTGTCCTACGCCATCTTGCTTTTGTGTGTGTTGTGTGCTTAGTTTGCGTATGTGTTACATCGGGTGTCTGTGTGTGTTTTTATTTGTTTATTTATTTATTTATTTATTTATTTATTTATCTACATGTTACTAGTTGGTTGTTTGTTCTATGTGTGTGTGTTTTCATTTTGTCCTTAATTGTAAGTTGTGATGTTGCTATTCCATTTAAGTTTCCTATTTAATTTTGGTTGGAGTTCATTTATGTTTATTGCCTCGGTGATTTGTCTAAACATTGCGTCTTTTCTGTGTGTAGATTCTATTTTTATTTCTATGTTCTCTAATTTGCCCTTATGTTCTATTTTAGCATGTTTTACTGATGATTCTTTTCTATCTTTTCTATCTTGAAGCTCTCGCCAGTGTTCATTTAATCGTTCTCCTATACTACGAGTTGTCTCACCTATGTACACTATATTCTTATATTTAAATTGTCCCTCAGTACATCTTATGCTATATACTATGTTTCTAGTTTTGCAGTTAATATGGGGGCTTAATTTACAGATTATACATTTCTTATCTATACAGGGAAGTCTTTGAAAAGAGTATGTATTGCTAATAAGTGTTTTTATGGAGGTACCTGGTCTTTCCACTATCTTAATATTTAGCTTAAGTTTATCTAGGGCCCTTCTAAATTTGTAAGCTAGTTCACCTCTAGGGGTGTTGATGAACATTACACTCTGGTATTTATTGCTATCATACCATGAGTTTATTCTATTAACCTTATTCCTAGTTCTTTCTATTCTATTCCAAAATTTGCTCCTATACAAGGGGCAGGTCCCATTTGTATCATTATTTACCATTTTTTCCCATTTGGTTCTGGCTCCTCTGTATACTCTGATTTTATCTCTCTGGTTGTAACCAGAGAACTGCATACGGTAGATGAAGTGTTGTATGTGTCTCTCTAGTTCTTTTGTATATATATATGTGTGTGTGTGTGTGTATGTGTGTGTGTGTGTGTGTGTGTGTGTGTGTGTGTGTGTGTGTGTGTGTGTGCGCGCGCGCGCGTGTGTGTGTGTGTGTGTGTGTGTGTGTGTGTGTGTGTGTGTGTGCTTTAATTCCTCCAAATCTTCATCATCATCAACACTCATTAACACCACACCCAACACACCAGACTCATCCAAATCTGTTTTATATATAGTCACACATTTCAACACAACCTGATCCCAGTTTGACAATCACCACAGACGAATGCAAGAAAGTTCTCCAACCAAAGTTAACCAGGAATCTTTAAAATTCTTCCCACCGAAGTTAACAAAGAACTTACTAGAATAAATTAAATCAAATTTTTTAACACTACAATTCTTTCTGTACCAAAAACAAGGCACACACACACACGCACATGCAAGTTTCTGTGTGTGTGTGTGTGTGTGTGTGTGTGTGTGTGTGTGTGTGTGTGTGTGTGTGTGTGTGTGTGTGTGTGTGTGTGTGTATCTACCTGTATATATATATATAATCGATACAGATATTGTTTGCTCACTGTCACCAAGCATCTCAATTCATTCGTTGCAACTAAGTTTGTGATCGAGGCACTTTATTTTGCAAGGTACTATTTTTCCCTTGAGTTTGTGATTCCAGAGAAAGGTAAGAAATTCTTCATATTTTGCATCTTTTGCATTTTGACTTTACAGTTTGAATTGTAGAATTGTCTATCCACTCAAAATATTGCAACAGCTAACAGTGAAATATAGAATTTTAAAAAAAGAAGCTTTTTCGATTGAGATCAAAACTTTGAGAACATTCACGTCTATTTTTCAAAAATATGTCATTTGAAATAGCTTGCTTTTGTTTTGGACTGAAACTTTTTTGTATTTAATTCGCACAAGTATTTTTTAAAGATTTTTTTAAGATTCTAACATAACTTGATTTGGCCCAGTAATCTACTGCTATCAAAATCAGTAGTATATTGAAAAATGGAAAAATAGGGGTCCGTTTCGTGATTTCGAGGGGCAAAAGGGGGCATTTGGCCGAAATGGGTTGAGAGCCTGTGGTGTAGACTAAGAAAAAAGTCTTATCACTTTGTCAGGGACCGGTTTGGATTTTACAAAAATAGAACTTAAATAAATCTCAAAGAATACCTGAATACGCGAATGTTTCAGCGACAATATATGAATAAATGTTCTTGTGTCTGACTGTGTAAACGTGTGCCCATGTAAGTTCGTGCATCTGTGTCTGCTCATCAGTGCCGTTTGTGTAGGTGAGTAGACATATATGTATGTAATTAATATTGATGGATGTTATCAATCTTCATGATTTTCCTTTTCCTACAAATACAGGTTTAAGTATGTACACACACACATATATATATTTATATATATATATATATATATATATATATATATATATATATATATATACAGTTCTATTTTTACTTTATATATATTTTTTGTATTACTTTATATTATTTTTCACTCAACTTATTTCCATCCAATGAGTGACCACGCAAAATGTTTTATCATATATATATATACATATATATATATGCATATATATATATATATATATATATATATATATATATATATATATATATATATATATATGTATGTATATATATATATATATATATATATATGTATATATATATATATATATATATATATATATATATATATATATATATATATATATACATATATATATATATATATATATATATATATACATATATATATATATAGAGAGAGAGAGATATATATATATATATATATATATATATAGAGAGAGAGAGAGAGAGAGAGAGAGAGAGAGAGAGAGAGAGAGATAAAGAGAGAGAGAGTGTGTGTCTGTGTGTGTGTGTGTGAGGTGTATGTATACGTCTGTCTATTATTATGATCATGCACAAAACCATAAATAATATTATTTACCATCTTAAAGGCAAGATCTATATAACAATTATTGTGTTGTATGAAGCAGCAATATATCAAAATTCAATTGTTTATATTTCCACATTCCTAGCGAAGAAATCTGGCCATTTTGTTTTGTAATTATACTTCTTTCGCCGATCTGTAGAGAAAGAGAGAAAGGATAGGAAATAAAGGGAGAAATGATAGAATATGACAGAGAAAACTGAGAGAAAGAGAAATAGTGAGGGATAGAGAGAGCTGACCAAAACGGGGTGGAGAGATTAAAAGTAGAAGAAAGCAGCAAATGCACAGAAATACGGAAATAAATAGACACATACATATTAAATAACTACAGACGTGCGTGAGAATGAGAGAACAGGGAACTGGATGAGAACATTTTGACGAAGAGTGGAAAAGAGAAATGAAAAAGAAAAGAATATAGCGTTCTATGATTGTATCCTTTTCAACAGATATGTGGGGGAGGTGTTTATATTTATACACACACATATTATATTTTATATATGTGTGTATATTATTATATGTAAATGTATATGGTGATACACACACACATACACACACACACACACACACACATATATGTGTGTGTGTGTGTGTGTGTGTGTGTGTGTGTGTGTGTGTGTGTGTGTGTGTGTGTGTTAAACAACAACAGAAAGCCGGACTGGAAATTTTGCTTTAAAATTTCGATTCCCCTGAGCTGTGCTCTCCCCGGTCCCAACATCTCGAGATGAGGGCGGGGGCTTGAGGACTTTCCTCCTCCAACAGAGATGGAAATCCTCCCTTCTGAAGACTTCCATTCTTGCTCTGAAACACTGTGGGATCAGTGACCAATGGAAGGCACTCAACCACCTGTGAGCAAGGATGAGGTGATCAAAAGCTGCCTTGGTCAGATAGGGTTACGGTACTTTCTTAATCACCACATGCCAATATGGAGGATTAAACCAGACTCTGAAGTACTGCCTTGTCTACTATCTGCTGTTCATCCCATACAACTCAAAAGACCATGCAAATTTCAATGAAAAGGCAAATAGCTGTGTGGAAAGGTGCAAAGTTACTATAAGACCACCATGTTTGTCTCAAATAGCTGAGTAGAGACATGTAAAGCTGCTCTAAGACCTTGCTTGCCTAAAAATAAAATGAGAGAAGTTTCATTTAGTTTCATATACATATACAATCAACAAAGCGAATGAATAATAATAATTGTTTCTACTTTTGGCACCAGGCCAGCAATTATCCCAGTGTATTACTGGTGCTTTATTTTAATGACCCTGTAAGGATGAAAGGCAAAGTTAACCTCGGCGAGATTTGAACTCCGATCGTAAAGACCCGTAACTCCATGCTTGGTGTCCGAACCTCTAATGATACTGCCAATCCAAATGAAACAAATCTTCTACTGATTTCGGTCATTCGACTAATCTGCAGTTATACTGTGGCAAGTCTTTAAGACTTTCCTGAATCATATCAATCCCAGTACTTATTTCAGTCTATTATTTATCGAGTTCAAATCCCCTCGAGGTTAATTTTACCTTTCATCCTTACGAAGTCGATAAAATAAAGTACCAGTAATGTACTGGGTACCTGCTGGCCTTGTGCCAGAAACAATTATTTATCTTATTGATCTTTATTTGCCAAACCACTACGATACTAAATAAAAGCAAGAATAGATATATGCATGCGCGCACGCGCACAACAACAACAACAACAACAACAACAACAACGCGCGCGCGCACATGCACTGAATATAAACTTTATGTTTTAAATGATATATGTATGCAGAACTTCCTTATGATGACTGAGTCATCTTTTTCTCTGGTACTGGTGCTAGTGTTGTTACGGTCAACGCTGGTGCTTTTCGTAGTAAGTTTGAAATATTTGGGGCATAGTTCAGTCTGGAATTCTGGTTGTGAGCAGGGTTTAATATATGTTGATAGAATATGCCGATGTAAATAATAGATTATATGGTTGTGTGAGAAATATATATATATATGTGTGTGAGAGAGAGAGAGACCGTGTGTGTGTATATACGGTCTCCTACCTGTTTTACTCCACATAATTGGGTGTAGTGGGTGGTGTAACGAGTATTGCCAACTTGTCCTCGGGGTGCAGCTGAGACATATCACCTAAACAAGGGTACTTAGTCAGCCCGTCGCTCCCCCATTCATGTTATTTTTAACATTTAATTTTTTTTTTCTGCCAATATATTTCAATTGATTAATGTTATTCATGTAAATTGTTTGGCTGTGGTGTTCGGCTCACACTTGTAAAGTTCAGAGTTCGATTCCTGGCAGCACGTTCAGTCTTTGAACAAAACATTTTATTTCACGTTGCTCCAGTCAACACAGCTGGCAAAAATGAGTCGTATATATTATTCAAAGAGCTAACCTTATCACACACCATGTCAGGCTGCATTTCCCTGAAACTACGTTCAGGTTGCTCGTATCTGTGGAATACTCAGCCACTTGTACGTCAATTTCATGAGCAGGTTGTTCCGTTGTTCAAACAACTGAAACACTCATCATCTGAATTGACGGAGGTCCAATACACACAGCGTTTACACTATACTTATATAAGAATATGTATGTGAAAAGTGTATAGTTTTTTGTATTAGTGACTGTTGAAGTTAATATGTCTGTTATGTAGTTGTGGTTGGTGAGTGTGTTGGTGTTTGCAGCGAGTGTTGCTGGTCCGTGGGGTGCAGTTGTAGAGTCTCTCATCCTCTCCTTTTCCCCTTCTTTTTCTTCCTTGCCTAATAGTCCTTGCTTTTCCTATAGTCCTTGCGCTTTCTCTCTTCTCATTTATGGCCTTTATATTTCTTTCTTTTACTTTCCTATACAGCCAGAACTGCCCTTCTTTACCCCTTGCCCCTTTTTTCATTACTTAATTTTGTTTTCATATTTTTTAATATTTTCCATCATTGTATAACATTTGGTTTCTGGAATATAAAGATTACCTAAAACAAATTCTAGTAGTTGATCTACACCTAATCAATTTTACTTATTCCCCTCTCCCCGCTTTGTCTTTCTCCAGTTGTTAAGTGTTACTTCATTTGACGTACTTCATTTCAGAATTTCACCTTTTTCAATATTCCTTAATTACTTTCTTACGTATTTAATTACTTTATTATACCCATAATTAATTTCTATGACCACAATAATTCTATCCTTTTAAGCTCATTAATATATTTGTCACAAAACCCGTATATTCCATTTATTTTATTCGGCATATTCTATCAACATATTTTAACCCTTGCCCCAAACCAGAATTCTAACTTAAACTATACTCCCATTATTCCAAACATGCGCTATAATAGATTCACCCCACCTTTAAACATACTAATGAAACGAATTTGCCTTCTCCGTTGAAGACCCTTCAGGGATGCCTTTTCTTTGGATATCATGAACCTATCAAATTACACATCAAAATTTTAGGTCCAGCCCCTTTCATTTTAGACTATTCTAGGTCTTTTTGATCACGTGACAGAACGTCATAAAAACCAGACGTGACAGAACGTCATAAAAAAAAAGACGAAACATTTTATGTCAGTCAGATTCGTCTTTCAGCTAGTATTTCCTGCCAACAATTTCTTGTGCTTTGATTTCTCTTCAATACACGAACTATTAAGTGTTCTTTGAATACAAAAGCATTATGTTTTCACAAAGAATTCATCGTTTGGCCTTACATTTATTAATAACTAGCTGAGGTACCCAGCGTTGCTAGGGTTTAAGTAATACAATTGTTTGTGCAGAAATAACACTTGATGAAGCTCTCGGTTGAATTAAGTCTTATAGGAAAGCACGGTCATCGTCGGGGATGTCCACACACGTCCAACTGGTTAATACGACTCGCAGAGGCCTTCTATCCGTCCCGTAAGATGTTCCATTCGGTTAAATATACGCATGTTAGCAGCAAAGAAGATACAGCCTGGGGTGGGTAGGTAATTTTTAAATATCCTTACGGCCCGCGTGTTAACTGAGGCCCGTTGAAGATTTCTATTTGATTCGCAAAGGGTTCCGCCCGGTATACATTTTTGGAAAATGTATTACCCAACCAGAGCCCATAAATCCCATTTTTCTGGGTAAAACTCGGCCCGTGGAGGGCAAATTCAATTGTTATCCATTCCATTGCTGTACAGCCCTCTGTCCCGCTGGAGAAAACCATCCACTGCATATAAGTGGTGTATCTATGATGTTTGAAAAAAGCATTTGTGACATTCGATATTTGCGGTGTTTTCGCTTTATTAAGGTGCTCTGGGGGCACTTTTAACACCTTATTGATACATAAATAATGCACCTGTAGAGTTTAAAGCAAATTGGTTGCTCATATCAGAAGAAACAAACCAAATGAAAAATAGGTTTGTGCGGCTTTTTGCCTTCCGCGAGTTGTTTGCGGTGGGTTCTTTTCTTAGCATAAACCCATCCTTAGCACATAATTTATCTGTGTTTCAATTTTGAAGGAAATCGATTGAGAACTTTAAAGGTTATGGCAGAAAATAACACTCATATGAGCATTTGCATGCAAATGTCCTATTGATTTATAAAAAAATCGATGCAGACTGGGAATTATCGATTTTTTTTAAACTTCAAAGTACGTAAGAAATCAAATGGGCATGAGAGCCACACGCGTGTCAATTTTCATCAAGATCCGTTTGGTAGTTTTTGACTTTTAGGTTCACAAACAAATCCAGAAACTAACACACGCACAAACAGACAGAAATTACCATTTATGCATATAGATTACACCCACATAGCATTATTTTTAACTAGCAGAAAAACCACCCTTCGAGTGGTTTTCTGCTGGCATGTGTAGTGTGTATATTGATATTATACGCAAGTATATATGCATGTAGATATGATACATCAAATAAAATCGTAATTGACAATATACATAGAAATTGAACGAAGACTGTGTTTCACTGTCTTATGTAATCAGTAACGTAAGACGATATTATATATAAACTGCATTAGGAGAAAATTGGTGACAGAAATATATGAATATTTATTTAAATGATCACTAACCGGAAGTGTCGACATTTGAAAATTTTAAAGAAGTGAATGTTTAAATAAGTAATAACATATATTTAATGAACAGCCACGAAATTTAGTGAATAAATTATGTAATATTCATTCATTATTTATTCAAAGAAATCCAACTTATTTTACGAAGGGGATAAAATAATTATAAACCGTACGCAGTCCCGCGCTTCTTACTTTATTATAGTTTAGATTGTAATTAATGTTGGATTGAATCTGTACGTTATTTCTTCTACGTAGTAATGTTACGTTAACCGTATGTTGTCTGCTTAAATAAAGAGATTTTAATTTATACACAGTTTTCTTTGAGTGTGCTTTTTTTTTTTTGTTCGTTTGTTTTTGTTTGTTTGTTTTTTTTTTTTGTTTTTTTTTTTGTTTGTTTTTTTTCTTTGATATATTTCGTCGCTACATAAGGTTGATGATCTGAACGTACAAACATAAATGGTATCCTCTACAATGTTATTCATGTATTTCTCACAATATCATATATTGCATTATTTTCATCAGCAGACCTGAGAAAGGCGGCTGAAAATTCCAGCACATATCATTCAGTCCGTGTTGAGACCAGACATCATCTTAGTTTCTGAGGTGAGAAGACAGGCATATTCTAGTGGAGCTAACTGTAGCCTCGGAGGAGGGTATGACGTTGGTACATGAAATGAAGAGAGAAACTACCCGGATGACTGGCACAATAATGGGGCGAGGACCAGGTTAATGCAAGTGAAGGTTGATAGTCAAGGGTTCACAAGTCGTTCCCACAGTAAAGCTTATGAAACTCTGGACATTTTGGGAACGAACAGAAAGAGAGCCGTCAAAAACAGAGTGGAAACAAGAGAGACGGCATCTAGATGGCTATGGTTGAAGAGATGTGAGTGAGTGATGGAATCAGTAGTATGTCGGCTACTTGGACACTAGCCGAGGCTTGATCAATTTCCCGTGTCACCTGGATAACAGTGATAACAGTGTATGTTCTTGACTCGAAACAGCCAGTGACTCCAAGATACAACAATGAATATATATATATATATATATATATATATATATATATATATATATATATATATATATATATATATATATATATATATATATATATATATTCATTGTTGTATCACTTTCTATATATAAACGGGAAAAATGAAACGAAATTTCATTTCTCACTCTTATATTTCTCTCTCTCTCTCTCTCTCTCTATATATATATATATATATATATATATATATATATATATATATATATAGAGAGAGAGAGAGAGAGAGAGAGAGAGAGAAAGAGAATAAGAAAAAGCGAAGTAGTTTCAGATGTTAAAGTCCTTTAATGATAATTCTGTGATACATATTTCAATGACGACAGTGGCCACACGGTTCGGTGCGCCCAGTGCCGTGACATCATCAGAAAAGCTCCTTACATAATAAGGTTATATATATGTCAATACTCATCTTTTTCTATTTCTCCGAGGGTTCTTAACCCCACTATCAGGCTAAATAATTTCTTTAATTTCTTTAGTCAAAATACGGTGATAGCTTACATTTCTAATAATGTCAAACCCACTCGCTGTTTCGAAAATATTCTTATATATTAGAAAGTGGGGTTTTTTTACAAAATGAAAAAAAAAACGAGTGAAGTATAAGGAACAAAGATGAAATCTTAAATACAACTGGATTCTTCTTTTTTAAATATATATTTATTTGGTTCCTTTACCGGTTTCGCAGTTCTTCTGCTTTTCAAAAGTAGAATTGAGATGGAGGGTTTGGGGTTTTTCTCACATCATATATATAGAGGAAATGGTATATATTTTATCTAATAATTCTAAAGACATGATTTATGATATATATATATATATATAAATATTTCATTCATTTATTTTGTTTGACCCGTTTAGCTTGCTTCGTTTTGGGGGGTTTAGGTGGTTGATAGCTTCTTAACCGCCGTCTCAGTTTGAATGGCCTTTATAACATATGTTTATTGCGCTGGTCTCTTTTGGTTCATGGAGCGCTTGCCAACACAGATCCGAAATTGCGTTTCGCTTATTTCTACCTGCCGAAATACGATTCTCGCTGAATTTATATTTATTTTTCTTTAGAACAGCTGGACTTACAACCTAACAGTTCCTTCTAGCACTGATGGTGATTATCGCTAAATATTGATATTGATTTAGTTATTAATATTAATATTATTGGGCACCCACTGAAGATTTATAAGAGCCCACTTGCATAAGAATCCATTGATCTTACACAAGCTTCTACATAAATTGATATAATTTCACCCACCATGTAGAAATCTGATAATGAAACGATTCGTTTTGGAAATGAGTTATATAATATATCTCATATAAAATAATACAGCCAATTATCCACAAAATACAATATAGTTAGCAGCCCAAACGTTTAATTGGGAATATACTCCTGTATCTCCTAATGTTTGTTGAATGAGTTAGAAATTGGTCGGAGTATCGCTAATAGCTTTCTCCGTTTATGTAATTATGTATTATGCTCTTGGATTCATCAGCGTGTGTAAGGCTATACATTTCAGACAACTCTAAGAGAATTTAAAGCGACTGTCCAGCTACACGTGGGAGAGAGAAGTCACAGCGTGTTTAGGGCAGGGAACCAGTGTATTTTAAAGAGCTCAGGATTCCCTCTCCTTTGAGCACATTATTGACAGGGAGTAGCGAGAGTCTATGGCTCCGTTAATCTATCGTGATATTTCGCTCCTTATAACAGTCTTTTCTCTCTCTCTATTTGGTTGAGCACACTCGTCTGAGTGGTTTTGGGCTGCCCTTTCTAGCAGCTCGTCCCTCAGACACCACTGGTTCCGTTCCCTAAACACGTTGTGACTTCTCTCTCCCACGTGTAGCTGGACAGTCGCTTTAAATTCTCTTAGAGTTGTCTGAAATGTATAGCCTTACACACGCTGATGAACCATTGGCTATTTATTTCTGTCAACAAATTATTGGCGAAACAGATCTCTTTGGATTTGTACGTGGGTGTTATATAGTTATAGAGGTTTGTATGTACACTTTAATTTATATTTTTAATTACCGTGTGTCTACCCTACCTTTCATAGGTTATAGATTCCATACACTGGTGGTTTTTCCCTGTTTTATTGATGGCGCACTATCTCTCTCTCTCTCTCTCTCTCTCTCTCTCTCTCTCTCTCTCTCTCTCTCTCTCTCTCTCTCTCTCTCTCTCTCTCTCTCTCTCTCTCTCTCTCTCTCTCTCTAGTGTGTTACCTTTTCAACATATTGTATTTTAAAGATCTTAGGATTCCTTCTCCTTTGAGCACATTATTGACAGGGAATAGCGAGAGTCTATGGCTCCGTTAATCTATCGTGATATATATATATATATATATATATATATATATATATATATATATATATATATATATATATATATATATATATATATATATATATATATATATATATATATATATATACGTTATTCCCGGTTGAATCGGAGGTAACCACAGTAAGTAAGGTACTCAATACATAGCAGAGTATAAAAGTTTTAATATACATGAGATTCTACAGGACTAGAACTGTTTCATTCTTTAGAAATCATCAGGAATATATATATATATATATATATAAAAGCTTCTGAAGATACAGGATTTAGATTAATGGTAATGGCAGATTCCCCGATTCAATGCGCAGATTGTAATATACAGACACATCTTTATATATTAATAATGGAGCATGAACGGCTTTTTTACTATTTCTATTTCTCATCTCCTTCTTTTTGGAACATATGTAACACAAATAAAATGTCATAAATTTCTTTACCTTGCTTCTCTATCTGTTATTATTTATGCTCTCTGTACATTCACATTTATTCAACATGTCAGATTTCTTTATTCCTAATACTGTACGGATTAATCCTGTATCAATCGACTCTGTTCTACTTTTCATTTATTGCGGATTGTGGATCTACATTGAGCTTGAAGTTTTGTTGGGTAACTTTCTTCACCTTGATATATATACACACAATGCAATGCACAATGTAAATATTAATGAAAGAGTGTTTAATCTTTCAAACATTTAATAATTAACTATAGTTTCATCCTAGCACAAGGCAGGATTCTTCGGAGTTATTACAAAAGTTAAACACAAATAGTATTAAAGCTTTGCTTCAGGAACATTTGGAGGATACATATTATGAGAGATTAGATAAGAGCAACCATTAATATTGCCTAGTGCTAGGATGAAATGATTGTTAGTTATTAAATATTTCAAAGATTAAAGACTCTGATTATTATTTACATTGTATTTCGGCTCTGTATAATACTTACATCGAGCTATATTCGTACTTGTAACTGGGTAATATTTAATATTACTCACCATATATAATTAGAAAGTGAACAACACAAAATATATCTACTCCATTACCAAATCCCAGAAATCCTAGACAATAATAATATACGTCTGGCTCGGTCGTGACGACCGATCCAGACGTATATTATTATTGTCTGGGATCCAGAAATCTTTGGTAATGGAGTAGTTATATTTTGTGTTGTTCACTTTCTAATTAAATAGCTCTGTTCTATACATAGAGCACTCTTTTTTCTTTTGTGCGTGTGTGTGTGTGTGTGTGTGTTAGGTAATTCCGAAGGAAAAGCAAAGGAAAAAAGAGTGCTCTACGCAATCTGACTTTTTCTAATATTAATAATACCATTCGATTCGTTTGCAATTATACAAACAAGCCTCAATTTTAAAGCCATGTCAGTAGAATGAACCCTTCATTCTTGCTCTTGTGTTGGCATTTGTTTGTATAATTGCAAATAAATCGAATGTTATTGTTAATATTCGAAAAACTCAGATTACATTTATTGTAGAGCGTAAATTTATGTAGAGCGTAAATTTTCTTTTTTATTTGAATTTGGCAAAGCCGGCCATTTATCACTCGCATATAGGAAACTGACTGGCCAGGCTGCTGATATGCAAATCTGGCTGATCAGTGGATCTGTTAATATGCAAATCTGACTGATCAGCCAATCTGCTAACATGCAAATCAGGCCGATCAGTCACTGTGTATTTTTGAAAATAGCATATACTTTCACTAGCTCTGACAGTTTGGCAGGTGAACAGTGAACTGTACTGATGAAGCGTGATACCCAGAAACATTAGTGTCTGCAGTTCTGTTCACATGCCAACAAAGAGAAAGAATGAAGGATTCATTCTACTGACATGGCTATAAAATTGAGGCTTGTTTGCATAATTGCAAACGAATCGAATGTTATTGTTAATATTCGAAAAACTCATTTATTGTATACAGCCAGTATAATTATATATATAATTTTCCAGCTTTTCTCATCTTTTACCAAGCTTTCTACTTGATTTGGTATCAGAATTAGATCCCAAAGTTATCCCATCGCTAACCTATGTTTCACTTCAAATAAACTATTCACATCATTTAACTATTTAGACTTCACTCGCAATGAAATAATGTACATCATGATGCACATCATCAAATCATTTACCGTATAATATTCATATTTAACCATTCTCAATGCCTGAATTTATTTATGTGTGATACTATTGGACGCATTCAACGATATTAAATAATTAACGTATAAAGTAAATTTTCAATAACACATGAATAAAATAAAAACATTATTACGATTATTTTTGCTCTTCATGAAATTGTTGTAGCACTTGCATGGTAATATAGACAAGCTATACTAAACAAAATCCTCCTTTCATTAATTTAAGCAATGATATTTATGTGAGAAAGGGAATCAGAAAGAATTCTGAAAAGAAAAGAGCGAATAGATGATTGAGAAAAGGTCTTCGAGATGCTCCATTGAACATCTGCGTTGAAAATCAATTCGTCTAATAATAGTATGGAATATTATTGACCAAAATATTTTAGAAAAACATCAAATAAGTGATTTACTTTGTTCGTCGGCTAGGAATAAATTTTATCAAAAGTCCTCGAACCATGATAAATTTAGAATCGTACGAATTGATCGTTGCTGGGAAATAAATTATTAAATAACGAATTTGCCTTGTAGCTCCAGAAGAAATCTCTTAATCTTAGTAGTTGAATGGAACTTTTTACCTAAAATATTGATGCATCAAATATATCTACTATATTGAGATATATTTGTCAATAATTTATAATCAGTAATAAAAGAAATGTGAAATCTTGGATATGTTTTACGTCCATCCGATAAAAATGGCCACCAACTATTTTTAATATGTAATTAAATCATTCCTTTTACTCGTGTCTAATCAGTTAATCTTGTACATATTCACACACTTTGTGTTTATTCATCAAATAAGTCTTTTCAATATCTTCGACCTATTTTGGTTTAGGTCTATTTCGAATATTTCTTACAAAATTTTGAATAAGGAATTCATTATACGTAGATATAATAGGATGTTCTTTCAATAAACATGGTCAGATATTTACGCTTTCATAAACAGCAACTGGATAAAATTAGCCAAAAATGAGCAATATATTTTTCGTCTTATGTTATTTTTACTACCATTATTATTTACTAAACAGTTATCAAAGTCTTCATCAAGAATCTTTTGACATTCTATCAGAATGGTGACATCTATTTTACCCAAAGTAACTCTCGCCCTGTAGCCTTTTCCATCGTCTGTGAGCAGCGCATTGAATGTGGAAAAGACAATTGGGGTAAGTTGATGAATCAATAATAATCTAGCGCTATTTTCTCATTTGAAGACGTATAATGAAATTAATTGTACTGACATCCAAACAAACAACAATGGTTATGCAGTACCCAATACTAGACATAGTATTTGAGAATACTCTCTTTTACTACTATTTATTCTTTCGAATTCTTCAGAAATGATACTGAATCAAATTTGATGTGTGTGTGTGTGTGTGTGTGTGTGTGTGTGTGTGTGTGTGTGTGTGTGTGTGTGTGTGTGTGTGTGTGTGTGTGTGTGTGTGTGTGTGTGTGTGTGTGTGTGTGTGTGTGTGTGTGTGTGTGTAAGTATTTAGGGTCTGTGGGATAATCGAAGAAAAGATCGTGGAAAGAGGAAAATAGTGAGAAAGAAGAAATATTTGAAACATACAATTGTGTAGTGGTAAAGAGAGCTGGTTAATAGTTCCAACTATACAACAGTTAAGTTCATAACAACAGTTAAATATGAAACTCCAAGTTTAAGAAGGGAATTTTATCCTTTAAAAAACTCACTTGACCTTCACTTGATATATGTAAACAGCTTTAAAAGAATCGTAGATAAACGTGCTTCACGCCAATAAATTGTCGTGAATTGTTTTGGAAAATAACCTTCAGACATATGATGAAAAATTTAAATAAACAAAGTGGAATACTCTCATAGATTT
Source organism: Eledone cirrhosa (assembly GCA_964016885.1). Lineage (NCBI taxonomy): Eukaryota > Metazoa > Mollusca > Cephalopoda > Octopoda > Eledonidae > Eledone > Eledone cirrhosa. The sequence goes on from OZ024741.1 coordinate 198,156,729, forward strand.
ATCATCTGTTTATCTCATAAGAGACAATGTGTTGGGCCTCCGTCGGTGTTCCGCCAATGAGTGTTTCAATCTTGTTTTAGTTTTTTAACCAACGGAACAGCCTGCTCGTGAAATTGACGTCTAATTCGCTTAGCATTTCACAGACACATATGCCATTTACGTAATTCTCAGATTCAGCTTGGCACAGAGTTAACAAGGTTAGCCCTACCTTATTTTTTTCTAGGCGAGTGAACTAGAGCAACGTGAAATAAAGTGTTTTGCTCAAGGTCACAACGTGCTGCCTGAAATTGAATTCACGACATTAACCACTAAACCACACGCCTTCACAATAAGAAGATTAAGAAGTTTCATAATTCTTAGCAAATACAACAGAAATAGATTTGTAATTATATTTTGCATCAAACATCTGAAGAGTTTTTTTTTAAATAACTTATAATTAATTTGCTATATACCTGTAGACACTCGATATATATATATACATATGTATGTGTGTGTGCGTGTGCGTGTGCGTGTGCGTGTGCGTGTGCGTGTGTGTGTGTACATATTAGTGTTCACATTCGTGTCTGTGGTTTATGCCACAAAAAAAATTTCAACAAAAAAATAGAGCTTGAAAAATAAGTGCTGGAGCCGATATGATTAACTGGGATCTAACATGTCCACAGTCTAATGACTCAAACCAGTAAAAGTGTACATGTGCATAGGCAATTTTTATACAAACAGTATTTTCGATAGATTGAATATTTTATGAATCTATATTTACAGTAAGCACCCAGGGCCGGATTCAGAACGTGGTGCATGGGCACTTCAGATACACAAAAAATAAAAATACTTAACGAATCCTCAGTTTGCATTTCAAAGTCGGATTGACGCATGTAACTGGAATTGTCAGGTTAAACATACCGATGTTAAAGGAAAAAAATCTGAACACCTTCATTTTAAGTGCACTTTCCACACTGGCATATGCGTGCGTGTGTGTGTGTGTGTGTGTGTGTGTGTGTGTGTGTGTGTGTGTGTGTGTGTGTGTGTGTGTGTGTGTGTGTGTGTGTGTGTGTGTGTGTGTGTGTGTGTGTGTGTGTGTGAATATTCCCCTTTAATTATGATTGAGTAGTGAACCTTGTTTCTCTGGTGTTCCAGGATTATCAGACATGACTAAACTTTTCAATAACAGAGACAGTACAAATGAAAACATCGGCTGGAAGTAGTCATTTGCATATTGAGCATGCTTGTATTTAATTGGTCATAGCACTAAGATAGCATATACACCTCTATTATGATTAAACTCTGTTTTAGTGCCACTGCCAATAAAATATAACCAGCCAACCAAGTTTGCTCTCTATGCAAATATCTTCTATTTTCTATATACAAATCAGCACATCCATTAGGTGATCATCAGGTAAAATACTATATAGACTATAGTCTATTTCATGCTAGTATGTTCTGAGTGAGGGTCACTGATGAAAGATTAACGAATCTTGAAACAGCGTTGTCTGACAACCTCAGAATATACTGGCAACTTCTCTGATATATTCATAGAGGAAAATAGAGAAAAATATAATTTTGTTTCCTTTCGTTAAGAAAAAATATTTTTCTTTGGCAGTTTATATATGAAGAAATATATACACCCATACATATGTATGCATACATACACTTATACACAGTATTCGTGCATAAAACACTGGATTAACATTAAGTATTTTTTGTTTCAAATATTTTTCTGGTATGTCTATATGTCTAAAAAACAAAACCAAAAGGCCATTCAGAAGCTCATTTTTCGTGTTAGGCCCCACCTCTGCCGGTAGGCCCCTTACCGGTGTGGTACCTGGGGCATGTTCCCTGTCAGCCTCACTATAGATCCGGCCCTGCTCTCATACATTCATACATACATACATACATGATGATAGCGGGCCCCTTGTTATCGAGCAGGGCCAGTGGATTGGCAGTATCGGTAGAGGGTCAGACGCCATGCTTTGAAGCATAGAGTTACGTCCCTTTATATATATATATACGTATATATGTATATATATATATATATATATATATATATATATATATATATATATATATATATATATATATATACATGCATACATATTTACACATTTTTGGGGGGGTGGGGGAGGTGACTCTTAGGAGTTCTTCCGCCCTGTGTCAAGTTTGGTTTTTTATCCTGCAGGGTGTCAAAAATTACCGAAGAAGGTGAGCAAGATAGTGGTCGCCAACAAGATCGGGGCAGGCATGCGAATAGAAGGATCGATGAGACTGACAAAGCACGGGCTGCGCGTCTGGCAGAACAGAGGGAAAGAGACAGAAGAAGGAGAGATCATGAATAGGATGGTCGGAGAGCTGCGCGTCTGGCGGAACTAAGGGAAAGAGACAGAAGAAGGAGAGATCATGAATCCGGCGGTCGGAGAGCTGCGCGTCTGGCGGAACAGAGGGAAAGAGACAGAAGAAGGAGAGATCATGAATCGGATGCTCGGAGAACTGAACGTCTTTGCCAACAAACCATTAGGGATAGAGCAAGGACAGTTCAACGTCGTGACCTCTCTGCTGATGTTGGACAGATGAATAAGATCTGTGTCTGTTGTCATGCAATGTTTTTTCATGGTTAAACTGCTAACCTTTTGCTGTATGAATGGAAAAGTCAGGTTGGGGTATCTGCAGCCTTTACCCCAGGAACTTCACAGTTTATTTAGTACTGATCAACCTAGGGCAACGAGTTCAGGAAGAACCTCAGACAATACAACTGCCTGTTCCAAATGACATCTTTTGGGGCCGAAGAAGTTCGTTCCTCAAGGAGTGGATGGAATCCTTCTATTGTTATTCATGGTCAAATTCACCATTACATCGGTTCCTTAACCCCTAATCCCAACGAACAACCCCAATTTCTTTAAATTTACTTCTTGGATCCTCAGGATAGTGTTGATTTGAGGATCAGGATACTCCATAACGATGGCATTCAGCGCGACATAGTTGAATTATTGGAAATAATACTCAGACAATATAACCCTTACGTTGCTTCATTTCGAATAGCAAAAGAACAAATTAAAAATATTCCTGAGGCTTCGATTATTATTGATCCTGATAGGAGACCAGCAATGGAACATGAGAGAAGATTCAATGCACAAACTGCAAACGAAGTTGCCGTTATTATACAAAACAACACCGAACTTGAAGGAAAAGCACGGCACATTGTGTTGAAAGAAAAAGGCGGACAATTGCAAATAATCTCAGAGTCCCATCGGTCTTATGACAGTTTGCAGTATGTTGTATCTTTTCCTTTTGGCGATGACGGATGGCATCATGAGCTGTTAATGAGCAACAAGAAGTTGATGCCAATGCGCTACTATGCCTATCGAATAATGAACCATGAGAATGAATTCAACCAACTTCTCAGAGACGGTCGTTTATTTCAGCAATATTTGGTTGACATGGCTGTGAAGATTGAAGGAGATAGACTGCAATACATCCGAATGAATCAAACATCATTGCGATCTACAACATACATGAGCCTTACTGACGCATTGAATGATGACGATTTTCGCAATATTGGCAGGCGAATCATACTCTCTTCCACATTTGTCGGGGGACCGAGATATATGATGGAGCGATGCCAGGATGCCATTCTTCATCACAATGACATGCAATCCAAACCTATTCCTGAATCAGAAGCCACATGACAGGCCAGATTTAATTGCCAGAGTATTTGATTTGAAGCGGAAACTGTTAAGAAAGTATCTTACTGGAGTAGATGGCCTATTTGGCAAGTGTATTGCTTACCTGCTGACAGCCGAATATCAAAAGCGAGGTCTTCCTCATGTGCACCGTTTGATATGGCTCAATGAAGCCTCTAAGCCCAGACCGCAGGAATATGATAAATTTGTTCAAAACGAAATACCAGATCCAAACAAAGATCCAGAGGGTCATGAGATGGTGCTGAAGCACATGATCCACGGTCCGAATTGCTCTAACAATTCGCCGTGCTGGAAAGATGGAACGTGCAGTAAGCGGTACCCTAAGCCTTTCAATGAATATACATTGTGTGGAGAGGACACTTATCCTGTGTACAGAAGACGGTCTTCAGGAATGGGTGGTTCCCTACAATATGAAACTATTAAAACTGTTCAACTGCCACCTAAATGTAGATATGTGCTCTTCCGTGAAATCGATCAAATACGTTATCAAATATACCATGAAGGGCAGTGATCAGGCAATGTTTGGAGTGAACAGGGAAGATGAGATAACACAGTATTTAACAGGAAGATATATCGGTCCTTCAGAAGCTGTTGCCTTGGTACTTGGATTTCCAATTCATGAGAGAGAACTGGCCTTAGTTCGCCTTCAAGTCCATCTACCTGAGGAAAATCAAATCTTCTTTCGGGTCAATGCTGCTGTAAACAATAACATGGCTAAGACGACTCTGACTGAGTTCATGGATCTTTGCGATCGCGATCCGTTTGCAAAAACATTGTATTATGCCGATGTCTCAAAGTTTTACACTTGGAGTAATAAGAGATGGGAAAGGAGAAAGGTGGGGAAAACAGTTGAGCAGTATCCAGGGATTTTTGAGCGAACGTTTTGGGAGGAGTATACACTGTTTCTCCACGTGACCTGTATTATTAAGACTCCTTCTACATCACGTCAAAGGGCCAGTATCCTTCAACTCTTTGAAAATGTGTGATGGAGAACTCCTGCCATTATTCAAAGACGTCTGCAGAGAGAAAGGTTTGCTTCAATCGGATGATCATTGGCAGCAGACTCTGAAAGATGCTGAGCGAACAAGGCTTCCCAAAGCCATGAGAGATCTATTCATCGTTCTCCTCACAAATACGGAAATTGACAATTCCAGTGCTTTATGGGTTCGATTTAAGCATTCGCTGTCTGAGGATTACCTTCAAATAGAAGCAAGGGCTACCAGGAACTCTAACCTTTTGATTAGCGAGAGACATTATGATCAATGTCTTCTGTATTTTGAAGACAAACTTAACGACCTGGGCAAAAGTCTTAGTGACTTTAACTTGCCAAGGCCAAATAATATTGTTGCTAATCAGGATAATCGCAATTTGGTGTTATTGCATGAATTGCAATACACCAGAGAAGAGCAGCGACGATTTGTAGAAGAGACGGAGCCTCTATTGAATAGTGAACAAAAACACGTGTATGACTTCGTTTGTAACAGTTTAGAGACGAACACATCTGCATTGATTTTCATTGACGCTCCAGGTAGAACAGGAAAGACATTCCTGATTAACTTAATTCTTTCAAGTCAGGGGAAATGCTGACGTGGCTATTGCTGTTGCGTCATCTGGCATTGTCGCAACACTGATGCCTGGTGGAAAAACAGCACATTCTAGGTTCAAAATACCGATAATAGTGAAAGAAAATGGTCTGTGCAACATTGATAAAAACTCAAAGACGGCAAACATCTTCCAGTATACAAGGCTGATTGTTTGGGATGAGTGTCCTATAATTCTGAGGGAAGGCTTCGAAGCTGTTGACCTCATTCTGCGACAACAATGAGGCATTCGGTGGAATTTTGACAATTTGCTGTGGCGATTTCCGTCAGCTTCTTCCGGTAGTGAAAAGGGGAAATGAAGCGGACGTGGAAAACGCCTGCATTAAAAAATCCTACTTATGGCGAAGCTTCAAAAGATTTCAGTTGAAGACAAACATGCGATTGGGTGGAGGAGCAGGATACTATTCACAGTCACTATTGGATATTGGAGAAGATAAGATATAAAAAAACTGAAAATGAGGAAATTATTTTGCCAAAAGAAATGGTTCTCCAAGCAACAACTATGGAAGAATGTATTGATTTCATCTACCCCTCATTCGACAATCCAGCTGAAGGGTTTTAGAACAATTGCATCTTAGTACCTCTCAATGAAATGATGAGAAGCATCAATTCCACCTGTATTAGACGCTTCCCTGGAACCATAAAAGAGTACCGATCCTATAATTCTGTGAGTGATGGTGCCAATGCCATTCCTTGATTCGGTTGAACTATCAGGACTGCCACCACATAACCTGGAATTGAAAAAAAGGATCGCCAATAATTCTTATGAGGAACTTGAATCCTCCAAGGCTTTGTAATGGAATGCGCATGATCGTGGAAGAACTGCACGACAATCTCATAGTAACAAGAATCAACACTGCTGCTTTCAGAAATGAGATCGTTATGATACCTAGAATAAGAATTAATCTATCCGAAGGTGAGGATATCCCTTTGCAGCGAAGCCAATTCCCAGTTCAATCGTGCTTCGCTGTGACTATTCATAAAGCACAAGGACAAACTATTGGTTTATCTGGAACGACCTGTATTCCAACACGGTCAACTGTATGTAGCCCTTAGCCGCGGAAAACGAAAAGAAAATGTCAGAGTGCTTATGAAGGACACCCAGTCAACTAAGAATGTTGTTATCAAAAGCATTCTTTTGAACAAACTGTAACAGCGTAAATATGAGAAAATGTTGATTCCGACGTCAGAAAATGAAAGGAAAAGAAAAAACTAAGACAAGTAAGAATAATTTCTTTCAAATTTTTGTAAATAAAACCAGCTTTTCATTAACATTGCACATTTTTAAGCAGAAAAATCTTTCAGAACAAACAGTCAAGCATCCATAGAGATATAGAAAAAAGAATTTTGAAGTGGAGTGGATAGCTATTAGTGAAAAATGATTTGATATTTTCTTTGTGAAAATACTTGTGAATAATACAGTGAAAAGACAAGTTTCGCGTAAATCGGACCACGGGTTCCCGAGATACGCGGGGGGTTTTTTCGGATACCTTTATAAATATTCAAATCAGCACATAATGGGAAAATACTTTGAAAGTAAGGTACCATTGAAATGTGAATACAAACGCAGATAGTGGTTGTGTGTGAGAGAGAGAGAGAGAGAGGGGGGGAGAGAGCTGGTGGTGTTGTTGAATGAAATTATGACAGGTGACTTCAAAGAATTGAATACAGCATTACTGTATCTAGCTTGAATTTGGTGACTCAATATTAAGTTATATGCATCTTATAACTTGTGTTAGGACAGGATGTATGTGTGTGTGTGTGTCTGTGACCAGTGTATATAGGCCACAGACACCCACACACACAAACACATATATATATATACACATACATATACACACACACATACACGTATATATATATATTGGCTTTCCAATGTCATTTTACATTATATACATTTTGTGTATATTTTAATTATTTAAAAATTATTTTTAAGTGAACATGACCCAACGGGTCACGGGTGGTCTAGTATATATATAAAATTGTAAGTTTGAAGAACATTCAGATAAAATATAGCCATGAGTCAGCCAGTCTCGAGTGGTATCGTCCAGCGAAAGAAATGGAAATTATTTTTTTCCGAGTACTCTAGGAACGTAGCTACCTTAGGCCCCGGGAGCGCTAGCGGGAACTCCACAATTTCGACAGGCCATTGTCTATACCAAACGAATACTATTAAATCCCACATGAGGGGTTTATTTACGTGCCAGTAGAGGCATGATACAGCTAATAGTTATGCCTAAACCTGGAGTTTGTAGGTACAAGTATAATGTGGCGGCCAAAACAGGCGGCGCGGTGGGACCGCGGCAAAGCAACCCGCTCCGAGTAATTTCATTTACCGAAAGAGGAGAAATTTATTTTTTCGATCACTCAAGGAAGGCTGAACTCTCCGAGTGTCCAGCGCGCAGCCGGGAAAAAGCCACCACACAAGTCGAAGGTAGCAACCCAATGAAATAATGGTGTAATATTGTGAAGAGTACTCAACGCAGTGAGACTGGCTGACTCATGGTGGGGGGGGGGGGGGGTGCTGGCTGGAACTCCCAATCGAAATCTTTACTCTATATCCCATCCTAATATCTTATCGAGATACATTTTTTCATATAAGACTCTCTCCGTAAGTTCATTAAACAAATAAATCTCGCTACCTTAATCTTTAATTCTCTAATAACTTATTTTTCAATTTATCATTTTGCAATTTAATATTTTTAATTTAATTTAATTTCATCCTATAACTCGCAACATAAGTTTAACGTTCCAATCTTCGGTTCACACATTAGACCATACAGACACCCATTATAGATTCTTTGGGGTAGCATTTTTTCGCGGCATTTTCTAGCATGAATGTAGTATGACCCTTACACTACACTTCTTTCTCCCTTTCTTTCTTTCTTCCCCTTCTTCTTTGACGGAGTGGTGGTAGTGCATTATAAGCCTTCGCCCCTCTCACCAGATATTCATTAGTAGCTTCAGTTGCCACCACTTTGAGGGCGACTGGCCGAGAATCTAGTTGGTCAGTCGTCCTCTCTGTCTCTGTCTCTGATTTTTCGGACCCATGGTTTTTTACATATTCCTTTGTTATATTCCAATACCTGATGATATCACCGGATTCATATGGAACCCGGTCATTGAAATGATCATAGTATAATAAACCTTTCAAGGATTTACACCAGTCCAGCCTCCTGTTATTTTATTTCATTTATATATATATATATATAATTTCCCCTCATAACAGAATAATAGCAAAACGAATACCTCAAACCCAAACGAACCAAGACCCACCATACAAATACAATTATTCAGCCACAAAAGACAACATTAAACATTATAAAACAATGTCCACCATTAAATAATTCATTCCTAATCATCAAAACCTGAAATCCAGAACCAAGACTAAATCTAAACTAAATTTAAACATCACAAATGTAGATG
>OZ024741.1:198170447-198184417 GCA_964016885.1 Eledone cirrhosa
ATGTTGCCAATAAGAAACACACGCACCAGTTGCTTTCACTTCAATTTATTATATATTTATAAATTTATAAATTTACAAATCTACAAACTTATAAATTTCTGGTTGGTTGGTTGGTTCCACAACCAGATAGTTGTTTATATATATAGTCATAGTCCTTTCGTCACACACTCTGTGACCTCTTCAGTGACTGGGGATTCCTTTCTTCGTTTCTGTGCCTTTTCTTTCTTCTATCCTACGCCATTTTGTTTCTGTGTGTGTCACACACACAGAAACAAAATGGCGTAGGATAGAAGAAAGAAAAGGCACAGAAACGAAGAAAGGAATCCCCAGTCACTGAAGAGGTCACAGAGTGTGTGACGAAAGGACTATGACTATATATATAAACAACTATCTGGTTGTGGAACCAACCAACCAACCAGAAATGTATAAGTTTGTAGATTTGTAAATTTATAAATTTATAAATATATAATAAATTGAAGTGAAAGCAACTGGTGCGTGTGTTTCTTATTGGCAACATGACCCTCCCAAAGTATAACAATATATATATATATATATATACTAGAATGAATAAAGATGTCGTGTCTGAGAAAATTACAGACAGGCGCCTTATCGCCTTCAAAGAAAGATTCAAAGAAATAATTTCGAGCTCTTATAAATTCAAAAACGAATGACATATATCTAAAAATATATCAAACATTAACAGGAGATAATTTGCTAAGAATGTAAGAAAATATAATTTCAAATGAGCAATATATTGAAATTTTAAAATATTAAACGCAAATACCTGACATTCATTAACTATTTTTACTTTCTAGTACATATTCTATTGAGGGACCATACGTGGCTCGCGAGTTTCGTGGATGATCGTTTGTCCGGGTACCTAAAGATCGACTGATGGTTCAGGAAGCGATCCTTAAATCGGCCCTCCGCTATACCCACATATGATTTGACCTCTTGTGATTGATTTGGTCGGTTGGAAGTGACCATAGCTTCATAAACTACAGCGGGTGTGTTGCATTGCTGTTGAAGGGGACAAGCTTCAGGCTTTCGGCAAGAGCACCCTGGTGGGGTGCTGCTCTTAGGGCTGTTGGTGATGTGGGTCTTCATATTCTTAGCACAAGAGTACCCTTGTTTTAAGGAACGTTTCCTGAACCATCAGTCGACCTTTAGGAACCAGGAATTACGATCATCCACGAAACTCGCGAGCCACGTATGGTCCCTCAAGGACTCAAGTATAGACTACTCCATTCAATAGAAAGCCATCACTAAGTCCAAGCCATACGCAAGGGACAATCTGTCTTGTGGACTGTGTATTGATGAACGGATAAATATTGTAAGGATATTACGCAATAGCGATTGCCTAAATTCAAGAAATGAAATTTTCACACGTTGTCCATATGTCTGGAAACACCTCTCACATAACTACAAAGCTCCGGATCGAATAACAACAACATTATAATTTTCTTATCAGCTTGAACTACTTTTCGGACTTTCGCAGTTATCTCCCTTACACCTTTCGCCCGTGGCATTGTATCACTTGGGTGAAGTGACCGTTTCTGCGCATGCGCGTTCATACGGTTCTTCCTATTCCATATAATCATGACTAGTCCGAGCTGAGGATCCGCTAAGGTGAAACAATTGTTGTCGGTATGGTGAACTAACTGTTGTGTTACCACTTCTACCTAACTCGTCCCATGGACTGAGTGCTCTACCACTACGGACATTACCTTCCAGTGTTCTACCTATATATATATATATATATGTGTGTGTGTGTGTGTGTGTGTGTGTGTGTGTGTGTGTGTGTGTGTGTGTGTGTGTGTGTGTGTGTGCGTGTATGTGTGTGCATGTACATGTGTATATATATATAGATTTATATATATATGTGTTTTCAACTTGTACAAAAATCCCTAGGGATCGAATTGACATTGTATATATATATATATACATATATATATAAATATATAAATACATATATGTATATATATATATATATATGTATGTATATGTATGTGTATATATATATGTGTGTGTATGTACGCATATGTGTGTGTGTGCCCATGCGTGCGTGTTTATGTGTGCATGTAAGGGTATATTTGTGTGTATATGGGCGTGTGTATGTATGTCTATATATATATATAGACATATTGTAGGCCTATGTATCTACGCGTGTGTGTGTACGTGTGTATCTATATTTGTGTGTGTATACGCGAGTGTGTGTGTGTGTGTATGTATATGTATGTATATGTATGTATATGCATGTTTGTGTGTATATATATATTCACATATACATATACTCATATGTGTGTATGTGTGTATGTGTATGTATATATACATGTATAAGGGTGTACACGGGTACTAGCGTGGGAGTATGTATTTGTGGGCGCCTGCCTGTATGTGTGTATGTATATGTGCGTGCATGCGTACATGTGTGTGTATATATACATGTATGCAACGGTGTGTATCTGTATGCGTGTATGTGTGTCCATATGTGCGTACATGTATGTATATGTACATGTATACAAGCACACATATATATGTATACATTTGTGTGCGTGTGTGCGTGTGTGCGTGTGTGCGTGTATATTTTGTACATGTGCGTGCGTGTATGGGCGTGTATCTATGTATGTACGCATGCATATATATATGTGTGTGTCTGTGTATGAGCCGACATGAAATATGGCAGATACTTTTACACGCCTCTGCCCACATAGTAGTAGTTTACTCACCAAATTCGAGAGATGGACAGGTTACGCGTGAATGAATACAGCCAATGGTCGCATTTGACTGGTCAAGGGACGAAGTGACGCCTCAAATTATTAGCCAATGTGTAGGCCGCATAAACAAGATGATGTCAAGGGATGGGTATGAAAAGGACTGAATATTGTCAGTTGGAAAAAATGCCTTGAAAACGATAAACGTATCTGAGGACCTTGCAAATGCAGAGTCAGGTTCGATCTATAATAGATCCTTACCTTGAGCTGATCGTCGTAGAAACATATGTAATATGTTAATAAATTGTGTTTTAATGCATCACTGATTCCTCGTTATCTATAATAATATACTCTGCTCCGCGGGAACATTGAGTGCTCAAACGGCGTACCACCTACGGAACGCATTTATTGCAACTTTACAACAACTATATATATATATATATATATATATATATATACACCAACTTCACCACTAATTGATTTGACAGATGTCTTGTGTGTATGCGTAAGTATATATATATATATATATATATATATATATATATATAAGAACTATGCCTGTAAATAATATTCTTCTTTCTTTCCCATTACCTTATCATGTTCCACATCACCCTTTTTTTTCTTTTTTTCTTTTTACTTCAAAAACCTTGTTTGTAAATAATATTATTCTTTCTTTCCCATTTCCTTAACATGTTCAACATCACATTACTTTCTCTCCAACATTTTATACCAATACAAATTCCCCCTTTGATAATGCATAAAATGCTGAAACCGGTAATAAACAATTATTAAATATATAAATAAATGCCATTGTTAATTAATTAATAAATTAACTAATACCTTAACACTTCACACAAAGTTAAATATTTTGTTTTAAACATTTTCTAACCCAGAAAAAAGAGAAAAAATAAAAGGAAAAAAAAAAATTTTTCTTCCTAATAATCGTCTTTTTCTCCCTATTTTCATATATATATATTCCAACTCGTGTGCTCCTTCTCCATATTTTATAATTATTATTTACCCCCACACGAGATACAGAAAATGCCAACTAAAACAAAAACAGACTCTACTCTCATTAACATCAATCAAGAGATACTCCAAGAACTACAAAAAATAAACTCTAATTTGTCAATACTCACCAACAAACTTAATTCTACAAGTGAAGAAACAATCCCAAAATACACATCCTATGAAATCAACGACAATATCAACAACTTATGTGAAACAATAAAAACACATCTGAATAACAACACCAATCCTATTCAAGCAAACGTAAAAACACATGACACTAATACACTTACAACTTACGAAGTAAAAAACAAATTAATACCACAATGGTACACATCTCTTAAAAACAGGAAATTCTCCTTTTGGAAGATGATACAAAATAATAACAAAGCGGAGATCTATGAAAAATGGATTCATTCATCCCCATTAATCCTTCCCCGCAAACTAAATCCATCCCAAACGAACCCGAGACACAAAGACGCCTCAGGGAAAGAATGGCACTTGATAACATAAAAACCGAAATTGAACTCCTTAAATTGAGAGCCCAAGCAAATGAAGATAGGATCAAATCAATCGACGATGAGATTAATCAAGCAATCATCAATAAAACCAAAGACACCACCCTAGAAAATATTTCAAAACTAACTATGGTTAGAGGACTGTAATAAGGAAGAATTAAAATCTCTTCAACGCTTGGAAATAAACGAAACCTGGTTCTCTAACTATGAAACACTTTTCCAAAAAGAACACACACCCAAGAACCCCTTCATTAAAACCAAAATAACAAGAAAACCCAATCACCACCCAAACACTACACAACAACCAACAACAACAAAAAACAATACCTCCCCACATACCAAAAAAAGAGGGATCTCCTCGCCCCTACCTCCTACACCCACCACATAGCTACCACACGGATTCCCAAGCAACAAATATAGTAATAGAGAAACATCAGCTACAAGATAGCCACTACAACTTCTCTCCCACCAGGAGAAACCATAGAAACCCCCACACTTACAACCCCCCCTAACATCCCCACAAACCCACAACCATCATTACTTCCAACATAGAACCCAAAATACACAACTACCACACATGCCACATAGGGCCTCACAACCACACACCAACTATAAGGAAACCCTAATCTACCCTCCTCCACTAACCACATCCTACTACAACAACACCAAAGGGGACAATACAACCACACGAGACACCCTAACCACTACAACCAGCATAACTACACACCATACAACAACAACAACAGCAGGACTCAATATAACCACACAAGACAACCCTACTACAACTACCACCAAGTCTACACACCCTACAACAGCAGGGCTCAACACAACCATACGATACAAACTAACTTCAACAACCACCACAACTACACACCCTATAACCACGTCCATCAAATCTACACACCCTACAACAACAGCAGGGCTCAATACAACCACACGATACAACCTAACTTCAACAACCACCACAGTTACACACCCTCTAACAACAACAGCAGGGGGCCAATACAACCATAAGAGACATCCAAACTTCAACAACCACCACAACTTCCGGAGTCATTTTTCAGACACAGGGTAACAAGATAACACAAAACACACAGGAGACACAAAATGTAATAAAAATCGTTAATTTAACCTCTAAAGAATTAACAACAGACCAAATCAAAATACTCTCCAAAGGTCTGACATTTACACCAACTCCCCAACAACCAAACTGCCCCGAAATGAAGGAAGACTCAGCGAGCAACTATACGACAAATCCAATGAGGATGACTCAATAGCCAGAAATAGAAGTAACTATACCCCACCAAAAGGCAAGAACAAATTCCTCGATCAATTCTACGAACACATTACTAATTACCCATACCACCGCCTACACAGAGATAAACAAAAACCAAACCTAAGCAAAAAAAAATGGAATGGTCTTAACAGTCTAAAGAACGACAAAACCCTAACAATCAAGGAGGCGGATAAAGGGAGTGCAGTAGTCCTTATGAGGACAGATTACTACACAACTCTAGTACTCTCAACTCTAGAAAACCAAACATATTACGAAAAGGCCCAACACTACACACAACAGAAAATAATGAGAAACCTAAAATCCCTAACAACCCTTTACAAAGAAGGCCTTACCGACAAGGAATACAACTACATCACCAATTTCAAAAGCAGAACCAGTCTTTTCTATGGTATCCCAAAGACGCACAAAAGCGAAGTAATAGGCAAGGCCTGCAAGTAAGCTACAGACATTTACATCAATATACCCCCTCCTGATGACCTTAAATTAAGACCCATAATAGCAGGTACCACATGTGAAACCCACCGCCTAAGCAACTTCCTAGATATTCTGCTTAAATCTTTCCTAAAACACATAAAAAGCTTTATAAGGGACGACCTTGACATGCTCAACCACCTCCCAACAACACTTAATAATGAACATACACTACTAGTAACCTTTGATGTCATCAATCTATATTCCAATATCCCACACAACCTAGGTAGAGAGGCAATACAATTCTGGCTTGAAAATTTCCCTAGTGAACTTCCACAGCGCATCCCTAAATAATTTGTGTTGGAGGGGGTCAAATTCATCTTGGAAAACAACTTCTTCGAATTCGATGCCAAATACTACAGACAGAAATCTGGGACTGCCATGGGCACGAAAGAAGCCCCCTCATACGCCAACCTTGTCATGGGATATTTGGAAACCACTCTCAACCGCAAAGTCCTAGACAAATACGGTAACCACTTCTACCTACACATAGAAAAGATATCTGGACGACTGCTTCATCCTCTGGCATGAAAGTATAGAAAGACTGAGTTTTAAAACCTTCTAAATGGACTCAACACAAACTTACAATTTACAATGGAATACAGCCATGAACAACTCCCTTTCCTTGACATCCTCACCAAGAAAACAAACAACAAAATAGAAACAGACATATACTACAAACCCACAGACTCCAAACAATATCTTCCATTTAACTCGTGCCACCCTCGCCATACCAAAATGGCAATTCCTTATAACCTAGCCAGAAGGATCTGCACAATAGTTTCAGATAAATACACATGCTACACACGACTAGAAGAATTAAAGAACACACTTATCAGCAGAAAATACCCACCATCCCTAATCAACAATGGATTCAAACGTACCCTAAAACTCAACATCTAGGAATTCAGACACCCCAAACCCAGGAATGAACCGCAACAGAAAACTCTACCATACATCTCCACACACAACCCCCTCAACAATGAGGCATTCAACACCATCCTCCAGAACATTCCTTTATTAAAAAGAGACCGAAGAATGAACAAAATCCTCCAAACACACAACATCATGAAGAGCAAAAGACAACCTAAATCCATAAAAAACATCCTCACACAAGCCAAAATCCAACCAACCTTCACAATGAACCCTACAGTAAAAAAATGCAGAAGGCCCAACTGTGGTATATGCATAAATTTAATAGAAGGTTCAACATTCCATTTTAAACAAGGACAACATTTCACAGTTAAATACAACTTTACATGTGCATCTGAAAACCTAATCTATGTTTTGACCTGCTCAGGTTGTCGACAGCACTACATAGGACAGACAAAAAAAAGCCTCCGACAACGTATGACCGTCCATAGATCACTAATCAAAATACAGGAATACAGAAAGATTGCTTTTAGTGAACATATCGCTAATTGTACACCTAACCAACATCCAAACTTAAACATTTTTCCCCATTTACAAATTCATAGACAACACTTCTTTCATCCGTCGTACCAATAAGGAAACGTACTTCATTAACAAATTCCAACCTCTACTTAATGGACTAAACCTCGGACTAAACTAATACTGGAACGAACAAGGAACCAAAGCCCGATCCCTATGTTCTCTAAAGAGTTACCTCCCTTACACCCTACCTAATGCTTTTTCTTATATAAATGAATTACCCCCTCTCATTTCTCTCTCCCATACCTGACCACCCTGAATTGCCTCCCCCTGCATATTAACTCTCTAAAAAGGGAAATCATATCAAACCCCAGACTATTATTTGCCTCCATTATGGACCAACCAAGAGCTCTTGCCATAATAACACATTTTGAAGCGCTTAACCTCAAGGACTATGCCTGTAAATAATATTATTCTTTCTTCCCCACTACATTATCATGTTCCACATCACCCTTTTTTTTTCTTTTTTTCTTTTTACTTCAAAAACCTTGTTTGTAAATAATATTATTATTTCTTTCCATTTCCTTAACATGTTACATTACTTTCTCTCCAGCATTTTATACCAATACAAATTCCCCGCTTTGATAATGCATAAAATGCTGAAACCGGTAATAGACAATTATTAAATATATAAATAAATAAATAAATAAATAAATAAATAAATGCCATTGTTAATTAATAAATAAATTAATACCTTAACACTTCACACACAGTAAAATATTTTGTTTTAAACATTTTCTAACCCAGAAAAAAGAGAAAAAAATAAAAGAAAAATATATTTTTCTTCCTAATAATCGTCTTTTACTCCTTATTTTCATATATAAACATATATATATATATATTTCGTTTCTGAATTTATTTAGCAAGATTCTTTATCTGAAAACGTGTGTTGCAACCGATATTGTTATGCTTTTGGAGGGTCATGTTGCCAATAAGAAACACACGCACCAGTTGCTTTCACTCCAATTTATTATAAATTAAAGAATTTATTAATTTCCTGTTGGTTGGTTGGTTCCACAACCGGACGGTTGTTCATATATTGTCAAAGTTCTTTCGTCACACATTCTGTGACCTCTTCAGTGACTACGGATTCTTTTCTTTGTTTTTGTGCCTCTCCTTTGTTCTGTCCTACGCCATCTTGTTTTTGTGTGTGTTGTGTGCTTAGTTTGCGCATGTGTTACATCCGGGTGTCTGTGTGTTTGAACATTTCGGGGGTCCGTATGGCTCTGGTCCACCCGTTCCATCTATCTGTGTTGGTTTTCTTGACCATTGAGGTAATGGTAGGTGATCTGCCTCTTGCTGGTCTTGTAGGGTACAGGTTGCTAAGGTCATATGTATCTAGATAATCATTACTATAGGTAAGTTTAAGTAGGAGTCCCAGCTCACTGGTATCAATCCCACGGAACAAATTTTGGAATAGAATAGAAAGAACTAGGAATAAGGTTAATAGAATAAACTCATGGTATGATAGCAATAAATACCAGAGTGTAATGTTCATCAATACAACCCCGAGAGATGAATTATCTTACAAATTTAGAAGGGCTCTAGATAAACATAAACTCAATATTAAGATAGTAGAAAGACCAGGTACCTCCATAAAAACACTTATTAGCAATGCATAACCTTTTCAAAGACCTCCCTGTATAGATAAGACATGTATAATCTGTAAACTAAGCCCCCATATTAACTGTAAAACTAGAAATGTAGTATATAGCAACAGATGTACTGAAGGGCAATGTAGAGATAAGAATATAGTGTACATAGGTGAGACAGCTCGTAGTATAGGAGAACGGATAAATGAACACTGGCGAGAGCTTCAAGATATAAAAGAATCATCTGTACTCCACGAACATGCTAAAATAGAACATAAGGGTAAATTAGAGAACATAGAAATAAAAATAGAATCTACACACAGAAAAGACGCAATGTTTAGTCAAATCACAGAGGCAATAAACATAAATGAACTCCAACCAAAATTAAATAGAAAACATGAATGGAATAGCAACATCACAACTTACAATTAAGGACAAAATGAAAACACACACACATAGAACAAACAACCAACTAGTAACATGTAAATAAACAAATAAATAAACAAATATAAACACACACAGACATCCGGATGTAACACATGCGCAAACTAAGCACACAACACACACACAAACAAGATGGCGTAGGACAGAACAAAGGATAGGCACAAAAACAAAGAAAAGAATCCGCAGTCACTGAAGAGGTCACAGAATGTGTGACGAAAGAACTTTGACAATATATGAACAACCGTCCGGTTGTGGAACCAACCAACCGGAAATTTATAAATTCTTTAATTTATAAATTGGAGTGAAAGCAACCGGTGCGTGTGTTTCTTATTGGCAACATGACCCTCCCAAAGCATAACAATATATATATATATATATTAGAAAGTGAGGTTTTTTTTACAAAATGAAAAATAACCGAGGTGTCCTACACGAGTGAAAGTATAAAGAAAAAGAGATGAAATCGAAAATGCAACTGAAGTCTTATTTTTTTTTAAACTATATATATTTATTTGGTTCCTTTACCGGTTTCGCAGTTCTTCTGCTTTTCAAAAGGTGAGTTGAGATGGAGGGTCTGTGGTTTTTCTCACATCTGGTTGGTCTCTGAATATTACTTGTTTTATATGGAAAAAGTGGCTCGAAATTCCAGGTTTTTCGAGAAGTAATTTGATTGGTTTGTCAATAATTATAATAAATTTCGCGCCAGTTCGCGTTACAATAGTTCTTCAAATAAGAGAGGGGGTTGTCACAGGTTGTTTTTTTCATATATGAGTGTTTGAATTTCTTTTTACTTGAAAAAAGGAGGCTCACGAAGGCTTTTTTTTGGTTGGTTATAAATGAAATTTGGCTGTCACGTGAACAAGTTTTTATTACATTTTTGCGCCCTTATTTGGAAAACTATTCTGTAGTCTTTATAGTGAATGTTATGACAATGGAGAGATAGTGGTCAAGAGAAAAGGGATTGGGAGAAATGTTCTGGTTCAGTGAATATGGCCAGCTCGCCGGGGTGTCAGAGTTCAGATTTTCTATTGAGACTAAAGATATGTATGTTTATTTGTGTGCTTGTGTGTGTGTCTGTGTGTGTGTGTGTGTGTGTGTGTGTGTGTGTGTGTGTGTGTGTGTGTGTGTGTGTGTGTGTGTGTATGTGTGTATTGGAAGATGATTCTATTAGTAGAGATGGGGGAGGGAGTTGTGTGTGTGTGTATATGGGTGTTATGTGTGTGTGTGCGAGTATGTTAAGATGGAGAGAATATATATTTTGTGTGTGTGTATATATATATGTGTGTGTAGGAAAGTGGTTCTATTAGTAGAAATGGGGAGGGAGTTGTAGGTGTGGGGGTTGTTATGTGTGTGTATGGGTGTTATGTGTGTGGGAGTATGGTTAGCATGTTAAGATGAAGAGAATATATATATATATATATATATATATATATATATATATATATGAGATTCTACAGGACCAGAACTGTTTCACTCTCCAGAAATCATCAGGAATCTGGGCATCAAAAAACAAATACGGTATCTATAGGTCTCCACAAGTGGCAGGAGAGGGTGGGGAGTGGGATGGGCGCAGGTCATTGGCCGACAGAAAAGGGAACCCATCAAAAGCCAACTCTACAAAGCTATAGTTTATTTCTACCAACCCTTGTCTTTAGAGTAACAAAGGCAGACAGAAATCCATAAACAGGTTCCGGACGGCACACCATTCCCTGTCACCAGGTCTCTCCCAAGCCAACAGATGTCTATAAGATCAGTGGGGGGCCAGTCATGGCAGATAGAATTAAAGGAAAGGGAGACTCTTCAAAAGCCAAATTCACCAAGGTTCTACCAAGTGACAAAGGCCCAGAGAATTCTGCAGACAGACCCAAAACACTGAGCGCATATCTTACAACCATCCCCGAACTTCCCCCAAACTAATCAACCACATGCCAAAAATCAACAGACACATTCACAAAAAAACACACTCACTCACACACCCGCGCGCAACCACAAACACACACACACACACACACACACACACACACACACACAAACACACACACACATAAACATATATATATATGTATGGTGCTTTTTCCTTATATATGTGTATGTGTGTGTATATATATATATGTATGTGTGTGTGTGTGTATGTATATGTATATATTTGTTTATGTATATATATATATATATATGTGTGTGTGTTTGTGTGTATGTGTGTGTGTATATGTATATATATATATATGTGTGTATATATGTGTGTATTATATATATGTATATATATATATATATATATGTATGTATATATATATATATGTATGTGTATATATATGTATATGTATGCACATGTATATTTGTGTGTATGTATGTATGTGTGTGAGTGTATATATATGTGTATATATGTGTGTGTGTATATATATGTGTGTGTGTATGTATATGTATATGTATGTGTATATATATATGTGTATATATATGTGTGTATATATATATATATATAGATATAAATATATTTATATATGTGTGTGTGTTTCCATGTGTGCACATGTGTATGTGTATGTGTGTCCATGGCCGCGCGCGAGTGTGTGAGCGAGTGCACTTCCCTGTGAATGTGTCTGCCGACCCCTGGCACACAGTTGATCAGTCCAAGAGAAGCCCGAAGACAACTGTAAGATATGCACTCAGCACCTTGAATCTGTCCACAGAATTCCCCAAACCCTTGTCACTTAGTAGAACCTCAACGAACCTAGCTTTCAAAGAATCTCCCCCTCCCCCAACCCCATCCACCATGACTGACCCCCCACTGACCCCACAGACATCTGCTAGCCCAAGAGAAACTTAATGACAAGGAATGGCATGCACACAAATAAACATACATATCTTCAGTCTCAATAGAAAATCTGAACTCTGACACCCCGGCGAGCTGGCCATATTCACTGAACCAGAACATTTCTCCCAATCCCTTTTCTCTTGACCACTATCTCTCCATTGTCATAACATTCACTATAAAGACTACAGAATAGTTTTCCAAATAAGGGCGCAAAAATGTAATAAAAACTTGTTCACGTGACAGCCAAATTTCATTTATAACCAACCAAAAAAAAGCCTTCGTGAGCCTCCTTTTTTCAAGTAAAAAGAAATTCAAACACTCATATATGAAAAAACAACCTGTGACAACCCCCTCTCTTATTTGAAGAACTATTGTAACGCGAACTGGCGCGAAATTTATTATAATTATTGACAAACCAATCAAATTACTTCTCGAAAAACCTGGAATTTCGAGCCACTTTTTCCATATAAAACAAGTAATATTCAGAGACCAACCAGATGTGAGAAAAACCACAGACCCTCCATCTCAACTCACCTTTTGAAAAGCAGAAGAACTGCGAAACCGGTAAAGGAACCAAATAAATATATATAGTTTTAAAAAAAATAAGACTTCAGTTGCATTTTCGATTTCATCTCTTTTTCTTTATATATATATATATATATATATATATATATATATATATATATATGCTTGTGTGTCTATATATGTATGTTTGCATGCATGAATACACTAAGCTTTAGATTTAGTAGAATGTACAACCACTGATTCCAGGTATTTGCACTATCATATATTTTAGGTTCTATTAAATTCCTGGGGATTTGGTTGACCAAGTGCTTTGCTTATTGTTGTTTTTTTTATGTTATTCTTTCTCTTAGATTTCAGGTATTTTTGGAAAGTTAAGCATTGGCCTCTAAAATACTAGAGTGGGCCCAGCAATGCTACCGTGGGCCCGCTGGGGCCCACTTGCCATTGGACAACCTGGCAACCTGGCCAATCCGCCACTGTATATATATATTTAGATAGATATGTTTCTTTTATTTGCCACCAGGGCATCAAAAGTGGGACAAGTACAACGGGGGAGTTTACATAAAAAGGCGTCCTCAATAAGGAGGAGGCAATAACAATATATAAAAATAAAATAAAATATAACAAAAAATAAAATTTATAACAAAGTCCTCAATAGAGAGGAGGCGCCTTGGGGGGTCGCACACACACCCGAAAAAAGTGTGCAACCCTTCTCCTCAGGAGCACAGAGAAGGGGTGCTCCCTTGGTCTTTCATCTTCCTCACCTATAGTCTGATGTAGAGTGAAGGCCCATTCACACGGGCCATTCTCGCCACTTTCACCCATCTTTCATAGAAACGGCTGGGGTGCAGCACCTCTCTCTCCATCCTGATCCTTCTTCCGAAATGATATCGGAAGAAACGGACCAGTTGTTGGCCAGAGAGAAAGGTGCCTGACCTCAGTCCTTTCAGACGCGTCCACCATACAACCTCTTTCGCCATGGCTATTACGCACAGAAACACCGCCTCTGCTTCATCTTTAGATAGATAGATAGATAGATAGATAGATAGATAGATATGTTTCTTTTATTTGCCACCAGGGCATCAAAAGTGGGACAAGTACAATGGGGGGAGTTTACAAAACAAGGCGTCCTCAATAAGGAGGAGGCAA
>OZ024741.1:198184617-198197117 GCA_964016885.1 Eledone cirrhosa
ATATGTTAATATATATTAATATATAATTTAATTAATTACCAACATGACCGTTAATTATATACAGATTAGTACGTCCATTTCAGAATAATACTTATAGTGAATGGATATATAAGCCCATCAAATGCATGTTTCTTCATGGTTGTTTGGATGATATACACGTCTTCTGATAAAGACCCAATTACATTCGAAAATCAATTAAAGGTATTTTTCATTTATTTTTCAATTGACAGGGAAATTCATATTAGATATGTGTATTTTTATATACTTATATACACATTGTTGCACTCTCGGCTACACCCTCTGTATGTATACAGATAAAACTTTACTGAACACTTCGGCTGCTCGCGCCCTTCTTCTGTGTGTGTGTGGGGGGGGGGGGGGGGGGGTGAGACAAACTTCGAAGTCAAGCCATATTTTTCTTCGAAAAATAAAACTTGTATTCTGCTCATATGAACTGAGCGGTCATTCAGTTAATGTTCGGGTGTTTATAAGTATATTTTTAGTTAAACACCTTTATGTGTGTGTGTGTGTGTGTATGTGTGGCATTCTTGTTAATCTAATTACAATTATATATATATATATATATATATATATATATATATACATTTGATATATATATATATATATATATATATTACATGCATATGATATATATATATATATATATATTTAATCATTGCTTTCCTTCCAATGAAGTCCTTGTAGCTATATCTACATCAATCAAAAGCTTCTTTTCACGTCCGACGCCTTCATTTTATTAATTTCGTCTATTTGTATAGCTACATCTAATTGAAGTGTATTCTCCGAGAGGCTTCCTCATACTTATCACTCCCCATAACAGAAACATACACACTGTACGTATATACATGCATACATATATACATACATACACATAGATATGTTTTTACACATACATACATACATGCATAAATACATACATGCATACATACAAATATATATATATATATATATATATATATATATATATATATATATATATATATATACCTTACGTACATATGTACATAGATACACATATGTGTATTTTCACACACATACATACATCCATTCATACATACGTTATGTTACTCTCCTTTTATAAAATATTGATTATTTTTTATTAAGGTACTGACGTCTGTGTACGTGTGTGAGTGTATGAGTGTGTGTGTGTGTGTCTGTGTGTCCAACATTCATGTTCTTCATAAATACATTAGTAATAAATAGTATGTGAATCTTCTATCAAAATTCCATTTACGTTGTATGCTATATAGAAACCATTTTATGGAACCAAGTTTAGTACATATTTGGTACATATTTTATCGCCTCTAAAACGGTAAAGAGTACAGCTATACTTGGCGGTATCGAACTTAAAAATATGTAAGCCAAATACTGCAAAACATTTTGTCCAAAGCTCTACGGTTTCTGCTAACTCATTGTTCACTTAAAGTGACTTTTGCCATGAACTTTAACTCGAATTTCGGATTACTACTCTCGAAGTTTTGACTGAAAACACTGCTTTCTTCTGATGAGACACACAAATTTCACTCAATTTACCGGAGAGAAAAATAATAAATTATTATGTTTTATTCATTTTTTGCGGTATTAGTAGTATAAATGAAATGACATTGTACTCAACATACATACATACATACATACATACATACATACATACATACATACATACATACATACATACATACATACACACATCTAAAACCACGCAATCAAGATACAAACAGAAAGCCTGAACCAGCGTGGATGCGAAATTTAAAAACCAAAATTTTGTCCCTGAGACGAAGTATCTCACACATCGCAGTCGTTATGAAATGCAACATAGAGAGCAACTTCACACGACACCAGGAAGACCTAAAGAAAAAGTTAGAGAGACGATTTGGAGATACAAAATTTAAAACTTTGAACTCCAAATTACACCAGTTGAAACAACAACTCACAGCTACAACCAGAAAGACTAGAATATAAGTCAACAGCACATAAACGACAAGTGCTAAATAGATTGTTTGCCAGAGATCCTAAATCAGTTTATCGCAGCTTCGGTGGCAAAAGCTCAATCCCTGTAAACGACACCCCTTCAAAAGAACAGGTTGAGAGCTACTGGAGATCTGTATGGGAAACGGATGACGGATTCAACAGACAAGCTAATTGGCTAAAAGAACTGGAACAGGACTACGGCCAACATGTCCAGACAAAACAATATGACATAGATGAGTCAATACTGGAAACAGCTCTACAGAAAATGTCGAATAGGAAATCACCAGGCCCAGACCTCATTACAGGATACTGGTTGAAGAATTTCACTTTCTATCGGCAAGATCTCATACGGCTGTTTACAGAAACCATTAAGGGCACACAAGAACTGCCCAGATGGTTATCAAGTGCCACTACTCTCCTCATTCCCAAAAATAGCCAAACCACCCTTGCCAAAAATTACCGCCCAATTGCCTGCCAAAACATCATGTATAGATTATATACTGGGTGCCTTAACCTGTTCTTACAGGATCACTGTGCTACCAACAACATCATAACACCTGAGCAAGCTGGTGTAAAGAGGGAGGTGTGGGGTTGCATAGATCACCTACTAACTAACAAAATGATTCAGGAAAAAACAACAAAGAATCGCAGAAACATGACTGTCGTGTGGCTGGACTATCAAAAAGCATTTGATAGTGTACCTCATGGGTGGATTATTAAGGCTTTACAGTTAGCTAAAGTCCCACAACCATTGGTAGCTGCTGTTGAACGCCTGACCAAGAACTGGTACACCAATTTGATCCTTAGAGAAGGGCATCTTTCAGGGTTATAGCTTGTCAGTGCTACTCTTCGTTCTCTCACTGAATCCACTATCTTACCTACTCAGGAAACAAGGTGGACAAAGAAGTGGGCCCAGAAGTATCTCCCATCTTTTCTTTGTTGATGACCTGAAGTTGTATGGGCCAAATATCAATGACATCAAGAAACAATTGGACCTCATTACACAATTTTCAACCGACATCAAAATGAAATTTGGTGAGTCCAAGTGTGCATATTTGGCAGTAAAACGTGGAAGAGCTGTGCCCTCCTCTAGAAATCTAGAGATGAACGGCCTGACAATACAACCTCTGCAGTCAGGTGACAACTACAGATATCTTGGACAGGATGAGAATGTCAGATATGATGGACACATAAATAAGGAGAGAACCAGAACTGAATACCTCAGAAGAGTAAAGAAAATATGGTCATCAGAACTGTCAGCATACAACAAATACATTGCCCACAATACTTATGCTGTGCCAATTCTAACGCCAACATTTGGCCTACTGAACTGGTCATTGAAAGAACTAAGTGAGATGGATGTTAGAACTCGAAAACTTCTCAGTGTTACTGGCAACTTTAACATCAATGGTGATGTGGATAGGCTATACTTCTCACGCAAGGAAGGTGGCCGGGGTCTAAAATCAATATTAACAACATATGAGACCCGGATAGTAACACTGAAGCAACACCTTCAACAGAGGAAAAAGGTTGGCAACCATCTTGCCCAGGTTTATGAGCATGAAAAAAGAAATATCATTAGAATAGCGACTGATCTGGAGGAGAGATATGGAATAAAGCCTGATATAAATCTCTCACCCAGAGAAATCGGAAGATCCTATTCAATGTTCAAACAAGATAAGAAAATTGACCAATTTACAGAAAAAGTTGTGCATGGATACTTGAGGCGTAAAACACAGACCATAGAGGGGATAAACCACTCAAAAAGCCTGGCATGGAGTTCCGACAAGTTTGACATCACACCTTGAGGGATATCTCTATGCAATACAGGAACAAGAACTCCCTACCAAATATCTGCTGCACAAAAGAGGAGGGCCAGCAGCTGACAATAAATGTAGGCTATGTAAAACAAAGATCGAGGATGTAAGCCACATTGTTGCCAGCTGCGAAAGAATGTCATCTCGCTACTACCTCCCCATGAGACACGATGGGATAGCTAGAACCATCTGGAACGCACTTCGGAAAACAAAATTAACAACAAACGAGGAAGAATATATTGAGACAGATGGCACTAAGGAATACTGGTGGAACCTGAAAATAAAAACTGCCACCAAATTAAAGCACAACCGGCCTGATATTGTAGTTTGGGACCACACATTGAAAACGTGTTCTGTTGTGGAGATCAGCTGCCCACTTGATGTAAACGTTGTCAGAAAAATACAGGAGAAGGAGGACATCTACGGACCATTGATGAGGAGTTTACAAATCCAGTATCCAAGATACACCTTTAGCTTCATACCCATCATTATTGGTGCTACGGGTTATATACCAACCCGCTTGGACCAAAGTATGACTGAACTTGGATTTGCGGACAAAAAGCGCAGCTCCCTAATTCATAGTCTGCAAATGGCTGCGATAGCTGGCACCTTCAAAATTTGCAAAACATTCTTGCGATTCAAGGGATGACAATTTCTTTTCTTTTACAACCTTGCCACCAGGAAGGTGGCCGGTCAAAAAAATATACTCGAAATTAAGAGAAAGAGAAAACATACATACATACATACATACATACATACATACATGCATACATACATACATACATACATACATACATACATACATACATACATACATACATACATACATGCATACATACATACATACAAATGCATTCTCTATGACATTTTTTGCGATGCATGGTATTTTTCTGGTCATAGGCAAGTCCCTAACAGGATTAAAAGGCCACGTCCGTGATGCTTATACTCAAGTGTACAGTGATGACGTTACTCAAAATCGAGTTGCGGCCATCATGTATGTATGTATATATGTGTATGTATATGTATGCATATATATGTTTATGTATATATATATATATATATACATGTATATTTATATATATATATATGTGTGTGTGTGTGTGTGTGTGTAATTAGGGAGACACAAAACAGGCTTTGTTTACAAACAGCTAGCGAATTTGAAAATTAGGTATGTGACTAAATAAAATTAGTCTGTTAGCTGGGATTTTTAAAAAACCCTTCTGAATCTAAAAAGGATGAGTATTGAGGTACATGGGACACGAACCCACATATTTGGTTTGCCGGACCAATGTGTTACCATTACACCAACACGCCGCACATGCTTCCTTCCATTCAATTAGAAGCTATATAACCATGGCAGGTATATATACGTATATAAATAGGGAGACACAAAGCAGGTTTTGTTTAGAAACGGCTAGCCAATTTGAAAATTAGGTAGTAACATGTGCTTACGCCGTATTTGACTAAATAAAATTAGTTTGTTAGTCGGGTATGGTTATGTAACTTGGTTCGTCTCCCATGTACGTCAATACTCATCCTTCTTCCATTCAGAGGGGTTTTTTTAAATTCCAACTAACAGACTACTTTTATTTAGTCAAATACGGCGTAAGTACATGTTACTACCCTATTATATATATATATATATATATATATATATATATATATATATATATATATATATATATATATATATATATACATACCTATTTCGCCACTTTCTACTCTCACCCTCTTTCTTCCCCTCCCTTTCTTCCTATCTACTCTTACCCCACGTTCTTCCTCTCCCTTTCTCCCTCTCGCTTTCACCACCTCGTCTGACCGTTTAGCAGTTCTCTTCTCACTTACAACTGCGGCGATCGGACGTGTGTCTTTTCTCTCGATTACTCGTTCTCGAACTTAAGTTCTATTATCGAGTGGTCTTGGATTTCCTACCTATAATTGCTCGCACATTGCTCGGTTTGTGTTTGGTTTTTTTCGCTGCTGTTTTGTTACTGTTTCTCTTTTCTTCCCCTTTGCTTTCCTTCCCTCCTTCCTTCGTTTTCTCAATAACTTATCCAGTTATTGACGCCCTGGGGTGAAGTGATATCTTGTCTTTAAAGTGTAGAAATATCCTAGACCCCCAGTAGACAACTGATGAGGAAAACTCCCCCACTCCCCAGTTCTTGCTTTCTTCCTATTCCCACTGCATTTTAAGTTACCTTAAATAGCAACTACACAGCCATTTCTATTTTCCATATATATATATATATTGTTATATTTAAGGAGGGTCATATTGTTATCATATTGCCAGAAATAATAGAAAAGACACTCACTGTTTGGTTTGGATTGGTTTTCGCTTCTGTATCTTTTATATCTCCATAGTTAATTTATCTGGCAATCAATGTTTATCATTGATTGACCAACTGTTAAAACTGGCGTAGACATTACAATACAACCGGAGGAAACATAATAATACCACTGATGACGTCACAGGTGTGTGATGAAAGAACTTTGATAGACTATATATATTTATATCTATATTTTTAACATTGATTGCCAGATAAATTAACTATAGAGATATAAAAGATACAGGAGCGAAAACCAATCCAAACCAAACAGTGAGTGTGTTTTCTATTATTTCTTGCAATATCATAACAATATGACCCTCCCCAATATATAACAATATTTGTTTCCCACACGATTTCATATTAAAAACCTTGCAAAACAAATATACATATATATATATATGTGTGTGTATATATATATATATATATATATATATATATATATATATATATATATATATATAGAGAGAGAGAGAGAGAGAGAGAGAGAGAGAGAGAGAGAGAGAGAGAAATTTCGTATCTCCAAAGAAATGCGGTTTTAGGAAGCCGTAGCTATGCAAACACCGGGGGGGCCAACGCCCTTTGGTGATGTCCAGCAGAAGCAAGGGGACAGCACCAGAGAGCGTTAGAACACCCCCCCCCTCCGGTGTTTGTATAGCTACGGCTTCCTAAAACCGTATTTCTTTGGAGATACGAAATTTCTAAACATATTGTAAAAAGCTATGCTTCAAGCGAAATCTTATTTATATATATATATATATATATATATATAAGGGCTTTATTCACATTGCTGACAATTGTTTCTCTGAACTGGTAGGTCTAGAGATCGCTACCCGCCTGTTTTTGCGTCAATCGATCACCAATACTTTGTTATAACCAGTCAGTTCATCAGAGCGTGCGAGAATGAAGGGAATACACAGGCATGGCTTCTATATATAGTACGTCATTAAATCAGAACAATATTAACCATACTAGCAATACTACAATAAATTAGCTAGACCGTAAATATTTAAAATAATCATAACATCAATCTAAGTAAGACATAGAGTATACTGATGAATTTAGCATGTAAAACGAGCTGATACGAAGCAGATGTATGAAATTGACATGTAAAAGCTGTCATGGGGTGTATTATATATAGTGTAGAGATAACCTGGGGCTTGAAACAATGGACCATTTACTTTACTGTAGGTTTGCTGACCATAAGAATTATTTATTATCTGACAGATAAAATATTTTCATTGTAGTGAGGATGGTAATTTTTATGTGGTGTAAAGCGGATTCATTATTTAAGTGGTCTATATTAGATGAAGGGATTGTTAGTTCGAATCATGGGGTGGTTTAGCTTTCACGGCATCAATAACACATCATGCATGGATAAGACAACAATAATAATAATAACAGCAATATAGTAAGTAAGTTAATACAGAGGTTAAGAAGCAAGGTATATATAGAGAGAACATAATGACTACAATTACGGATACATTGGGGTGGTCATTATAACAGCAGGGGGAAGGTGATATTTCAAGGAGTGTGGTAGTAGTCAAATAATGTACTTGGAATTAAGTTCATCTGTTGAGAATCAAGAGTGAGGAAGTTGTGTTGACAGCAACAGAGAAGAGATATATTTATGGGCTGATAAGATATTTGCAGACATTACTGTGGTATAGAATTAAGGAGGCTAGAAGCTGCTTAAAGAATATTATAGTTCTGTGGTGCTCTGTGTGAGAGTGCGGATTTCATATGTTGAATGCTAAGTTATGTTGATTCGAATCACGGTGGCTTAAATCTTGTGAATTTAGTAGCGATCCTGTGTCTGCAGAAAATTGACCTTTCTATCTTGTTGTTGAGTAGCCTTTTATCGTTCCTAAGGATATATAGTAATTCAAGGTCGCAGAGCCTACAATAGGACATACCGGTACTATATGCCCTTGCGGCCGACAACCTCGACCAGTTGATATTGTAGTCGATGTTTTTGTCCTTAAGTTCCAGATTTGTTTGGCGAGGGTTGTAGAACCTATTAGTGCACGGTTCTTCATCGAATGTCTGTGCACATACCATCTTTTTTTAAAAGTACCCGTGGTGGATCCAATGTAATGCCAAGTGGAGTTGCCCGAGTTCACCATATACATGTGCACTAGGCCCGAATCAAGGCACCTGTTCGCCAATGGGCACCTATTTGGTAGGTGACAATTGCAGTTTGCGGTGTTAGTCCGTGCAACTTCCACGCTGCTGTTTTGTACACTGCTATAAGTGGGTTGTGATTCGTGCCCATTGAGGTTTCGCTGCGGCGCGTTCGTATGCGTTTGCGGTTGTGATACTGCGATGTGTTTATGTTTAGAATTTGGTGGTATGTTGCGCATAGGTGGGGCGGTCTCCCTAGAGGTATTTCTGTGGTTGATCTTGCGTATGTGGGATTCTATATTTGCAGCCGTAGAGTATGAGAGTTTTATAGTTTTTCTATTGAGGAATTTATGATATCTATGTGATATAGGGAAGTGTTTATCTATTAGTTTTAAAAAACACAGAGAAGTTGAAGATTGGATTAAACCACAGGTATTTTCTTTCTCTAATTCTTCTATAGTTTCTAGGGTTTACATTATTCGTGTTTGGACTACCTATAACAATAATTTGTTATCCCGTGTATATATATATATAGTTAACTTAACAGGAAAAAGAAATCTATCATAGAATTTTATTTATATATATATATATATATATATATATATATATATATATATATATATATATATATATATACACATATATAGCCACCTGGTGTTTGCATAGCTACGGGTTCCTAAAACCGTATTTCTTTGGAGATACGAAATTCTTATATATATATATATATATATATATATATATATATATATATATATATATATATATATATATATATATATATATATATATATATACACATATATAGCCACCTGGTGTTTGCATAGCTACGGGTTCCTAAAACCGTATTTCTTTGGAGATACGAAATTCTTATATATATATATATATATATATATATATATATATATATATATATATATATATATATATATATATATATATATATATACATACATATATATATATATATACATACATACATACATACATACATATATATATATATATATATATATATATATATATATATATATATATATATATATATATATATATATATATATATATAAGAATTTCGTATCTCCAAAGAAATACGGTTTTAGGAAGTCGTAGCTATGCAAACACCAGGTGGCTAACGCCCTCTGGTGATGTCCAGCAGAATCAAAGGGTAAAACTGTCTATGCATTTCAGGCTTAACTGGCTATCGTCAGGACGGTCCCTCCCACCGTTTTCTACTGCTGGACTAGAAGACAGCCAAGAATATATACTTTTCTTGTCTGCGTAAATGTGGTAATTAATCTCATTTGCATATGAAGCTGCATTAGTTGGCTCAACTTATAATAGAAAAGAAATAAAATTTCGCTTCAAGCCTAGCTTTATACAATATGTATAGAAATTTCGTATTTCGAAAGAAATACGGTTTTAGGAAGCCGTAGCTATGCAAACACCGGGGGGCTAACGCCTTGCTTCTGCTGGACATCACCATTTCGAAAGAAATACGGTTTTAGAAGCTACGGCTTCCTAAAACCGTATTTCTTTGGAGATACGAAATTCTTATACATATTGTGTAAAGCTATGCTTGAAGCGAAATCTTATTTCTTTTATATATATATATATATATATATATATATATATATATATATATATATATATATATATATATATATATATATATATATATATATATATATATATATATATATATATATATAGTGAACTTAACAGGAAAAAGAAATCTATCATAGAATTTTTCAATAACTACAACCTTAAATTAGAAATTGAGAATAATAATAGTAATAAACAATTTAACTTAAATAGTAAACCAAACAAAATAACTAGAACTAGAAATATTATTTGTTACTCTCCCCCATTCTCGTTAGGGGTTAAAACACATTTAGCAAAACTATTTTTCAAAGCATTAGATAAATGTTTTCCTAAATCACTCTATTTTTAACAGACATACTATAAAACTATCTTACTCTACTACCATGAACATAGCACAAAATATAAATAGAATTAATAATAGAAACTTAAATTTAAACCTAAACCAATTAAACCAAGATAACAATATTAATATTACTAACAACACTATTAATACTAATAATAATAGTACCGTTCCTTGTAACACTAACTCTCGTAAATGTAACTGTAGAAATGAATCTAATTGCCCTTTACAAAATAATTGCCTAGATAAAAACTTAGTATACAAATGCACAGTTAAAACTAGACATAAAATATATAACTATATTTAAAGAACGCTGGTATAATCATAAACATACATTTAATAGATCCGATAAATTTTCTACATCACTTTCACTTCTAATTTGGCACTATAATAATATTGACTCTCTTGGGGAACGATTTCGAAATCACCCGCATACCGAAATATGATTCTCTTAAGAATCTGTCATTTGTGTATTGAAGAAATTTTTTATATACTCACCTGCCAAAATTCTATCAACCTAAAAAAAGGAAATATTCAGTTCCTGCAGACATCGCCAAAAAATGACTTTCCGAAGTATTTATAATCTATAGTATATAATTCATTTATTCACATTCTACATGTCTTCACTATTCTTCTGTCAATGTTTAGTTGTGATTTTTAAATGATATTTTTCTTTTTATGTAATATTTTTTCAAATTATTTTTACAAATGATATTCTTTTCCAATTGATATTCTTCTTGGGTTTCTTAATTGATATTTTTTATATTTTTTAATTGATATTTCTTAATTGATATTTTGAAATATATCCTTTTTCGTGATAGTTTTCTAAATACACTCATGAGGTCTCTAACAATATTTTCTTCCTAATTGACTATATAGATAATATTTAAATACATATATAAAAGAAATTCTCATCTTTGAAAACATGTAATATAAAATACCTTATAATCATACATAAAATAATATATAAAATTTTCTCCACATACATTTTAAGTAAATTCTAAAATAAATGACAAATCTAACATAAATAATGTAACTAATAAACATTGGAGTTCTCGTTTCCTTTTCTTTTTCCTTTTCCTTTATAATCTAGCACGCATAAAGCATCCTCTCTTCTTAACAACATAAATACTAAAGTCTCTATAATTTTCGTTCACTTAATGTTTTCTATCTTGATTGAACTATTTGAAGATACAAAATGTTCTTTTATAATAAAATTCGAACTACGTCTTTTTCTTAACTATATATTGAAAATGTTAACACAATATCCTTCGGAACCCTTAAATTATATTTGAATTAATAACAACATGTATAATCACCAATAATATTTATATTTTTATCTATTTATATAAATATGTATATAATTGACTGGTTGTAATATAATAAGCTAAAGTGTACTTACAACCTTAATTCCTCATAAAATCTAATTATATACTTTATACATAATATTATAACTCATGATTTGGTTATATATTGTAAAATTTTTGGATTAGTATTCTACCACTTCAACACATTTTTAATTTTTAATTTTTAAATCTACTTGCACCCTACTAACAATTGTTTCTACTTTTGGCACAAGGCCAGCAATTACCCAGTACATTACTGGTACTTTATTTTATCGACCCCGTAAGGATGAAAGGCAAAGTTAACCTCGGCGGGATTTGAACTCAGATCGTAAAGGGACGTATCTCTTTGCGTCAAAGCATGGCGTCCGACCCTCTACTGATACTGCCAATCCAATAATATTAGCCTATCTTTCTTCCTTCTACTTCATCTTCTTTTATAAATAATCCTAATAATTATTTGAATTTACCTAGCGTCTAATATAACGATTTTTTCAGTCTACGCTTCTACTTCATTTGCATATCCATCCTAAAGATTTGAAATTTTTCTCTTTTTCTTTCACTATCCAAATGGAACCTGAACCGATACGGTCTGGTTTATCGGGTATGTCACTATTTATAAAAAAAAATTTGTATTTTATCTCATGAGAGTGTACTAAGTTTTTTTTTGGTACCTTTGAAATATATATAATAAAATAAATATGGTTTTATAAATATAGTTTCCATTTATTAATATCATTGATATATATATATATATATATATATATATATATATATATATATATATATATATATATATAACAAAGAAAGTGTGGTAAGAAACCAGGTGGACCAGAACGCACCAGAGTACTCGACACTTAGGGTAGTAGAGTGGGTAATAGGAAAAGAGTCAGGACCCCAACAGCTGAGCTCCGGCCGTTTCGACAGCTAGATCCGACCCGTTCGGATCTAGCTGTCGAAA
>OZ024741.1:198204617-198249617 GCA_964016885.1 Eledone cirrhosa
CGAAGCTATGAACAAAAGTATGTTAATATAAGGTAGTGTATGTGTGTATACAGAGCTGTGAAGGGAAAAGTGAAGTGTGCATATTTCGTCTGTATTAGTTGTAAGAGTAGATGTTTATGATCATGAGTGAGCGATGGGAATCTAGGGGGAAAGGTACAAGCGCGTGTGATAATGGACGAGGTATTAAATAAATTGGGGAGGTGAGTTGAGTCCAAGAGGGGAATAGGACTCAAGGCGGTGAATCAGACTCTGTTCAGTCCTGGTGCGTGAGGCCTGTGATCCATGATGTAAAAGGACACCCAGGACTTAGACATGTAGGGAAGAATGACCAGGAGAACAGAAATGACGGGCGACAGGTGTATCCAAACCGAGTAGTATGTCCCTCAAATGCTCAGCAAAATGGTCTGCCATACGGCGTCCCGTTTGTCCGATGTATAAAGACCCGCAAAGGGAACACCGGAGGACATAGACAACGTGGGTGGACGTGCAGGTGAAAGAGTGGCAGATATGGAAAGACCCGTTAGGGCCTGTGAGAGTGGTGAGAGTGAAAATGAAGGGACAAGTGTTGCAGTGAGGACGAGAACAAGGATGAGAGCCGGGTCGAGTCATGGGAGAGGACGAGAAGGAACTGCATACCAGGAGATCGCGGAGGTTACGGGTGCGCTTAAATGCAGTAATGGGTGGGTTTGGAAAAAAGCGAGAAGTGACGGGGTCAGAGAGGAGAGTGCGGAAGGAACAGAGGATATGTCGCCGGACTGGTAGGGTGATGGGTGGTAGGTAAGAGGGAAATGAACGCGGGTGTTGGGAGGGTGCGGGTGAGGTGAGAGGGCTGTGGTACGGTCTGTTTCACGGGCGCGGATGAGAGCAGCTTGGATCAGGGTGGGTGTATATCCATGCTGGAAGACGCGGGAAGCCATGTGAAGGGAATAGGTTTCGAAATCGTCGTCCTGGCTACAGAGCCGACGAAGACAGAGGAATTGGGAATAGGATATGGTGTGTTTGGTGTGGGTTGGATGGGAGGAGGTGAAGTCCAGGTAAGAGTAGGAGTCTGTTGGTTTATAGAAGTTGGAAGTAGAGAGGGTGTGGTGAGAGTGATTAATAGATAGAGTGATATCTAGAAAAGGGGGGAGAAGAATCAGAGACAGGGTCGGTGAAAGTGAGAGCAGGGTGGAAAGATAGATTTCTTTATTAACAGGATGGAAAGATAGGACAAAAGTAAGAAAGCAGTCGAGCTGTTCTCGTGTTAGACAGGTGGCGCCGATACAGTCGTCGGTATAACGACCGTATGGCTCAGGAGTCGGTCCAGCGTACTGGGAGAAGATCTGAGCGTCAAGGTAGCCAACAAACAAGTTGGCATAGTTTAGACCAAAGATTCTCAACGGGGGGCATATGCACCCCCCGGGGGGCGTTTCGGAACTCCAGGGGGGCGTTTGGGAGCAAGTTCGCGTTAGGGGGCCGTTTGGAGCTGGGGGAGGGAGGGTTGGGGGGGCTTAAAGGGAGCACTGGAAGGCTCTTTATTTTGGTAAGTTTTATAAGCCATATTTGTATGTCTTTGAGACAGCCAGTGTGAATGCATTTGAATGAGCTTGCAGACAGCATAACTATAGTCTGGCCGCAGCTGTGAGCAGGTGTGCAGGTGTGCAGGCATGTCAGGTAATTGAGACGTTAACCGGTAATTGAGATCCTAAAAATGGAAAAACCCACAGTCAACTGGGTCAAAGACACTTTGAGTGCAGCCAGTTAGAATCTTATCTTTCCTTCACCGATAACAATGTATTTCATGTCTGTAATTATTGATTCAACCGTAACGAGTTAACACTATGTAGATCTATTTTATTCCCTATTGTATAAATAATATTACAAATAAAAAAAAGAAAAGAAAAAACAGAAGCGAGTAGCCCACACATCTAGGACGACATACAACACATAATCAGATAATACACACATCTAGGACCACATACAACACATAATCAGATAATACACACATCTAGGACCACATACAACACACAATCAGATAATACACACATCTAGGACCACATACAACACATAATCAGATAATACACACATCTTTGGAATATTGTTAATCAATTTTTTAGTAATCTATTGATATAAAAATCAGTAGTATATTGAAAAATGGAAAAATAGGGTGGCGTGGGGGGGGGGGGGCGTTTCGTGATTTCGGGGGACAAAAGGAGGCGTTTGGCCTAAATGGGTTGATAACCTGTGGTTTACCCCCATTCTGGTTCCCATCGCTACCCCCAGAGACCTGCTGATAGAATTCACCCGAAAAGGAAAAGCCATTGAGGGTCAGAACAAGCTAAGCCAGGCGGAGAAGAGTGGTAGTGCTGGGGTAAGGGATAGGGCGTAAGTCTAAAAAATGTTGGAGAGCGCGGAGGCCGTCCTCGTGAGGGATGCCGGTATAGAGAGAGGTGATATCCAGGGTAAAGAGAAGGAGAGAGGGACCAGGGGGGGAGGAGAAGGAGTTGAAGAGTCTAAGGGCATGATTGGTATCGTGGATGTAGGAGGGAGGAGGGGATGAGTTGGTGGATGGTGGGGGACACGAGTTGTTGGGAGCCAGGAGTGGGGTCGGAGGATAAAGGGCGGTAAAAAAGGGTATTGTGAAGCTGCTGGCGGAGAGCCTCAGCCCTATAGAGGTCAACGTTCCAAACCACCACAGCGCCACCTTTGCCAGCGGGTTTGATGACAATGTCATCGCGACGCCGAAGGTTGCGAAGTGCGGAGATCTCAGCCTGCGTGATGTTAGAACGTCGAGAATACTGGTGGAAACGGAACCGATTCACTGTATGCCGGCAAATATCGACAAAGGAGTCGAGGGTGCTGAACTGGCCAGAGCTCGGCGTCCAATTTGATTGCCGGCGACTGAGGCGAGTGAAGTCATCCGTCTGTGATGATGATGGCGTGTCGTGAAAAAAAGCTTTCAGCTTTAATCGAGGGAAGAACCCTTCAATATCGGCACGTGTGCGAAACTCGTCGCAGGTAGATGTGTTGGTATAAAACGCAACCCACGGGCGAGGAGGAAGTGCTCAGCTTCGGAGAGTGGTAGGTCCTGGGGTATGGTGACTACAGTGCAAGGACGTGAGGGAGTGAAAGGGGCGGAGGCGGAGGCGTTAAGGTGGTTGGGCAAAGCGTGTGCAGATTCAGTGGTGGGGAGAGGAAAGGGGATGGTAGGTGACGGAATAGAGGGGTTATGGTTGGAGGTGATATGAGTATGGGTGGTGACCGCAGGCGGGGAGCGGAGTGAGTGGAGTTTGTGGTTTTTTATGGAAGTGATGAAATTGAAAAGGAGGCGATTAAGGTAAAAGATGAATTAGATAATGGATTGGGCGAGGAAGGGGTGGTAAGTGGAGGAGAGATGGAGGTAGGCCTTGGGGAGATCTCGGTC
Organism: Eledone cirrhosa; assembly: GCA_964016885.1. Classification (NCBI taxonomy): domain Eukaryota; kingdom Metazoa; phylum Mollusca; class Cephalopoda; order Octopoda; family Eledonidae; genus Eledone; species Eledone cirrhosa. Next base: position 198,208,021 of record OZ024741.1, read on the forward strand.
GAGAGAACGGATTTTCGCGAGAGTTGATCGAATAGTCACTCGCATGAGCTGGTGAGGGGAGTGGGTAAGGATGGGTTCAGTGGTGGGAGCAGAGTAAGAGGTGGGTGTAACTTGAGGCCAAACCTCGGGGAATGAGGTGTGGTGGAGACAGCGACTTATAAAGGTAATGTGACTATTATATCGTGTTTTGGTGACGATGAGGTTGGAGAGATGCAGGGAGGATTGGATGCATATAGGGGGTAGAGGTTGCAGGAAGTGCTTGAGAATGGAATGGAGAAGGCGGAGAAAAGATTTGAGATTGGGCATATTGAAGGTACTAGGGTGGGAGTGAAAAATAGACGGTGGTGTAAGAATATTGTAGTAGAGGAAAAGTGATAGAGAGTCGTGGAATACTTAAATGCAAGAAGCAAAGAAAATTTCAATGATACGAAAGATTTCCTGGTGGAAGTTCAGGTATACTTCGGGTTGGTATCCAGTTTCGGGGTGAAAATCCAATTTGAACATCCAACGAATTTGAGAGGTCCACGTAAAGCGTTGATATATCTGTGAGAGTGGTGAGGGTGGAAATGATGGGACAAGTGTTGATGAGAACAAGGATGAGAGCCGGGTGGAGTCATGGAAGAGGACGAGAAGGAACTGCGTACCAGGAGGTCGCGGAGGTTGCGGGCGCGCTTAAATGCAGTAATGGGTGGGTTTGGAAAAAAGCGAGAAGTGACGGGGGTCAGAAGAGAGGGTGCGGAAGAAACGGAAGCTATGTCGCCGGAGTGGTAGGGTGATGGGATGGTAGGTAAGAGGGAAATGAACGCGGGTGTTACATGTACACTCCACTTTTCCTTTCACTGCTCTGTATACACGCATACACACCCTTGTATTAACATACTTTTGCTCATAACTTCGTACTTACATACACACACACTCTTTTACTTATATATACACACATTTCTTCTTAGCTTCGTACGGATGTATAATAACACACACCCACACACACACACATGCTTACGCACGTCACATATATATATATATATATATAGAGAGAGAGAGAGAGAGAGAGAGAGAGAGAGGGGGGGATCAGGATTATACCAGTTTTGAACTTGTAAGACTCGATACTTGGGATAGTAGCATGTAAATATAATACAGAGTCACATATATGTGTGGGGTCGAGGGTGGGGGTGCTTCTGCGATCGCATGAGTCATTTTTTTATTCAGAGTTTTTGTCCTCCTTAATGAATCTATGGACATGTTTTCTACAGTTAGTTACTCTTCCTAACACTAACTACTAGATGACTTTTACCGTCATACCAACACTAGCGACATTGTTATGCCCTCGGCGAGATCAAAGCGACGTCTCCATCTCACGTTGTTTTCGTTCGATCCTTAATTCTTTTCAATGGTATACTGGATGTATTTTATCATGACACTGGCACTACCACTTTACAGGGTGTACTGCATGCGTTTTAACATGGCGTCAGCGCAAAAACGACAGGCCTTTGTTTCGGAACAAAGTCACTTGAAATACATTGGCTTTCTTATTTTTTTAAGTGCAGTAAACCAGTGATTGAGCCCCTGAAAATCTATAACTAGCAACGCTATTGTTCACAAATTGCCGTATAAAATAAAATAGAATTATGAAATGGCTACAACTGGGATATAAAAGTTAGTTTATTTTTGTCAACAGCACTGTTCTGTATTTACTAATATTAGATTTCTGTCTGATCAACTTAATGTACTCAAATCTGAAGTAGATGCATTTGATTTGAGGTTCAAAAATCAAATTTCACTTCCAGCTGACGAGCGGCTTTCTGTTTTGCTTATCTAATGTAAAACAATAGTGTTTGCGTTTCTTAAACGTTTATAGACACATTTTGTCTAGAAATGTTTTCTTTAAGAAAAAGAATTGAGCGGTAGTTCTATGCTTCATAAGTGTATTCTATTTTAGATGTGTGTTTGTTTGTTTGTTTTTTATAGAAAAAGAAAATCAGATTTCAAAATAATTATGCTCGAGCATCGAATAATCGTCGTTCCCCGCCCCGCTTATTAATTTTTCAAATTTTTTTCCACCACCACCACCACACCTCGCTCTTATTACACACACACCTCCACAAATCCTCTTATTAAATTTTGCTAATCTATCTCCCGGCGAAATTTTATTTTAAGTGGTAGCATTCCTGCGACTTTTAATTTTCTTTATACATTAAAAAACAATACACATGGCAAAAAAAAGTACATTTCTAGAAATTATAAAATAATTCTGGTTTTCAAAAAAAATTAACGGAGACAACCTAAAAAAATTACCGATTTTCCAACCTCCCCGCTTAGTCCAACTTCCTCATACATTCCAACCCGCTTATTTCACCACCCGCTTATTTCACCACCACCACTCATATTATTTGGGACCCGAGAGTACTGTATATTTTTTAGTTATAATTGTGTGTAAGGTGGTGAGTTGGTTAGAACGTGGAATAGAATGCTTTGCAGTAATTCGTTCTGGATCTCTGGACTCTGCGTTCAAAGCACACCGAGATCAACTTTCATCCTTTCGAGAATTCCTGTGCTGGAATTGATTCTCTCTCTCTCTCTCTACCTCTCTCTCTCTCTCTCTCTCTCTCTACCTCTCACTCTCTCTCTATATATATATATACCTCTCTCACTCTCTCTCTCTCTCTCTCACTCTCTCTCTAAGAAGAAGAAGAAGAAGAAGAAGAAGAAGAAATTGGCTGTGTTCAGACCTCGAATGAAGATCAGCTGAGCGAGGTTTAAAATGCCCAAGAAACACTATAAGTCACTACGACTCCATCAAGAGTTACAGGTCCATACATACATAATTGTGTGAATACAGTAGTGTATGATTCCTGTTCGTATATCAAAATGATTCTCGAAGCAAAAGAAATATTTGGCAGTGAGGAAGCTTGTATATTACTATTAATGATTTGCTCGACACGTCTTACCTTCCACTTCCTCACAAATATTGATCTTCATTTTCTCCAACGTCAGCCAACTTAATATGCCATATATTTTGATATTTTACTATCAAGCGCCATTTTTATATATTCAGTGGACCAATTGTTCGCCACATTGTGAATTTCAATTGTTACATTAACACAAATTCCATAACAATTCCACAAAAGCAAATCTAGTATTCATATTAGCATAAATACAGGAGATATGTGGATTCTTAAGAATCATAAAAAAATCATTTTTATTCAAAATATCTCTTCTGGAATTGATCGTTTTTCCAGGAAACATGCATCACGTCAATTCTTAGACCCTTCTATAACATCAGTTTCCAATTGTCCTATCATTTCTCTAGGTTTCTGAGCCTCTTCTATTAAGTTATGCAACTTCTGCATTCAGAGATAATCTGAAATAAACATTACAAGGAATATTAATTTTATTGTTGTTTGATGCGAGTTTTATTTAATGTATTTATTATTTCTACCATGATTATTTTGAAATATCGTAGTCACATAGAAACACATAACACGTGCATAAACACACACACACACACACACACACACACACACACATACATACATACATACATATATACATACACATATATATATATATATATATATATATATATATATATATATATATATATATATATATATATATATATATATATATATATATATATATATATCGAATATATATATATATATTATATATATCAGTGAATTAGGCGTGTGCGTATGTGTGTGAGTGTGCACGTGGAGGCATGTGTGTGTGTGTGAGTATGTGACAGCGTGTGTGTGTTTGATGGTGTGTAATTATTTCTCGTTTTGAATGTAAATATGACAATGCCGTACGCTAATATATAAATATTTACGTATATTAATGCTTCTATGTTTGTATGTGCATGGGTGTGTGGATGATTTAAGTAAATATTCATATGAACATGATCTACGCGTGCTGTCCCAAAATTATATAAATGAGTATATCAGCTAGACACACGTTACAGTTTTATTTCAGTTTTATGTTGATATAATTTTAAATGTTTCGAAATCAACGCAGCACATTATCCATACTTAGCACATACTTTCTATTACAAACATGTGTGTGTGTGGGGGGGGGGGTCTTGAAAGCATATGTTATGGTGTATGCATGTATGTTTGTAACACTATGCATGGATGCAAGTCCTTTAAAAGATATATACATAAATACATAAATACATATATACATATATACATATATACAAGTATACTTAGATACACATACAATTACACATATGTATTCCGATTCCCGCTAGATTTGTAACTAATAGTTAGAGTTCAATCATGATACTATGCAAATCCTTGTTTTCTGAGATAAGACATGTATGTATGTATGTATGTATGTATGTATGTATGTATGTATGTATGTATGTATGTATGTATGTCAGGTCACCAGTTGGTGCTACTGGTAACATGTATCCCAGTACAACCTGTCTCATGGTCGGGTCGTTGGCGACTAAACTGGCAACCCCACCAAGGTTTCTTGGTGAGGAGGGTGACTTTGAACATCCTGCAGGACTAAAAACAAAACCTGTCAAAGGGCAAAGGAGCTCTTAAGAGTCAGTGGCAATCCAAAATCACCGGGAGAGATGACCCCTTAGCCTTTGTCAAGCAGAATTCTAGGAGAATGAAAACTCTGATATAACACCTGCAACCCTGATGGTATCCAATGATGTTGACTTGTTCTTCTTTTTGGTAAATATCATCTTGATCAAGAGAGTGGGACTGGCTTTGTGCAGTGCCTTTGCTCACTATAAAAGCTTCACGGCACAGGCATTGCTTTATATCTGGAGATCACTCTGCACTTGTCGTCACATGGTACCATGGGCCCAGCGCTATGTGTCAATAATTGTCACAAGTATGGTGTTTGTACCAGAGTTTTCAAGTCGCTGGCTGGACTAAAAAGTCACACTCGTTCAGCGCATCGGTAGGGGTTCTCCTACATGGATATAAAGTAGTGGCCGTACTCGAAAACGAGTTGGCAGCCACCATGTATGTATGTATGTATGTATGTATGCAGAGAAGAATACGTTGCATGAGGAGCTCAGGGATGTAAAATCACGTGTTAGGCGGAGTCTTTCTCAGATGAAGGATCAGTGGTGGAGTGAGAAGGCTGGTGAGATACAAACTGCGTCTGATTGCAATAACACAAAGCTGTTGTACAGTCTCTTGCGTGAGGTTTATGGACCGTCTTCTTCTCTGGTGACACCGATTCGCAGCAAGGATAGCAAAGAACTTCTTCGTGACTCACAGGGAATTCTACGAAGGTGGCGAGAGCACTTTGATGATCTTTTGAATCAGCCGTCTGTCGTCAGTGAAGATTTCCTCAATCTCATTCCGGAAAGTCCTGTGAAAGTAGCTCTCGCAGAACCTCCGACACTTGTGGAGGTTGCAGTGGCTATTTCGAAGCTGAACAGTGGAAGATCTCCAGGTATGGATGGCATACATGCTGAGCTCCTGCAATATGGTGGTGAGAGACTCCTGCAACATCTTCACTCTCTGTTTGGAAGGATATGGGCTAATGAATCCGTGCCTGAGGACTGGAGAGATGCAGTAATGGTGGTCTTGTACAAGGGAAAGGGTAACAGGAATGATTGTGGGAACTACAGAGGTATATCATTGCTTTCTGTCGTGGGGAAAGTTTTATGTAGGGTGCTTCTGGACCGTCTGCTGACACACATTGCAGATTGTGTCCTTCCTGAAAGTCAATCTGGTTTTCGTGTTGGACGCGGCACTACTGATATGATCTTCTCAGCTAGACAGCTCCAGGAGAAGTGCATTGAACAGGGCTTGGATCTGTATCAGGTTTTTGTCGATCTGACAAAGGCTTTCGATACTGTCAACAGAGATGCATTATGGAAGGTTCTCCAGAAACTTGGTTGCCCTGATAAGTTCCTTGCTTTAGTTAGGTCTTTCCATGACGACATGAAGGCTTGGGTTAATGTCGGAGGTAACATGTCGGAGCCTATCTCAGTAAAAAATGGAGTGAAACAGGGGGATATTCCAGCACCGACCCTGTTTGCCATATACTTTGCAATGGTTTTCTGTATTGCATTCAGGAATTGCGAGCATGGTGTTTACATCCGATATCGAACCTCAGGCAGCATATTTAACATCAGGCGCTTTGCTGCGAAGACAAAAGTATTTACATCAGTCATAAGAGACCTCTTGTATGCAGATGATTGCGATCTTGTAGCGCACACAGAGAGTGATATGCAGCACATTTTGAATGTATTTTCTGACGCTTGCACTGCCCTGGGTTTGACTGTCAGTCTCAAGAAAACCGTCGTCATGTACCAACCTGCACCTGGTAGGCAGTACACTGAACCAAACATCTATGTGTATGGCAAACGACTTGGAGTGGTTGATCAGTTTGTCTACCTGGGAAGCACTGTCAATCGATACGGCAACCTTGACAGTGAAATCTCACTTAGGATTAGGAGGGCAAGTGATGCTTTCGGAAAGCTAGAAAGGCGACTCTGGGGTCGGCGAGACATATGCAGGAGGACAAAGGTAAGGGTGTACAGGGCATGTGTACTCTCTTGTCTTCTTTATGCCTGCGAGACCTGGGTCACATATCGACGCCACCTTAAGCAATTGGAGCGTTTCCATCAGATGTGTCTCAGACGGATACATGGCGTTCGCTGGAGGGACCACATCAGTGATGTCGAGATTTTGGAAAGCTCTATGTGTGACAGTATAGAAGCTCTTGTGCTTAAGCAGCGACTCCGTTGGAGTGGTCACCTTGCCAGGATGAAGGATTCTAGAATACCAAAACAACTCTTCTATGGAGAGTTGGTTAAAGGAAAACGACCGCCACATAAACCAAAAAAGAGGTATAAGGATTCCTTGAAGGCCTCTCTGAAAGACGCTAACATCTCTGCTGATACATGGGAAAATATTGCTGCTGATCGTAATAAATGGAGAAAGACTGTATATGAGGGAAAAGTTGCCTTTGAGGCATCTCGAATCGCACACGAGAAAGTAAAGCGGGACGTGAGGAAGGGTATTGCTGTTGCACTTCCAGACGGCGAGGGTCCTCCTATGTTTCTGACATGCAGCGTCTGTGCGAGACTCTGCCTAAGCAAAGCTGGACTCGAAAGTCATCTTCGCAGTCATAAAGTAAGACCAGTGGTTGACTACCAGGCTGCTGTTGGAGATGCTACTCATCATGCTTGCCAAACATGTGGTAGAGAATGTAAATCAGCAGGAGGACTCAAGCGACATGCAAAAGTACACGAACTCCAACCACAGCCGACTATTCCCAGTAAATGTTTTGGTTGCCGACTCTGTGCAAGACATTTTAGATCATTGGCTGGGCTAAAAAGCCACATTCGATCGCAGCAGTGTTAGTTGCTATCGTGTGTTTGTGTGTGTGTGTGTGTGTGTGTGTAGATATGCTTATGTGCGTGCGTGTGTGTGTATATATATATGAATATGTATATTATTATTGTTGTTGTCGTTATTATTATTATTGCTATTATTATTATTATTATTATTATTATTATTATTATTGTTATTAATGTATGTGTGTATATATGTGTGAGTGTATGTGTATGTATGTGTGTGTGTATATATGTATGTATGTGTATGTATGTGTGTGTGTATATATATGTGTATATATATATGTATGTATATGTGTGTGTGTATATATATATATATATATATATCTTTTCCCTTTTTTTTTTTTTTTTTTTTATTTATTTATTATTATTATTATTATTATTATTATTATTATTATTATTTTTTTTTTTTTTTTTTTTTTTTTTATTGTGCAATGGCCATACTCGATAACGAGGGGGCAGCCATCATGTATGTATGTATGATTGTTGCCAACAATCTCTTTGTAAGGACTTGGGGTGCGATGAAAAATGTTCGTCAGCGATTTGGAAGGAAGTTCTCGAACGGAGCAGGTGCATGAGTATAGAGAGCATGATCTTTCGGCGTCGGTTGAGGTGGTGCGGTCACGTGGTCCGGATGTCTGATGACCGTATTCCAGAGCAACTTCTCTACAGTGAACTGTGTGAAGAAAGGCGACCACCACACAAATCAACAATGCGATGCCGAGACTGTGACAGGGGCACATTGGCTTGCGCTGGAATTTCATCTGACGAATGGGACAAAATGGCTGAGGAGCGTGTGAAGTGGAGACGTTTGATCAGGTCGGGAGGTGATCATTTTGAAACTCGTCGAAGGGAGCACCTAACACTGAAAAGGAAGGTGAGGAAAAGGGACTGTTCTGAACTGCCTGCTCGTTTGCCAGCACTGTGGTCGAGTCTACTTGAACAAAGCTAGTCTGATAAAACATGAACAAAGTCATATCAGTAGACCTCATGTCGATTATGAACAGCATGATATGAAAAGTTGTAAGAAATGTGGCAAGGAATGTGCAAGCATGAGAGGTCTTAAAAGACTTATGAGAACGCAGTTAGAACCAAGCAGTGGAAAATCCCAGAGGAGTCTACAGTTGCCATGTATGTGCCAGAGGGTGCAAGTCTTTGGCTGGTTTGAAAAGCCACATTCATGCCTCACAAATTTTTTGCATTTTATCGGTCGATGACAATACTCGAACACGAGTTTGCAGCCGTCATGTATGCGAAAAGTAAACATAAAACAACACAGCAAAACGATAGAACAAGAAAGCTATATATTAGCTTAACGCTTGATATAGTTGGAAAAATCCTCTTAACGTTATATATATGTGACTATATCAAGCGTTAATATATATCCTACTATATCAAGCGTTAAGCTAATATATACACACACACACACACACATATACATATATATATATATATATATATATATATATATATATATATATATATATATATATATATATATATATATATATATATATATATATATACAAGTGGAAGCTTAGTAAAATCGAAGCTTTGGCTGTGGCCAAGCAAAGTCGACCTACAATAAGGAATGAGTAGCAAAGCACTCAATAAGGGTAGGTCCTTAGAGTAATAACATACGTTTAAATAGCTTGACAAATTGAAAATTGCGGTAGGTAAAACCCAACCATACAGTACCAAAGTAACGAAAGAACTAATCAGGTTAATATATATATATATATATATATATATATATATATATATATATAAGAGGGTGTTAAAGTTTGCTTGAAGCATTGTGAAATGTGTAAAATACGTAGTTTAGAAAGCCACAACAATGCAGAGGGAAATCTCGAGGTAGGAAGTGAATGATAGATAGGAGAAATAGGATAAAGTGAAAATTGAGAGAGACAAAGATGAAAAAATGAAAACAAAACAAAGGTAGAAGGGTTACCGTAGTGGAGATTTAATCCCAATATTTCGGGCTCACGCCCATCAACGGGGGAAAGTTCCAAAAGGGGGGGAACAGGCTAAGCGGAGAAAGTTGTGATGTCGTTAAAACAGGAATGCCGTTATGGGGAGAAAAATTATTTAAAATTTAAATGAGGGAAAGAATGCGCGTGCGCGTGATAGGCTGTGGGAAAAGCTACTGACCAAATGGGTTAAATCAAGAGGGTGCGCTAGCGTGTCGCCTTCTACTCCAGATACGTTGATGACATCCTGATACTTACTTCTTCCCGGGAGATGGCGAATGAAATTCACCAAATCTTCAACGATACTGACCATCACGTCGATTTCACCATCGAACACCCAGGAGAAGACGGGTCACTCGCCCTCCTCGACTTCCGTATCAACATCTCGGAAGAAGGAGACATAAACACCACCTTCTACCGCAAAGCAGCGTGCAAGGACTTATTTGTGCATTACAACTCAGCCCTCCCCAACAACGCTAAGAGAGGCTATGTCCTAAATGAACTGACACGGATCACTAACAGATGCAGCGACCCGATGGGTGGTCTCACCCAGACCACGTAATTCCGTAATCTACTCAGGTCTAATGGATATCCCAAGCGACTGATTAACGGAATTAGAGACCCCAGACCCAATAGACAGACACCCACTAGAAACTTAAATAAAAGCAGGTGCTTCTTTAAAATCCCCCACCTGAGTGAATATACCACGAACGCCATCCGCAGGGCCATACGGACGGAGGGACTTGACATACATTTGGCCCACACAGGACCTTCGCTGCGAAGATGCCTCTCCAACAAACCCGACGAGTCAGATGGGACGTGTTCCCTCAGCAACTGCCCGATACGGGGGGGCAGATTGCCTACGCACCTATGTCGTATATAAGATTCAATGCGATAAATGTAACAAGTTTTACATAGGTAGCACCATCCGACCCCTACATGTTCGTATCAAGGAACATATCAACACCAACGCATCTTCCTTCCGTAAACACATCCTTAAATGCGGAAACCCACAGGGTAGACCCTTGGTTACAGTCCTAGCGACTGAACGCAGCATCGGATCCTTAAGGATAAAGGAAGCACTTGTTATTAAGAACCTCAGACCCCCACTTAACAACCGGGCTGAGAGAAATGAGCTGACATGGCTAACTTAACCATAGTGACCATTCACAGCCCTTACGGCCTGCTATTTTCACACACACGCACGTATATGCATACTCATACGCATACACACACACATCTATATTTATACACGCACACATGTTTTTACAACCTACCACCTTTCACACCCTTTGATTTCCAGCTTCTACAGCCCACTATCTTTCACACACACACGCACTCACACATATACACACACAGTTACACACACGTGTATACCCATACGCTTACACACACACATCTATATTTATACATGCACACATGTTTTACAACCTACCACCTTTCACACCCTTTGATTTCCAGCTTCTACAGCCCACTATCTTTCACACACACACACACTCACACATATACACACTTACACATATACACACACAGTTACACACACATATATATTTACACACACATATTTTACGGCTTTCACACGCTAGCGCACCCTCTTGATTTAACCCATTTGGTCAGTAGCTTTTGCCACAGCCTATCACGCGCACGCGCATTCTTTCCCTCATTTAAATTTTAAATAATTTTTTTCCCCATAACGGCATTCCTGTTTTAACGACATCACAACTTTCTCCGCTTAGCCTGTTCCCCCCCTTTTGGAACTTTCCCCCGTTGATGGGCGTGAGCCCGAAATATTGGGATTAAATCTCCACTACGGTAACCCTTCTACCTTTGTTTTGTTTTCATTTTTTCATCTTTGTCTCTCTCAATTTTCACTTTATCCTATTTCTCCTATCTATCATTCACTTCCTACCTCGAGATTTCCCTCTGCATTGTTGTGGCTTTCTAAACTACGTATTTTATATATATATATATATATATATATATATATATATATATATATATATATATATATATATATATATATATATATATATATATATATATATATATATATATATATATACAATATATTAATAAATGGAAACTATATTTATAAAACCATAATTATTTTATTATATATTATTTCAACATTTATAAAACAAATTTTGTATTTTATCTGATGAAAGCGCACCAAAACTGCCTTGATTGCCCTTGAAATATATATAATAAAATAATTATGGTTTTATAAATATAGTTTCCACTTATTAATATATTTAATATTTACTCCAGTAAACTGTTGAGTGCTTTATATCATTTATAAAACTTTTAAGCTTGTTGAATCCCAACAAATTAAATATAACTTCTGCATGTATATATATATATTTATATATTATAATGAAATGACAGGAGGCTGGATTTGTGTAAATCCTTGAAAGGTTTATTATACTATGATCATTTCAATGACCGGGTTCCGTATGAATCCGGTGATATCATCAGGTATTCAAAATATAATACGTGAATGTAATAGATAAAATCCATGGGGCTGAAAATCGAGGACCTATATATCGAGTATATATATATATATATATATATATATATATATATATATATATATATATATATATATAATATATATATATATATATATATATATATATATATATATATATATATATATACATACATACATATATATATATATATACATACATACATATATATATATATATATATATATATATATATATATATATATATATATATATATATATATATATATATATATATTTATATATATATAGATATATATTTATATATATATACATATATATTTATATATATATATATAATTTTCTCGAGTCCAGATGCATCACTGATTTTTCGTTTTTTTTATATGAAAAATCAGTGATGCATCTGGACTCGAGAAAATTTGCTCCGAAAGAATTGCGTGTGTCCGAAGGAACCTGCAGCCGTAGAATCAGCCAGATCCATACAGTGATCATGTCTCGAGCTACCTGCCGGCGAAAAAATTGTAACACGCAATAAACTGAGTCCAGATGCATCACTGATCTTACGTTTTTTTATACTATTCACACTCTGCTCTGTAAGAATATTGAGTGCTAATTTTGGCATACCACCTATGGAAGCACCATAGCTACCATTATACACACGTATATATATATATAACGAAGGAAATGTGGTAAGGAACCAGATGGACCATAACGCACCAAAGTACTCAATACTTAGGGTAGTAGAGTGGGTAATAGGAACGGGTAGGACCAGAATTAGCCGTCGAAACGGCTTGAGCTCAGCCGTAGGGGTCCTACCCGTTCATATATATATATATATATATATATATACGTGTATAATGGTAGCTATGGTGCTTCCATAGGCGGTATACCAAAAGATTCACAGCGCCATTTATATTAGACGCAGTTAAACTTATTCTGGAAAACAACACTTTCTTCTTCAATGGAAAGAATTACATCCAAATTAGAGACACAGCGATGGGAACGAAGTTTGCTCCCGTTTACGCGAACTCTGTAATGGGATACTTAGAACAACAACTCTATTACCAAGAAATAGAGGAAAAATATAGCACTGACTTTAGAAAGTACATTGAAAAATCTTGGAAGAGATACCTTGATGACTGTTTCAGAATCTCTAGATACTCTGGATGAGTTCAATATCCTCCTGAATAACCTACACCCATCTCTCCAATTCACAAAAGAGACGAGTAGTACCAAATTACCATTCCTAGATATAATGATAATCAAAAACGACATCACCATTACCACGGATATATATATTATAAACACACAGACACCTATCAATATCTGAATTTTAAGTCGTGCCATCCACCTCATACAAAACGCAACATCCCATACTGCCTAGCCAGAAGAATTTGTACCATTGTAGAAGATACGAATACCAGGTACAAACGCCTAACAGAACTAAGAGAATTTTTGCTCAAACAAAAATACCAAGAACTGGTCATACTATTTATAATGACACACAACCCATGTCACCACAATATCTTCAACGCTGCCAAAGCAAACCTAGCGATCATTGCTCAAAGTAATGAATTAAAAGTCTTAATCACAGATCGATCTTTGATTCTTAGTAAAAGACAGCCGAAAAATTTGAAGCAATTACTAACAAAAGCAAAGTTTGACCTTAACAACAAAGACCAATCATTCACTGTATCTAAATGCAATGATAGTCGATGTGGCCCATGTCAATCCATACACGCCGGTCAATATATGAAAACAAAAACTGGAAAAATATTCCCAAATGCAAATATGAACTGCAAAAGCAGAAATCTAATTTACTGCATTAAATGCCCGAATTGTGAAGAACTATATGTCGGTCAAACTGGAAATGCACTATCGGAACGTGCACGGGTACACCGACAGCAAATCAGAGACCCAAATGTCCGTCAGATACCCCTAAGTAACCATCTAGCAGCATGTGGTCAGGGAATATTTATAATATTCCCATTCTACAAATTACACAGCCCAAGTGAAATCAAGAGAAAAATCAAAGAAAAGAATTTTATTGATAAATTCAAACCCAAGCTAAATGAACAATAATAATGGGGTATTAATCCTACTATGATTATGACTACGACCACTAACAACAACATTAATAATAATAAAGGTGATGTTGATGGTGATGATTACTAGAAAATGCTATTTTCATCATTTCTAAAAATAACAAAACAATTGATGCTTTGGATAGGGTCAATTAGGAGTCGTTAGACATGCTCAACCAACCGTGACGTCTAAACCAATCAGCTTTAGTAATCCAGTGAAACTACACACCGATTGGTCGAAATACAGTTTGCAAGATTTAGCATTCTGGATCCACTTTTCACTGTATATAAGGCACAAAATTTACCCATCTCATTACAGTTGAAAATTGCAAACTTGACTGTCACCACAGAATATGAACCTGAAGATTGCGAAAGCATGAAAGTACTTGTTCAATTAACACTTAACATTTAATATTCTACCATACTATTTCATTCTAATACCATTATAAATTTTAAAGGATTGTAATAAAACGAGTAAATCAGACAAAGCTGGAATTCCTTTTATTAATATATATATATATATATATATATATAGTAAAAAATTGAACGGGAACAAAACAGAGAGGCAGTACGAACAAAGGTTTATTAGTTTCACGCTCTTGTGGGGTGGTGGTGGGGAACGACGTTTCGGGCATAAGCCCTTCTTCAGGTGAAAAGTGTGTGGGAAGAGAGTTCCAAGGGTGTGTAGGGGAGTGGTGGAGAGACATATAGAAAAAAGGGGGTGAGAGGAAACGGTACAAATGAAATTAAATATAAAGGCATGATCAAAATAAAATTAAAAATACACATGGAGTAAAACAGGTGGTGGAAGGGTGTGGGGCGTGTGGGGGTGGTGGCGGGTGGAGTGGGGAGAGGGAGACGGGGTGTCCGAGCGGGGAGGGCTGAAGGTGGTGTGTAGGTGTACGTGTGTGTGTATGTGAAAGTAAGAGTTGGGGGAAGAACGGGGTTGCATGTTCAGGAAGAGGTGTGTGTGGGGTGGGGTGTAGGTCGAAGTGTGTGTGCGTGTGTGGATAGAGGGGTGGGGGGAGAGGATTCCGGAGGCTGAATGTGTAAATATGTGGTGGTACGCACGTGTGTGTGTGGTGTTTATGCGTGTTGTGGATGTAGGTGGCGTGTGGGGAAAAAATGTTTGGGGGTGTATATCTGTGGGTGAATCGTTAAGGTAATTCCGTAGATGGTGTGGTGGAATGCTGAGTAATATCCTTGGGATGTGGTGGATTCTCGGGATCAAGGTTCACATATGTGTAATCCGTGAAGAGATTGGTCGGAAGAGGGGAGATGTGGGGTGCGCGCGCAACAGGAAGTGGTCAGAGGGTCAAGGCAGGAGGAGGGTTGTGTGTCTGTGTGTGCGGGGAGGTGGTCAGAGAGGCATGGCAGCAGTAGGGTAGAATGGTAAGTGAAGAAAGTCGGTGTGTCAGTGTGTGCGGAGGTGCGGTGGACAGGGGAGAGGATGGGTAGGTGTGAAAGTTGGAGTGTGGAGGGGGTGTGTGTGTATTAGTAGAGGTGTTATATATATATATATATATGTGTGTGTGTGTGTGTGTGTGTGTGTATATATATTCCTTTACTTCTTTTAGTAGACTGCGACCATGCTGAATGTATGGGTGTCTAAGTGTTTGTATCTGGATGTGTGTGTCAGTGAGTCAGTGTATATGTATAAGAAGCTGAAGCTTCTCGAATTGTAACTGTATGATCTGGGTTACCTATTATTCTATTATTTAAACGCGTGGGTAGCAGCGTAAAAATAATTAGGTAAAAATGTCATTAGTCAATACTATGTTTTATACACATGACACTAAAGACATGAAAACATTACGCGTTTTTCGCCACGGGAATAAATGAAGATTTACGTATACAACGTAAAACACTTAAATAGATGAATGTGAGAAACAGTTAACGATGCTTCAGTGATCAATCAATCTCGATGCGGTATTTACTAATCTTATGTTGTTATGTTTGCTAATATTTTTGCTTATATATTGTCATGCTGCTTCAGTACTTCAATCGTTTGAATAAACTATAAGACAAAACTGATAGCAACCATTCAAGAAACTTCGGTTTCAGCAATATTCTCTGCAATAAGTATTTGTACTTGTTTGTAACACAAACGTTCACTAATCTCTCTCTCTATCTATCTATCTATCTATCTATCTATCTATCTATCTATCTATCTGGACGCGTCTGAAAGGACTGAGGTCAGACACCTTTCTCTCTGGCCAACAACTGGTCCGTTTCTTCCGATATCATTTCGGAAGAAGGATCAGGATGGAGAGAAAGGTGCTGCACCCCAGCCGTTTCTATGAAAGATGGGTGAAAGTGGCGAGAATGGCCCGTGTGAATGGGCCTTCACTCTACATCAGACTATACGTGAGGAAGATGAAAGACCAAGGGAGCACCCCTTCTCTGTGCTCCTGAGGAGAAGGGTTGCACACTTTTTTCGGGGGGGGGTGCGACCCCCCAAGGCGCCTCCTCTCTATTGAGGACTTTGTTATAAATTTTATTTTTTGTTATATTTTATTTTATTTTTATATATTGTTATTGCCTCCTCCTTATTGAGGACACCTTGTTTTGTAAACTCCCCCATTGTACTTGTCCCACTTTTGATGCCCTGGTGGCAAATAAAAGAAACATATCTATCTATCTATCTCTATCTCTCTCACTATCTATCTATCTCTATCTCTCCCTCTCTATATATCTATCTATCTATCTATCTCTATCTCTCCCTCTCTATCTATCTATCTATCTATCTATCTTGATAGAGTAAGACACGCTTCACATCGGGATTTACCCTTACTATTGTAAGTACCGGATAAATTTTTCAGTGCAACACATTTGGAACACTAACCCCTGTTATTTAGGGAAACATTTTTGCATTTACCCCCTTTTTAGGGGGTAAAATAAATATCTATTTTGCCGAAAAATTTCTTTCTTGGCAGCATGGCGGAAAAGATGGCAGACATGTCTGCCATTAGCTCTGCCACGCCCCCCAAGTCTGAAGAACAAAAAATAATTACAACAAAATTAGACAATGAAACAAACAAAGAAAATGAAAAAACAAATGTTAAGGAAAATGACCAAACGGAAAACAAACAAACAGAAAATAATACAAATAACAACAGGGCAACTTTCGCCCAGAAAACAAAACAATCCATTACATACACACCAATTGACCTAACTGCCGCCAGAGAAAAACTGGCCGAAGCAAAGAAACACATTGTTTTGGGGGAGAACGGAATGTTTTCCATTAACCCCCCCCCCCCCCCCCAGAATTCAAGAAAGAAAGAACAGAGAACACAGTTCTCTTCAGAACTATACTGAACCAGACAAGAAAGCCAGCACAGCCCAGCCAAATGGAAATAGAGTTAGTCCTAAAAGACTATATGAAGAATATTCTCTTCATACGAAAGGACCGACTCTATGGCAGCATTTCGGTCCTAACAAGAGACAAGGAAACGGCGGAGAAGCTTTCCCTAAGCCCACTCTCATCGACAACATACAGCTTCTATCCCTCCTACATGGGTAGAAGAACACAGAGAGTAAAAGTACAATGCTGCCCACAATGGACTTCTGGTGGGCTATTGCTGGCTTCATAGACATGGGCGAAGACACAATGCTGTCAATGGGGAAGGCAACTGGAGATGCGTTCCTGGGAATGGGCCTCGACATACTAGTCCAAATGAGGCCCGAAAGAATAGCACAAATCCCGGATCGCATCTGGCTGGATGACCTTACCCCAATAGACATAATTGTAGAGGGGAGAAGACCAGCATGCTATTTATGCATGGAAAGGGGACACGTTAAGGCTAACTGCCCGAAACGTATCCCCCAAAAAGGACTATTGCCCACACCCACCACAAACAGTACACCAACACCACCCACCTCCAAAAATACACTAATACCACACACAGCAAACAAAATACAGACACCACCAACCACAAACACAACACAAACATCACCACCACCAGCACCAAACACAAGCACGACACAAAAATCACCACCACCAACCACAACACAAACATCACCATCACCAACCACAAGCACGACACAAACATTACCACCACCACCACCACCACAAAACCCATTCCAAACAAATAATAAAAAAAACAGTAACAAATCTACCCCTCCCGCAAAAAAAAACACCACACAACACGTCCCTCCCACCTAGCGCTGAAGAGTTTCCCCCAACTTCTGAAGAAGAAGGAGGAGAAGCCTTCAGACAAGTTAAAAGAAAAAAAAGAAAACACACACCCAGCACACCACAAATAACCCACACACAAACACCAACTCCAATCAAAAACACCCCACCCTCAACAAACAAAAATAAATCTGCGCCTCCCCTCTCCGAAACATTGACAGCATCACAAAAAAAGACGTTGCAATACACATATATAAATAAAGAAAACAAAAAACTGGTTAAATTAATAAACAATAACCCTATGGTGCAGACCGAAGGGCCAAACTTTATCTCAACAGAGAACTTCACCCATTTAAAAATGATAAAGGTCCCTCTGGACCTTTATCGTTCCTTAAAAGAACAATTTAGACGGGACGTGAGCCCCCCCCCTGTTTAAAACCGTTGAATCGCGTCCTCTTGAAAGATTTCCCCATAACCGCCCCTCTCCCTGACACAACTCCAAATACCCCAACCCCACCACACACGTGTACCCCCACACCACCACAAAACATCCCTCCACCCAACACACCTGATGCCATGGAAATTACGCAACCCGGAGAGGTAGGTGCTTTTCTTTCTTCACTTTCAACACCAAAATAGATCAATTGAGAGTTGGCTGTTTGAACGCGCGTGGCCTGGGCTCAGCTTGGAAGCAAGCAAAGCTTCTAAGTGACCTCAGGTCACAAAGTATAGATGTGATGGTTGTTTGCGAGAGTCGGATCAGCAGCGTGAGACAGCTGGCGCCCGCCTTCGATGACTTTGAGATGCACGCATCTCTCTGTCAACCCGGAGGCGGGGGGGGGGGAGTTGCCGTACTGCTGGATAAACGTCTGACTCTCGACGTACAGATTGTTCACTCGGACCCGGGGGGTCGATTACTGGTGCTGGACGTCGGAGGAGGTGAAGGCGAGGCTTTCAGACTGGTCGGTCTTTATGCTCCCTTCGGGGCGGAAAGAGCCGACTTCTTCCAGCGTCTGGAGACTTTTCTAGGAACGTCGCGTTCCCTGCTTTTAGTGGGGGACTGGAATGGAATCCTAGATGCGCGTTGGGACTATGCAGGGGCATGTCCCGATAGAGGGGGGTGTAGCAGCCTCAAGGGGTTACTCGATCGATTCGACCTGGTCGATAGATTTCGACTAGATTGTCCAACTGCGCCAACCTGGACCTGGGCAAACCGCAGTGGACAATCTAGATCGTACCTAGATAGGTTTTTGGTTAGGAGTAAGGATAGGGACGTATTTAGTTGTCCAGAACTGATCATGGTTGGCTATTCAGATCACAAATTAGTGACCTGCGTGGTCAACCTTGATAGAACGCATAGACAGGGTCCCGGTTACTGGAAGATGAACTTGTCCTTGCCGACAAAGAAAGATTACAGAAACCGGATTAGTAGCTTAGTTAAGATGCGGTTGACGGGAGCGATCGTCAACAGTAGGTGGTGGGTATCTCTAAAGAGAGAGATTAGAGTAAGTTCGATAGGTTACAGTAAGGAACTAGCGGCGAATAGAAATAGGAAGGAAAGGGAGTTAACAGATAAACTAGAAGAGGCGATTAGGAGCGGAGACGTAGCCAGAGTGTTAGCGGCGAGAACGGGGTTGAGCCAGTTCTTTGACGCGAAGCACGAAGGCTGCGTTGACCGAAGTAAAATACGTGCTTTAGGAAACGAGGGGACCAAAGCTGTTAGCTGGGCCCGCGTGACAGAAGCCAAGAGTGGGATTAAATCCACCATTCGGTCTTTGCGAGACCAGGATGGACGGGTGATCCTTGAACCTGAGCGAATGTGCGAGGCCTTTCAAAGGCACTTTGCTCGACTGTTCGGAGGTGGCGGGGGGCCGGACGGGGATGCGGACTTCGGTCCATACCTCGACGGTCTACCGCGTCTTTCGAGCGGCGAAGCGGAGTGCTGCGAAAGGCCAATCACAGCCACTGAAATCGGGGAAGCGCTTAGCCAATGCAGCAGACGCAAATCCCCGGGTCTCGATGGTCTACCATACGAACTTTATTTAGCTATGCCGGTCTTGTTCTCCGAACTCCTCGAGGCTGTCTATTGCAACTGGCAACAGAACGGGAGAATTCCCTGTTCTGTGACCAAGGGCGTGGTCACGCTAGTGAGGAAGGACGAGAGCAAGGGGGACGATTTAAGTAACTTTAGGCCCATAACTCTGCTGAATGCAGAGTTACAGATTTTGGCCAAGGTGTTGGCGAAGAGGTTGGCGCTTGTGGTGGGTGGTTTGGTGGGAGACGCGCAGACATGCGCTATCCCGTCCAGGTCCATTCACGACAACCTCCACCTCATGCGATACATCATAGAGAGGGTTGGCTACGAACCCGGCTTTGGTGGGGCCCTGATCAACTTGGATCAATCTAAGGCGTTCGATAGGGTCGACCATGGTTACCTGGATGCGGTGCTAGCGGCGGCGGGCTTCGGACCCGTTTTCAGGGGCTGGATTTCTGCCATGCACAGTGGCAACATCTACTCTAGGATTAAAGTAAACGGCTACCTCTCGGAGCCGTTTCAAATCACCCGATCCATCAGACAGGGGTGCCCCCTCTCCTCCCTTCTGTACGTATTGACTCTCGAGCCACTGCTGCGGAAGTTGGAGTTGCTGCGGGGCATACCCCTGGAACCGGGATTGCACAAAGCGGTCTCGGCCTATGCCGACGACGTAGCAGTAATGGTGGCGGACGCCTCGTAAATCGGGGCGATCGCCACCCTACTGGAGGAATACGAAAGGCTGACGGGGGCTAAGCTGAACCAGGACAAGTCAGTCGGTTTGCAACTCGGAACGTGGAGGGGCAAACCGATGCCGTTAGACGGTGTCGTCGGGCGGTGGACGGAGGGCCCGGTGAAGCTGCTCGGGGTCTGGTTCGGACCGGACCTCCAGGTGGAGAAGAATTGGGGCGAGGTGACGAGCAGGGTGTTTGCGCTGACCCAGAAGTGGGCCAAGTGCAAACTATCACTGAAAGGTCGGGCGGAGGTGACGAACGCTTACATAGCGTCCGTCATCTACTACCGCCTGACCGTCGTGCCTTGCCCCAAGGAAAAGCTCACCATCATGGAACGCATGCTCTTCCAGTTCCTCTGGAAGAAGCGGCCTCCCATGGTGAGGAGATCCATCTGCTGCCAGCACCCTTCGAAAGGAGGGCTGGGTATGCCGTGGCTGTTGATGCGTAGGCACGCATTGAGGCTACGGCATCTACAGGTATTCCTCAACGGTCAGCCGGTGTGGGCCCCGTTTGTGAGGCGAGCCTTCCCACAGCTCGTCTCGCTCACCGAACTGCAATCCTGGGTGAAGCAAAGACCGAGAAAACTGGGCAACTGGCACACCGAGTGTGCCCAGGCGCTCACGGCTATCTGGCAAGCGGACCCGACTGTCAGTGGAGAATCCACCTCGACATTCTATAGAGGGTTGGTGGCTAGCAGGGGCGACGACACCCTTGGAGAGTCGCTAGGCATGGAGGAGGACGAACTGGCCAGCCTGTTCGGTAGAACTTTCGGCCCGGGACCCATGGACAACTTCCAGAGGTCCCTAGCCTGGCAGTGTTACCGGGGGGCTCTGCCCGTTCGAGAAAAGCTCTACAGACACGGGCGCCCAGGCAGGGATCCCGCGAAAAAGATCTGTCCCAGATGCGTGCGCGACGAGGAAACCGTTGCGCATGCACTGGTACACTGCCCGGGCGTTGCCGATCTGTGGGGCTACGTCGAACGACTGCTGTCGCGTGTGGCGCCGATTCGATTAACCGCCGAGTCTGTGGTGAACATCAAGCCGCCTCCTCCCTTCAGAAATGAAGCAGAGGCGGTCTTTCTGTGCGTAATAGCCATGATGAAAGAGGTTGTGTGGTGGACGCGCCTGAAAGGTCTGAGGTCGGGTGACTTTCTTTCCGGCCATCACCTGGTTTACTTCTTCCGATACCACTTCGGAAGAAGGATCAGGATGAAGAGAGAAGTGCTTGGTCCCAGACAGTTTTATGAAAGGTGGGTGAAAGAAGCGAGAATGGCCCGTGTAAATGGGCCTTCTCTCTACATTGTTCTGTAGGTGAAGAAGTGAAGAGGAAAGGGGGTGCGCCTCCTCTCTGGGCTTCCCCCGCGAAAAGAGTTGCACACTTTTCGGGGGTATGTGCAATCCCCAACACGCCCCCTCCCTTTTGAGGACTTTTTATTGTTATATTATTATTGTTATTCCTTTTTTCTTTACTCGATTTATGTAAACTCCCCCACTGTGTAAATGTCCCCTTCTTTTGTGCCCTCGTGGCAAATAAATAGAAATTTATCTATCTCTATCTCTCCCTCTCTCTATCTATCTATCTATCTATCTCTATCTCTCTCTCTCTCTCTCTATCTATCTCTCTCTCTCTCTCTCTCTCTCTCTCTCTCTCTCTGTACATATAGTTTGGAAAGCTTTTTTCCTTATATTTGTTTTGAATGCCCTGTCTTTCAAGATCTTTTCAATCGATACATCTCATCCCAAACCATTTGTAAGGCGTTAAAAATATTTTGAAATTTCTGTTCCATAGTTTACTTACTATAACGTCAATAATACACTGCTTTTTAAGGCGATCTATCGTTAGAGGGTTGCATATCTGTTCTGGGTCTCCGCGTTGTGAGTTCAAATCTCGCCAAAGTTGGGGTCGATAAAAAATGTACCAACCTAATGCTGGCACATCCCTCTCTCTTTGCAGCTGTCACAATCTAGATGTTTCGTGGGATTAATGGGGGAAGGGTATAAAGAGTATCACGTCTGCTCGCAACTGCATGGGCACCTAAAACCCTTAGTAAACGCATGGTATATACTATAAAATCACACACGATTTCTAGTGACAACAGTAGTAGTACATTGATTTTGTTGTTCTTCTTGTGTGTTCTCTTAATGATGATGTTGTTAACCTGTGTTGAATTGTACGATTCAGTAATATGAATCAATATATGTTCAATGATACGTTTTCCGTGTTTGTTTTAGTGTTAAATATAATTCTGAGAGTTTGATATTCCACAAATTGTTCAATCTTCGGATAAAACCAAAGCGTTTACGCTTAGATTGTATATGTGCTTCATTTAATTACTTATTCGAGCCGTCAGAAGTTTCGATAAATGTTGGTCCTGAATAAATTTAATGTTGCTCACATTTTAAGTTTTCTTTTCTTTAAAATTGTTTCTATTCTACAATTATGTTACAGTGTATATAGTTAGTGGGCGTGTAACATGTAGAGATTTGTCAGAATCGATAATAGGATAGTTTGTTTA
Organism: Eledone cirrhosa; assembly: GCA_964016885.1. Taxonomy (NCBI): domain Eukaryota; kingdom Metazoa; phylum Mollusca; class Cephalopoda; order Octopoda; family Eledonidae; genus Eledone; species Eledone cirrhosa. Next base: position 198,231,319 of record OZ024741.1, read on the forward strand.
TAGATGGGTGCTATTGTGTACGTACTATAGAGATGGGTACAGTAAAGAGCTGTTAACTCCGCCGTTCTGATACATGGCGTTTTGGGGAGCATTTTAAACCTGGTGGCACCCATCCCTCTCCAGCTGGAAACGAAGAAAGAAGGGGAGATGTAGCAATCGCCCTCTGCATTGGTTGGTGGTTAATATATCGACCTTGAAAGGATGAAAGGCAAAATTGAACTCGACGGGATTTGAACTCAGAATGCAGTGAGCCCGAGCAAATATCGAGGCATTTTTAATCCGACACCTATAACAGCTCTGTCAATACTCCCCCTTACTGGGTTGATGATTATATAGTAACATTCAACAATCTTATCTGCATTCTGTAGCTCAACGTTTCCAATATATGGTCAGTTCCCTTCAATTAAGTGATAATTACAAACGTCTGAATATCGATTTAACTAATACGATCATGATGTTGGAGTGTGTATGTATGTAGGTATGTATGTGTGTATGTATGTAGGTAGGTAGGTAGGTAGGTACGTATGTATGTATGTGTGTGTGTGTGAGTGTGTGTGTGTGTATACGTTGGACCTCCGTCAGTTCCGACGATGAGTGTTCTACTTGTTTAAATAATGGAATAACCTATTAGTGAAATTAACTTGCAAGTGGCTAAATCCTCTCAAAAATACGTGCATCCTTGACATGATTCTCGAGGTGATTCAGCATGGCACAGTATGGGAAAAGGATGACCCTTTGAATTACAGGTATAACACATTTTTAAAACAATACACCTCTGGGAATCTAACGCACGACCATACGAACATTCTAACCACTAAGCCGCGTGCCTTCACAATTTCTGTCTGTTTGGACGCATGCATGTACGTGAGCATATATATATATATGCGCGCACGTGTGTGTGTGTGTAGAACAGGTTTCAGATTCGATCCTATTCCATAACATCTTGAGCAAGTGTCCTTTATCATAACCTCGAGTCGACTCATATCTAATTGTGACTGGAATTGAGCTGTCTGAACTAAATACCATCCACTGACTGCCATCAGTCTGGGGTCAGTTTGACGTTTCATATATACTAAGGTAATTTGAGCCATTTAGTAAATGGAAATGAAATGGGCCCCCATTGGGGTGATGTGTGTTCCGGGTATTTCATCAAGACGCCATACAGTGGGATCGAACCCGGGACTTAATGATTGCTTCTTCCACGGTTATTCAATTGAAAAAATATTCAGCTATGTGTTTCCCTTTCATTTACAGACTCGTATTCCTTTATCTTCGTGTAAGTGGCTTAGCATTCCACATAACGTAATTCTCAATGAGTTTCAGCGTCACGCAGTGAGTGTCAAGGCCAGCCCGTTCAATTACAGGTATAGTCAGACAGGATACTAAACAGTTTCCGTCAACCCAATTTTACTCAGAAGGCATGGGTCCATCCAAAGCTATTGGAAATGATACTTGCCTAAGATCGAACCCAAAACTTAATGATTGCCAAGGGAACTCCGTGACCGGCCATACTGCTTTCATATTCATTAAACAGAAAAGGAATATTTAGACATATATTTTTCCTTTCATTTACAGATTCACCTTCCCCTGTCTACTTTCATTTCTAATTTTTGTCTTCTTTACCATACACAGTACACTAGCTTTATTGTTCCTATCTGTCTTTGAAGTTAATTTGGCACACTTCAATGTACCTGCCTATTTACCTCTCTCTCTCTCTCTATATATATATATATATATATATATATATATATATATAGTGTGTGTGTGTGTGTGTGTGTGTGTGAGAGAGAGAGAGAGAGAGTTACTTGTCTACGACAGAAGGTTTAATCATCTCTAGAAAACTAGAAAAATTGGCAATTGAAGTTGTTTATCAGAAGTAAACTGGAACGGAAAGATTTAGTGACGCCGACTTTTTATCTTCTTTCTACAGGCAAAGTCGAGTTAAATAAATAAATTTTAATTTGCAAAGATAAATTTTAAAGATTAGAACAATAAATGCCTTCAGTTTGTGTTCAATTATCATATTGAATATATTAATCAACATTTTCAAAGCTGGTTCTCCAACTGAAGGAATTTCTAGATTGACTCTTATCCCCTGTAGATTCGATAGAAGCAGATATTTATCTTGTCTGAATAAGGGCGTGATGTTGTCCATTAGATACACCTTACATTATTGATTATGACAGATAAGCGCACTATAAGACGTTCTATTGAGGTGGTTGCTATTTACTGGGTCAATAAATTTCCGTCTACCAGAGGAAAGGTCAGTAGTTCATATCCTATCAGTCAAAACATAATTAATGTGGTCAAGTTCAACTATCACAGTGGCTACTTTGTAAAATGGCGACTGTTTTTTGTTCACTCGCAGTGCTAAGTTTATTTTTTACTGTAGCTACTTTTGAGTGGTGGGGATTAGACTTCGTTAGATTGATATGTTATATTTCCCGAAGTCGAAGGTTTTAATGATATTCATAAAATTCAGTGGCGTTTATCACTAAAGTAAAAAATTTGAATCACAAATCTGAATAAGCAACTAATTCCTTTGGGGGGAAAAATAGAATTATCACAACTACCTATTCCCTACCCTAAGATAGGCGACAATTGTTCAGACAAAAGGTACAACAATTATGGCGAGTGTAATAAAACAAGTGGTTGACTTTATGTGTCCATTTCACGAAGTTGTTTCAAGCCAGTTTACTCCATTAATACTGCTGGTATCTTTGGAAACATTATAAACATCAAATAATTCGAACACATGATCTAGCCATCCGTTAATTCTATCAGAGATATGGTATTGTGTCGGTTAACATCACAGTGAGATTACTTTCTGTTGAGCTGAAGTGTTTCCTCAAGACGCAAATATCTACAAAGTAGTACAGAAGACCAATTGTTGATCACCCTCGCTAACTTTCTATGGCACCAGAAAAAGAATGAATATTAATATATTCTGGTGTCTTATTGCGGTGGGTTCGAGCGATTAGCAGCAGTTCTAGATATTATGATAAGGAAAATAAATTCGTTACGAGAAACTGGAATTATAACTATCACCCACTCTCTTAATTAGCTAGATTTATAGCCTTTATAAATAGAATGATTTTCTGTCTGCACGTTTAAAGCGTAACTACTATTTATTTATCTCACATAACCTTTCATTTCCTTTCATTTTTTACTTCCAAACTTGTTCAACACCATTTATCCGATTCCTTTCACTCGCAACTTTATAGCTAACAGCTATCCTATATTCCCTTAATAGGGGCATCTAGCTAATAGCATTCGTGCAAATAGCAACACTAAAATCCAAATTATGGCTTTAAAATCAAGCCTGATGGAAATTTCAAAATTAAAAGCATAACTGTTCTTCAAATTCTAGGTATTCCGAGGAGGCCTACAAAATCTGCCTAATTAAATCTACCTCATAATCAAAAGTCTTTCTCTTCTAATCTTTGGAACAAAAGCAATACCCATGCCTCGTATATCGATATGTTTGATATTCTACCAGTCATGAATACATGTAAAACATTGGATAGAAGAAAGGTGCAGGTCTACGAAGGAAGAGTTGGATAAAGTGTTTTGTAGAGAAGGCAAGAAGTGGGTGATGCCGATACACCAAAATGTATGCAGATTTCTTGAAACTGTTCTATTAACAGTAGAAGAGACAGAAAAGAAAACGTATTGGTGAGCCATTAAGTTATAGCGTGTTGATAAGAGAATTATGATAGTAATTTGTCTAATCATTTGCAGAACTAAAATACATCTCATTTAGACTATACCGGAAAGATGAAAAGCAAAGTTGAATATATACAATAGCATATTTTGCCAAAATGCTACCAATTCTGCCAATTCACCATCCTTCGTCAGGTGAAAATATTTGTATATATTTCTATACACAAGGACCTTTGTACTTAGAAGTGAGTATTGAAATGCTGCGTCGTGCGGCATCACCGGTGTAAGAGAAGAAGAAGAATTTCAACCAACAATTGGAACAGCTTATCCGTGTCCTCGACATGCTAAGAAAAAATATAACAATTATTTCATTAAAGTGTAAGGTTAAATTCAATAAAATTTAACAAAGCAAAAAAAAACACTCCTTTTCTATTCAAACGTATGCAATAAAATGCATTTTTAAGGGCGGTGGATTGGCAGAATTGGTAGAACGTTGGATAAAATGTCATTGCAGTATTAGTTCCAGCTCTTTCATTCTGAGTTTAAATCTGAGTTTAAATCCCACTAAGGTCAACTTTGCCTTTCATCCTTCCGGAGTTGATAAAATAAGGTACCGGTCGAGCTACTTTCTCTTTAAGTATGTTGGCCTTGTGCCTAAATTATGAATCAATAAAATATATTTATGGATTTCTCTGTGCTGGAAGCTGTTCATAATAGAGGAGAGTCAATTGTTAGAACAGAAATCTAGCAAAGCCTCTCCATTCGTATTTAGATCGGGTTCGCTATTCCTTCCAGTCACACCTTTCCATGTCAAGTGGTCAGTGCCAACATGTGTATTGAAGTCTGCCATAAGGATATATAACTCAGTCTTAACTACATCTAACGCTGCAGTGACTTCATCAAGGAAGACCCTGTATTCGGGCTATTTGTTTAGTGCATAAACTTGCACCGCCCACAGAGATCTATCTTTCAGCCTAAGCTGCAAGAAGCAAATCCTTCCTCCTAACGGAATCCAGTCCATAACACATTCTGACAGCCGGTAGTATCTAGCCTCCTCCATTAATTCCTGCAAGGGTGCGTACTGTCACCTCTCCTGTTCATTATTTACATGAACAGGATTGACATGCGCAGCCGGGTTGGATGTGGTGTCATGACAGGCGAGTGTAAAATCAGTCGGCTGGAATTTGCAGACGACATGGAGTTACTTAACTCGACAGAAGATGATCTCGATAGGTTTGATGCCGAGTGCTGCATGACTGGAATGAAAGTCAGTGCTGCGAAAACTGAGACGCTCGTTCTCTCAGGGAAGACTGCGCCGAGCACTCTACATGTAAATGGAGTTCCACTGAAGCACAGAGAAGTTAAAGTATCTCGGGTCCTTGTTCACTGTGTGATGGAAGGCTGGAGGCTTAATTAAGTGCAAGAATTGTAGGAGCTGGTGCAGTAATGCGCCAGCTTCAGCATTCAGTAATCAGAAAAAGGGAGGTAGGCGTAAACGCCAAACTCGCTATCTTCAATTCGGTTTTCGTGCCAACCCTTATCTATAGTCATGAATCTTGGGTAATGACCAAAAGAATACAAGCTGCCGAAATGGGGTTCCTCTGAAATGTCTTTCGAGTAACGTTACTCGATAGACTGCGTAGCTTAGAGATCAGAGGGTCACTCCAGGTAGAGCCGCTACTTCTCCGAATTAAGAGATCACAGCACCGGTACTGTGGGCATGTGGTTAGAATGTCTCAAGAAAGAATCGCTGGACAGATTTTACGAGCAAAACCAACCGGTAAGAGACCCTGGGGTAGACCCCGAGCAAGATGGTTAGATAATATCAATGAGCTTGGCTGATCTCGCTTGGGGATCCAGCCAGATCAGTTGGAGATGGTTAGTTCAAGCAGGACCTGCTGGAAGGAGTGTTTGAGGACTCTGCATTCCGCGGCGGAGCGTATTCTACTCGGCAAAACTGAAAAGTGATCAGTAGAGGGAATATATTGACTGTGATAATGAATGTCGGTGATATGACTAAGGAAGGTTATCTAAGAGATGCGTCTGGACGCTAAATACACATGTCGTGGGGTTTCCCGTGTGTAATATAGTGAGTTGAAAAGACTTCGATAACTGAGGTTATCCATACAATTGGTAGATAAAACCTCCCTCTAACTGATCTTTATTGAATTATCTCCATCATTTTTTTTTTTTAAACAGCCTTCGAGGGAGTTTTTTCTACTAAATGCAAAGACACGTGTCGTTAAAGATCAAACCTATATAGGTTTAGCTGACTTCCCACGAAGTCTCATAGGAGCTTTTTCGGGTGTTTTCATGGTAGAGGTTTCAGAAAAGACCTGAACCGGACGCCAGTCTGTTGCAGGGGTTGACCCCCCAGCTTCTGCTAATACTTTTCCAATTGACATACCCGCAGAAAAGTGGAATGAAGATCTGGATCAAGAACACAACGTACTGCCTGATCCAAGAATCGAACACATGACCTTATTATCGTGAGTTCAGTACTCTAATCACTAAGTGAGGCATGATAAATCTCAGCTAATAGAAATGTTCTAACTCTCCATATTACATACGTAATATATAACGAATTGGCAAAGTATAACTGTTTCTACTTTTGGCACAAGGCCAGCAATTACCAAGTGCATTACTGGTACTTTATTTTATCTAGAATGCTTTGCGCTATTTGTTCCAACTCTCTTAGTTCTCTAAGTCGACTTTGCTTTTCTTTTTTTCGAAATCAATAAAAAAGAGTCTATCAATTCAGTACTGGGTTCGATTCTCTCTCTCTCTCTCTCTCCCTCTCTCTCTCTCCCCCCCCCCTCTCTCTCTCTCTCTCTCTCACTCTCTCTCTCTCTCTCAATCTATCTATCTAGCTATTTGTCTCTCTCTTCTGAAAGAAATCGGCTGTGTTCAGACCTGTGTCCCCCTGTGGTATCGTCCTTCCGCCATATTACTAGAAGTAGGAAGATATCTGATTGAATCTCACTATTTTATAAACATTGCATTAAATTTTATGCCATCAATCTTTATATCACTTAGGTATTCTTGATAGAATGTCACCAATTTTTTTTTTATAAATCATAAAATATCTACCCATCTTATTTTTTTTCGCAGTAAACCTCTTAAGCCTATATTTTAAAAATTGATGAATTTTCCTAAATCCATTCGTCCGTATGCTTTTTGCTTCTGGTTTTTATTCATATTATCTATTATTATTTATTTATTTATTTATGCTTTCTAGCATAGTTACGTCCCTTTACAGTCTGAGTTCAAATCCCGCCGAGGTTAACTTTGCCTTTCATCCTTACGGGGTCGATAAAATAAAGTAGCAGTAATGTACTGGGTAATTGCTGGCCTTGTTCCTAAAGTAGAAACAATTATTTATTTATTTATTTATTTATTTATCTTATTTCCCTTCCTGCATAAACTGTAACCTAAGAGATCAGAGAGTCACTCCAGGTAGAGCCGCTACTTCTCCGAATTAAGAGATCACAGCTCCAATACTATGGACATGTGGTTAGAATGTCTCAGGAAAGAATCGGAGATTTTACGGGCAAAACCAGTCGGCAGGAGACCTTGGGGTATACCCAGAGCAAGATTGTTGGATAATATCCATGAGCTTGACTGGTCACGCTAGGGGATCCAGCCAGATCAGTTGGAGAAGGTTACTTCAACCAGAACCCTCTAGAAGAAGAAGAAGAAGAAGAAGAAGAAGAAGAAGAAGATATCTTTATCAATGAATTAAGTAAATAACGTCGAAAAATATTCCTCAAGCCACTGTAACATTTTTTGGCACGAAAACGACAACCACTCGGGCGGGCTAGGAAACTGAAAATAATGTAGCACGCATAGCACAGATCAATAAGGTTGTATTCAAGTTTTATATAGATATATGTGTGTGTATGTGTGTGTGTGCATATGTGTGTGTGTGTGTGTGTGTGTGTGTGTGTGTGTGTGTGTGTGTGTGTGTGTGTGTGTGTGTGTGTGTGTGTGTGTGTGTGTGTGTGTGTGTGTGTGTGTGTGTGCGTGCGTGCGCGTGCGTGTGTGTGTGCGTGTGCGTGTGCGTGTGCGTGTGCGTGTGTGTGTGTGATATAAACAAATTTACACACGAAAAAACAGATACGGACGGCAGACAAACAAATCATCTATTTTCCCCGTCAGCGAACTTCTGCAAATATTATTTCGTGCGAAAACTATACAAACTCTAGCTTATTGTTGTATCGGTACCGAGTGAGTAAGCATCATCAATGACGGGTTAAATTGCTCAAACACAACCTCTGAAGTTCTCACATGGCTACTGAGATAACTTATATATGATTATTATACAGGAGACCCAGGGGTAGACCCTGAACAAGATGGCTGGATAACATCCATGAGCTCGGCTGGTCTCGCTTGTGGATCCAGCCGGATCAGTTGGAGACGGTTGCTTCTGACAGGAATCGATAGGAGCGTTTAAAGACCCTTCCCCCACGACCCTCTCAGGATTAAGTGGGCAAAGAAGCGAAGAAGAAACATAGGCGGCGAATTGACAGGGTCCTTCTGGCTCTCTGTTTTCTAATTTTAAATCCGTGTGTGTGTGTGTGTGTGTGTGTGTGTGTGTGTGTGTGTGTGTGTGCGTTTACCTTTGTTGACACTGCAATGTAATTATCTCACCATTGAGTGTGAAAAGAATTATTAATAATTCAAAGTTTGTAATGTCATAGATGTATGTAAAGCATACAATTGATATTTGGTTTCTTTGGTTCGGTATATATATATATATATATACGTATATATATATATATATATATATATATATATATATATATATATATATATATATATATATATATATATATATATATAAAATATTAAACAAATAATGAACAAACAATTCCTTATATTAAACAAAAAAAGTTCACTATTTAACGATCGTTTCTAGGGTATATATGTGTTATAATTGGTATGCATATTTAACAGATCTATGTACAAAATTATACAAAATTATACAAATTATCAAGATTAAATATACATACCTAACTCATATATACGCCGTCTTCAGAAATAATGAAGTATATTTATTGATAATAACAACAATTCAAAATATCAGTTCAAAATTGACCAATGAAAACACAAAGGGTTAAAAGCAGTTTGGTGTGTGTATATACATGTAAAAACCTTACACATATTTTACAATAATGTGTGTATAATTTGTATGTGCATACTAAAAAGATGGATGTAAACACAAAATTTCAAGGTTAATATCTCTGTAAGCTTAATGCGCTGATAAGATACGCAATGATACTTATGGAGTCAAGCATATAAATATATTTTTTTCATACTCACACATATCAGTATAATCACACATACATGTGCGTATATGCATAAACATACACATAACCACGAACATACAATCACACACACTCCCCCACTCACATTTATATATGTGGATATAAAATCATAAGCAAATAGAAATTAAGTCACTCACATAAAAACACTGGTACACACATTTCAAGATCAAGATACAGAAATTAGGTGGGAGGGGGGGGGGGGGAGGGGTCAGTATTAGATTGTCAGACCAGACAGCCTAATATAAATGTATCTATAAATTAAGAAAAATAAAAAAATAAAAACAATAAAATATAATAAATATATTATAATGTACATACACATACAGGTATACATACACTTACATACATGTACGCGCACATAGAGATATCTACACATACATACATACACACATACCTATACTGTCATACACACACATACATTTACACGAACATATACATACACATATAAAAAGATATAAATACACACACACTCACGCGCAACACATACACACATACACATATATATATATATATATATATATATATACATATATATACACACACACATAGACTCATATATATATATATACATATACATATATATATACAAACATATATATCCCCACACTCATACCACCATAAATACACATACAAACACCCACATGTATATATATATATATATATATATATATCCACATACACACACGTACACATATATATATATATATATATACACATATATACACATACATATACATATATATATACACACACATAAAAAACAGACATGCACATATATATATATATATATATATATATATTTCATTACTCTTATATATACACATAGTATATATACATACACAACCTCACTTATACACATATACACATAAGTTATATTACAATAATAATAAAGAATAATATATATATATATATATATATATACACACACATACATATATACATATATATATATATATATACACATACATACATACACATACATACATACACCTAAATATATACATACATAAATACACACATACGAATAAAGACATATATTCACACATAGACACCTATATACACATATATATATATATATATATATATATATATCTATATATATACACATACATATATATATACATATACATATATATATACACATACACACACACACACACACACAGACACACATACACACTCACATATATATATATATATATGTGTATGTGAGTGTGCGCAAATACATATATATATACACACACACATACAAACACACACAAACACATACATATGCATACGTGCACACACACACACATATATCACATAGATACGAAGATAAACATATAAATAGAGAGACATACAAATATATACAGAACCCATATACACATACATACAAACACGCATATACATATACATACATATATACACATATATATATTCCTATATACAAGCGTACACATACATACACATATATACATATACATACACATATACATACCACACATTCACATACACATACATATATAATACATATATATACATATATATACACACATATGTATGTACAATCATATATACACACTCAATCTTACATTCATATTTACATGCTCATATATGTATTTTTATATTTAGAAATAAATACCAAAACCTATATAGACACCCACCTACACATATATTCATACATATACGCTTACAAAAACAGATGATAATAGTATGGGGGAAAGGGGGGGTTTGGAGAAGGGGATCAAAGTAAATATATGTTTCAAGAAACATATAATATTTTCCGTATCTTAATTCAATGTATGTTCTTACATATTTTCAGTGCTAGGAAATACGAAATCTATGCATCCCAAAATAAAAAAGTATACCATTAATCAAATGTTAACTAAACCAAAGATAGTCAACATATTGATTTCCAAGGTGTAAATTAGTTAGGTTTATAATATTTGAAGCAGAATTATGAAGTCAAACAGTAGTAGATTATTAATTACATTATAACTAAATTAAAGTTAATAACGTTATGGTATCAATATTAGGAGATGAATTTAGTAATAGGGAAAAGAAAACCAAATAAAAATAAAATAAAGTATTACATCGGTAGTAGCATATAAATTATATGTTAACTAAATTAAAAATTATATATGTATTTCAATAGTATACGTTAATTAGTATATGTTAATTAGGTATACAATACATAAAGCAGATATTGTATTTCATCAATAGCATAATATAATTATATGCAAATAAAAATCAAAATTAATACTCATACATATACATATACATACACATACACATACATATACATATACACACATATATATATATATATACATATATATACACATATATACATATATAGTCACATAAATATACATACAGATACACATACAATACACACATATACATATACATATAGATATACATATCTTTTTCAAAAAATTGCACAGAATATATTAATTAGGTATATATCCAAAACACATCCCATTCTATGATTACATGACATTCTGCAATTCGTCTGTACAAGGATACTAATTTTAAGCAAATTAAAATTAAAGTTTTAGGTTGATTAAAACTAAAACCAAATAATAAATATATTTCCAAAATGTATATTAATTAGGTCTATAATACTAAAAATTCTTTCTCCGTCATAGGATACATGATATTATTTTGTTATATTTTATCTGTAAAAGAATTATAATAAAAAAAATTATAATAAAAGGTTAAAATAAATTAAAATTAATCTATAAATTAAATTACTGAGTATATATTAGTAATATTTAAAGGTTTTTCAAAATTTATGATTACATAATATTTTCTCATCTGTAATAAAATATTAATTAAATTAAATTTATAGGTTAACTAACATTTAAATTAAATTAAATTCTAGAATAATGTTATTAATTAGGTTTATAATATTTAAATGTTTTTTTTAGTTTATGATTACACGATATAATTAATTCCTGTCTTTTATTTAATAAGATATCCCTAGACTTCATTATTTCAAATAGTTCTTGGGAACATAATCTACATTCCTTTCTATTATTTTGATAAGGGGTGGCTCTTTTGAGCACACTCCAGGTCAAATCATATTTTATATTTTTATTTTTATAACTATTGATTTTTTCTGCTAGAGATGTTGTATTAGCCAGTGCGGCATTTTTAAAGCTATGTTTGTGGGTATTATACCTTGTCTTAAAATTGTTAGAGGTAGCTCCTATATATGAGCAAATAGAATCTTTAGTTTTAACATTACATTTATAGACTATGTTGTTAACAAGACAATTCCCTTTTAATGGGCAGTTTGTTTTGTTTCTACAGTTACATCCTTTCGTTAATTCTGTATTTGAGGAGATATTATTGTTAATTTGATGTACTGGTGGTATACTTATGGTTTTCTTACATTTATATGCATTATATGCACTTATATTTTGTTTTATGTTATTTGTTGTAGAGTATGAGAATTTAACTGTAGACCTATTTAAGATTTGATGGTATTTGTGGTTTGGCGGGAAGTTTTTCTCAAGGATATAAAAAAATTTTTTAGCAATATTATCCTTAACTTGTAAATTAAAAGGAGCATTATACCAAGTAACTCGTCTATTACGGTTTCTATGTTGTTTATTATTTTTATTATTTTTATCATGATTTTTACTAGGAGGATTAATGTTAATGATCTCACCACAACTATTTTTAGTTATATTTGTAGATTTAGGTGTTTTATCTTTTTTATTAGGAGTTTTATTATTAATATTTATTATAGTCGTATGATGAGTAGTTTTTTGAGGGTTACTATACTTTATATTAGAAGATTTAGTATTTTGGGGTATACTGTGGGTGGCATTTAGGTGTGTACTTTTCATTTGGTGTTTGTTGGTAATATTATGCTGTAAGCTTTCAGTATTTTTAGTAGAAGGTATATACTCTAATCTATTTTTGTGGCCACTTCTATCTAGAGCTTCATTATAAAAGGTCGCATTTTTATCAAATACATCTTGGTTAGAAGAAAGGTTAGAAATTCTAAGTGATATATTATATGCAAGGTTTTTAAGGATAGATTTAGGGTGATTAGATTGTGAGTGTATGTAATGTAAGTTTTGGTTAGGTTTATGGTAAGGTTGGTATATACCCGTAGCTAAATCTAAAGTTATATCTAGGAAATTTACTACTTTACTTGTTTTTTCAAAAGTAATATTAAGATTATAATAGTCTTTAAGGAAAGTTCTAATATGCTTTTTGTTTTTTTCGATTTCTGAAAGGCTAAGGTTGTTAGAAAGAAGAAGACAGTCATCACGATATAAACCACCTTTGAGGTGGGGAAAAGAGGCATTTATGTTGAAAAGGAGAAAGAGGCCCACAAGATCAGTAATTTGGGCGGAATCGCTTGAACCCATAGTAATATCAAAAAGATTACTGTAAGTGTTTCTGGTCCAGTATTCATTCTGAAATTCAATAAGTGTTTGTCTAGCATGTGTAATAATGTTAATGTCATCCGAAGTTAAATTAGATCTATTTTTAGCAAATATTAATGCTTTGTTCAGGAGTATGGGTGATATAGAAGAATAGTAATTATCTATATCAAATTGTAGGAAAGAAGCAGAAGATTTACACCTAATATTTTTAAACCAATTAATTACCTGGGAGGTGTTTTCCCAGAGTGGTAAAATAACGTATTTTCTTATTTGTGGGATGACTCTATCTAAAATTTTTTTGCTAATTATTCCAATATCTGATTTGGAGGGACATATAAGTCTAATAGAAGGATTAGAGTTAAAGTTAGATTTGTGATCTTTCAGGTTGAAGTGTGGACTTTTCAATGCCAAAGGTTCAGTTCTATCTTCAATATTTAGTTTTTTTACTATGTTGTGTGTTTTGTTGTTGATGTTGGTATATATATATATATATATATACATATGAAATATAAGAATCAAAGAACTGTTCAAAACATTTTTATGCTTACAACTGTTTCCTCCAAACCGAGGTTTGGATTCTTCGGAGCAATTTATTATTGAATGAACACTTATATGACCTCCTTTTCACCCAAGAGACATACAGATACATATGCAAATATTGTGGGTCAACATTCATTACAGCATTTAGAGTGGCAGTACACACTTAGAGATTACATTCATATTAAAAGATACAATCAAAAATACAGGTTAAAATACATGAAAATAAGCGGTTATATAGTGCAAGTGTTATATGTGTGGCAAGCACGTGCGTCTTGTTTATATAGTGTGGCAGAGAGTTACGTGTAGTAGAAGAACTTAAGTAGGTAAACAAGAGTGTTAGGTTGGTTGATCTGGTGGCAAATTCTTTATATAATTGTTATAGTCTGTGTATGAGGAAATAATATAAGCATTAAAAATAGTGCAAGCATTAAAAATATTTAAAATATTGGAAATGCACAGCGAAGGGATGATATGGACTTCATGTACTTCGACATTTTCATAGTCTGGGGAGTTTATTTTTCAGATTATATGCTCCTCACATAATCCACGACAATTCGATATTGAGCGTTTGACAATCCAGTTAGAAAATCGTAGTCTGATGTTCTTTAGTTCAATACAGGAGGATGTTACGTTTCGAGAATCGACATTGAAATACTACCCGGAAGTGTGTGTGTGGCTAAGGGGAGTTAATGCATGAGGGGCGGTAACTCCGAGGTTTCTATTACTAACTATTGAAATGTGTCTCAAAGTACATATATGCGTGTATATATATATATATATATATATATATATATATATATATATATATATATATATATATATATATATATATATATATATATATATATATATACATATATATATACAACACAATCGGTACACTATATGGAAGGTATATATTAGGTTAACGCTTGATATAGCAGTGCAAGTTTGTAGAACTATTAGATAAAATATATACAGTATTTCCTCTCCTAGTCCGTATAAATCAACCACATAAAAATCATTTAAACGAGGCTATAAGTTTAAAATGTAACTATGGAGAAATAATAGACAAATGATAGACTATCTTCCGCGATGTACAGCCATATAAAATTTATCCAGTTAGAAATTGGTCAGACAAATAATTAACTACACGGAGTTAGGTACAAAATAGAAGTTTGAAGAAAAAATGCACATAAACTTTACCAAAATTCCTCTAGTCCCGACCACCGGTGGTTTCGTTCCATTTATTGGATATACCTGATCTTGGATCTATCCATGAGGCTTGGAACTCATCAGGAGACACCCCAGTCTGGACTAAGTTTTCTACCATGATCCCCGCCAGAAATGAATTCAAAATGGCTCAGAACCATTACGTCGGCCAGCGGTCAATTTTATATATAGCTCTGCAATTTTATATCTAGCTCTAATCAATGATTATTTGCTGAATTAATTCTTCATTGAGCCACACCGTGAAAGGTAACCAAACTCATATATGTATCTGTGACTATGTCTAATTATATATATATATATATATATATATATATATATATATATACCCCTTTGAATTTAATATATATATATATATATATATTCTTAGTCTTAGATTCTTCCGCGCCGTTCGGCGCATCGAGCAGTAAGTACTCGCCAACGGTCACGATCAGCGGCAACTTTCTCGAGACCGTGCCAGGTGATGTTGACTGCCACCAGGTCCTTCCGGAACGTTCGTCGCCAGGTGATCATTGAGCAACCCCGCCTCCGTTTACCGCCAGGCGGAGTCCAGTTCATCGCTGTTTTCGAATGACATTCATTTGGCAGACGCAGAATATGGCCAGCCAGACGGCACCGACGCTCCGTGACCACTCTCTCTATCGTCCACGACTCGGCTCTCCGCAGGATCTCCTCGTTTCGCACTCGGTCGCGCCAGGACACACGAAGGATCCTTCACAGGCACCGCTGGTGGAAAGCGTTCAGCCGTCTCTCTATTTTTGACGTACTCCTCCAGGTCTCGCTCGCATAAAGCACTGTCGGCAGCACGATGCTCTTGTACAGGCGGAGCTTGGTCTTGGTGTTAATGCATGAAGACGACCAGACTGGGCACAGCCGCTGGAAAACTGCGGCTCCTTTGCCGATCCGACAGTTGATGTCGAGCTCCGCGTCGCCGCTGCTTGTCAGGATGCTGCCCAGATAGGTGAAGTGATCGACTTCCTCGAAGTCTTGTTGGTTGACTCTGATCACTGGACCTGTGTTGCTGGCCGTTCTCATGACCATGGTCTTTTTGGTGTTGATTCTCAGGCCGATCTTTTCCGCACTCTCTTGTAGGGATGTTGTTAGGGCCTGCAGATTGCACCAGTGAAAGATACCAATTTTCTGTGTTCATCAACATGTATCCAGAAAAATTAGGATGTTTCACCTCGAAATATTTTTGGAGGTCTGGTGCACAAGCGCAAATGCACGAGGTTTTCCAGCTCACTAGCTACCCCATACCCACGGCGCTAGAAATAACAGCCGTTTATATGGGATTAAAAATTAGCTCAACAAAAGGAGCCGTAATATTATATTATATTTAGAGTTATAAACTCAAACAGTCCTTTACAATTAATTAGCTCAAAGAAAGCAACATTTCTGGATACCTGTTGATGAACACAGAAAATTGGTATCTTTCACTTTTTTTATACTATCGTTGCGAAACTTATTTGGGTTTTGAAATTCAAATTTGTCTGCGGAACAGGTTTGGATTTTGAAATTTAAATTTGTCCAGGTATCACCGTTATTGCCAATATGGGTTTGTTTTTATTAATTTATTATTTTAAATCGAGACACAGGCAAACTATATTTATTTGAATTAGTTTATTTCATTCTAGCTAACTTCGTCTTTTACAATACAAACACTTATGTGTTTATCATATATTAATTTATATTAACTTGTATTTCACGGCTCAGAAATGCTTCTTTCTTTGAGCTAATTAATTGTAAAGGACTGTTTGAGTTTATAACTCTAAATATAATATAGTATATATATATATATATATATATATATATATATATTAAAACAATGAAATTAAACACCAAACTGTTAATTCATAGTAAAACACATTATTTTACGATCGTTTCTGGGGGTAGTCCTCTGCATGTTCATTTAATTATTCATCTATGTAAAACATATTACAAAATATCATAGTGAGAAAAGAATACATACGTCTTCACTACCCGCCGTCTTCAGAAAAAATGAATTAACAGTTTTGTGTTTAATTTCATTGTTTTAATATTTCTATTTTGACTCTGTATCCAATTGAATTATATCGTTGATAAAAAAATGTTTGTATTTTAAACTTTACTTCACGACATCTTCTACATACGGATTACATTGAGTTCTTTATACGGTTTAGACCCTACCGTTGAGTGGTAGATTTATCTGTGTATATATATATATATATATATATATATATATATATTAATATAAGCAAGTATTGCATCAATAAAAATAAAATATATGTATTTACACACACACACACACACACACACACACACACACACACACACACACACACACACACATATATATATATATATATATATATATATATATATATATATATATATATATATATACGAATATAATGATTTTTGACTTCCTGACGAAGTTGCAAAGGAAAGACAGTCCATTGAAGTGACTATTGTATATTATTAGCTTTTATTTTATTGCCTTTGGAGAAATGAAAGTTGACCCAAGATACTGCTACTGGTGGTGGTGGTAGTAGTAGTAGTAGTAGTAGTAGCAGTAGTAGTAGTAGTAGTAGTAGGGGGTGAAGTTAGAAAGTAAATAGATAAGAAAATGTAACTTAATACCACAAAAGCACTCTGCCATTTCTGCAAATCAGTCTACGATAATGTATTTAAAGTAAAATAATGCAATAAAATACCAAATAGATATTGACAGGAAATGAGTATGAAAATATTGTTAATGTCAGATCTGAATACTCCTCCTTTGATGTAGAAATGTTATTGCAACATCCAATAATATACTTTTCTTTTTTCGTTTTTGCTTTGTTCTTAGCTTTGTTGTCTCTTTAACCACAAATATGCTGAAATTCAAACCATGGGATGGAGGGTGGGGCTCCATATGGTCACTTAAATCATGCCTTGGTGTCTTAAAAAGTAGAAGGCTACACTTGATACATTATCCAGTAGACCTTCCAATTTTGTACTTAATAGGTTTATTTCATCAGGTTAAATAATAATTTTTACTTTAGACATAAGCCCAATAATTTAGGAGGAAGGAATAATCGATTAAATCAACCCCAGTATCTTGTCGATCCCAGAAGGATGAAAGACAAAGTTGATCTCGGTGTGATTTGAACTCAGAACGTAAAGAATTAGAACAAATGCCAAGTCCATC
>OZ024741.1:198254617-198262117 GCA_964016885.1 Eledone cirrhosa
ATACCTACAAAAAGGTGAATGAGATGGCATTGACTGAGACAACTGCGGCCGGAAAAGAAATTGCCAAGTCCCTTAAACTACACGACCGAACGGAACCTTTAAGGGTAAAGACCCCGTACATATTCGCAAACATACACATACATACAGCCACTCATACAAATACGTACATACATACACTCATAAGTATACACATATACACACACATACATGTGTAAAAATGTGAAAAAACCAGATAGGTAAGAAGTACTTACACAACCATAGTGCCGTGTTTCGGGTCGAGAGGGGGTATGGGTAGGGTAGGAAGGAGGTGGAGGGGGTATTTTATCGAGTGGGGTTTTTAAAAGAAAGAAGCGAAAATCTTTTTTAGCCATCTGGCATCAATACTGGCTTAAGCCAGTATTGATGCCAGATGGCTAAAAAAGGGTAAAGACCCCGCACTTTACCCTGAAGGACCACAAGGGAAACTTCCTCAACAAACCATCAGTCAGACTTATCAACCCCACACGTTCGGACAGTGGTTCTATCAGCAAAATGATCCTCAATAGAGTTCTACCATCACTGCGGGCGGCTTCACCACTCCCACTCTGGAGCAGAACATCTGAGGCAATCTCTTGGTTCCAAGAATTGCCCGACAAACGCCACACTTGCTTCCTGCAACTCGACATAGAAAACTACTATGCTTCTATCTCAGAGCCCCTCCTGAAGGACACACTTGCTTTTGCCACGAACTTTACCACCATAACCGACGCTGAGCAAGACGTAATCCTCCACGCCCGTAAGACTTTTCTACACCACGAGGGATCTTACTGGATCAACAAGAAGTCTCAGACCCCCTTTGACGTCAGCATGGGAGCGAGTGACTCGGCTGAAATAAGCGACCTCGTGGGCCTTTACATTTTACATCACCTGAAGAACTTCTTCACTGCCTCTCCGGAGGATTATACCGAGACAACGGTCTCTTCGCCTTGCACAAGGTTAACCCCAGAACCACTGATGGGTTTCGGAGAAACTTAAGCTCGTTCTTCCGTAATCCAGGATTTAGTATAGCCATAGAATCTAATATGACTAGGGCCAACTGTTTAGATGTCACCATCGACCTAGATACTTCCCTCTATTACCCGTACCACAAACCTAACGAGTCTCTTAGATATATTAATGTTAATTCTAACCACCCCAAAATCATCACAGATAACTTAGTAAAATGTGTCTCAATTGAAATCTCCGGCCTCTCGGCCAATTAAGATATATTTAACGCCTCTGCCCGCAGCCGATTTAAAGAAAAGATCACTTACCTAGAAACCACTCCAAGACTACCTAGGAGGAATAGGCATAGGCAGATTAGTTGGTACAACCCCCCCCCCTTCAATAGAGAGGTCTCTACACCTGTAGCTAGGACTTTCTTCACTTTGCTGAACACACACTTCCCCATACAACATAGGTACTACATCATCTTCAATAAGAACACAATTTAGACTCTCCTACTCCACTACACCTAACCTAGCTAGGAATATAGCCAATCTCAACTCTAAAAAATTAAATAAGCGTACTACCTCCGAACCCAATCCCTGGACGGAAGCCTTGTGCAACTGCCTAAATAAGGAACTTGGAAACAAATGTGATGTCATCTCAGGCACCGATGACGGCAACAACAAAAAGACTTACATCGGCATGACCTCCAATAATTTTAAGACCCGGTGGTATGCCCATACCCACTCTTTCAGAAGACCGGACAAATCAAATCAGACAACACTCGCTTCCTATGTCTGGGACCTCCAAAGGAGGCTTAAATGGAAAATACTCCAGAAAGCGCGCTCATACAAGGGAGGACACAAGTGCTACAACCTTTGTATTTCAGAGAGCTACGAAATAGTATTTGCCAAGGGCCCACTACTGAAAAAACTCTCTGAACACTGCCCGAATTGCATGCACAAAAACTTTGGAAGTTGCAAAGTTTTTGTGCATGCAATTCGGGCAGTGTTCAGAGAGTTTGTTCAGTAGTGGGCCCTTGGCAAATACTATTTCGTAGCTTTCTGAAATACAAAGGTTGTAGCACTTGTGTCCTCCCTTGTATGAGCGCGCTTTCTGGAATATTTTCCATTTAAGCCTCTTTTTGACCAAGGATAATATACCTTAACGGTTCAAGTTATCCCTGGAAGTTGAACCGTTAAGCTATATTATCCTTGGTCATGTCAAATATTTATAAAATATTTTGTATTTTATCTGATGATAGCATACCAAAAATTTTGGTACCCTTGAAATATATATAATAGAATAAATATGGTTTTATAAATATAGTTTCCATTTATTTATATCATTGAATACTTACTCCAGAAATTTGTCGAGTGCTCTGAATCAGTTAAAAACATATATATTTGTTGGATTTCCAACAAATTAAATATCTCTTCTACATATGTACACACATATATATATATATATATATATATATATATATATATATAAAACGAAGGAAATGTGGTAAGGAACCAGGTGGACCATAACGCACCAAAGTACTCAATACTTAGGGTAGTAGAGTGGGTAATAGGAACAAGTAAGACCCCGACGGCTGAGCTCAAGTCTTACTTGTTCCTATATATATATATATATATATATATATATATATGTGTGTGTGTGTGTGTGTGTGTGTGTGTGTGTGTGTGTGTGAATATGTATATATATATGTGACAGTTCCAGTCCTGTACAAGCTCTTCTATATTAAAACTTATATATATATATGTGTGTGTGTGTATGTAAGTGCATGTATGTGTGTATGTGTGTGTGTGTATATATATATATATATATTTATATATATATATATATATATATATATATATATATATATAAGAGAGTATTGAAGTTTGCTTGAAGCATTGTGGAATAATAAGGTAAATTTCTTTAAGTCGTTTGGAAGCCTCGACAATGCGTATGGGTAATTCTCCGGGTAGCAAGATCGGGTGGTGGAGAGAGAGATGTAAATGGGTGTACGTTGAGATGCGTGGCGTGTATAAGACTGTAACGTGTAGAGGAATGAAGCAATGAGCGTAAAGGATAAAAATAAAAATAACAACACGAGAAAGAGTTACCTTGGGAGAGATTTAATTGTCCCTATATATTTCGGATTCACATCCATCAACTGGGGTCTTTTTCCGGGGGGGGGGGGGAGGTTGTCTGTTGGAAAGGTGCGAAACATGTCCTCCGCTGTTCGTTGTTTTGAGTATCTGAGGTATTCAGCAGACCGCGCGTGTGCGTGAAATGGGTCGGCCAGGCAGAGGTCAGCGGCCGAAGTAGTTCTTTCAATTGTTAAGTGGGGTGGCGCTAGCTGTCTGTCCATTCTCTGCCTGTTTGGTGAATGTTACTGTGTGTGTGCGTGTGTTGTGATCTCGCTTGAGTGTGTGTGTGTGTGCGTGTGTTGTTGCCTTGTTCCTCTGTATTGGCAGTGTAGTATGTTCGTATGGTGGAATGCTGCTGTGTGTGTGTGTACGTGTATTGCTGTCTCGCTTGTGTGTGTGTGTGTGTGTGTGTTGCTGCATCGTTTGTTAACTTAAACCAACCACCTCATTTCGCTTCTCTGGGATCGGTTGTTTAATTGTGGCCCTAGGCGTTTGATCCAAAGTACTTCCTTGATACGTAACGTGCCGACGTTTCTTTCTGTCGCTAGAATTGTGACAATGGGCCTTCCGTCTTTGTTTCCGCATTTGGCTATGTGTTTCCGGAAAGACGAGGCCCTTGTTTTAGTGTGTTCCTTGATCCGGATGTACACCGGCCGGATTGTGCTACCTATATAGTATTGGTTGCACTTGTTACATTCTATCTTATACATGACATGTGTGCGTAAGCAACAGTTCGCATGGCGCATCGGGCAGTCTCTGAGGGAGCATGCGTCAGTTGCTTTCCCGGGTTTCCTGGAGAGGTATCTTTGCAGGGAGGGGCCCGAGTGGGCCAAGTGGATGTCGAGGCCCTCCTTCCGTATAGCTTTGCGGATAGCGTTGGTGGTATTCTCGCTCAGGTGTGGCATTTTCAGAAAGAACTCCGGGCCGTCAATATACTGATGAACGCGTCCAATCCACCGACCTATACTGCTTCGGGCTCACCACCACTGAGATCCACCAACTCCTATCCATCGTCGTCGACAACACCTACTTCGGATTCCTTGACCAAACATACCAACAAACCTCGGGACTGCCCATGGGGGTAGCCTGTCGGATGTGCTAGCGATCTCTTACATGGACAGCCTCGAGCGCAAGGCACTCAACGCCTGCCACCCCGACGCCGTCGCCTTTTTCTCAAGGTATGTGGACGATATCCTCATCCTCACATCTTCCCAAGACATGGCGAACAGAATCTATGAGACGTTCAACAACACGGACGAGAACATTGACTTCAGTGTTGAACACCCCAACGACGACGGGTCACTTTCCCTCCTCGACTTCCGAATCAACATCACGGAACAGGGAGGGATCCACTGCAACTTCTACCGAAAGGCAGCCTGCAGGGAGCTGCTCGTCAACTAATAGTCCGCCCTCCCTAACAGTGCCAAAAGAGGATACATCACGAACGAGATCGCGCGAATCAAAAACAGATGCAGCGATCCCGCGAGTGGTGTCACTCATAACAAGCGATTCCTCGAGGTGCTGGTGACGAACGGGTACCCTACCTCGCTCACAGACAGAGTAGGAGACACCAGACACAAGAGACAGAGAGGCACCTAAGGCAAGTGCTTCCTTAAAATTCCACACCTGGGCGAGAATACCACCAACTTCTATCCGCAAAGCTATACGGAGGGAGGGCCTCGACATCCACCTGGCCCACTCGGGCCCCTCCCTGCGAAGATGCCTCTCCATGAAACCTGGGAAAGCAACTGACGCGTGCTTCTTCAGAGACTGCCCGATGCGCCATGCGAACTGTTGCTTACGCACATACGTCGTGTATAAGATAGAATGTAACAAGTGCAACCAATACTATATAGGTAGCACAATCCGGCCGTTGCACATCCGGATCAAGGAACACACTAAAACCAGGGCCTCGTCTTTCCGGAAATACATAGCCAAATGCAGAAACAAAGACGGAAGGCCCATTGTCACAATTCTAGCGACAGAAAGAAACGTCGGCACGTTACGTATCAAGGAAAACTTTGGATCAAACATCTAGGACCACAATTAAACAACCGATCCGAGAGAAGCGAAATGACGTGGTTGGTTTAAGTTAACAAACGATGCAGCAACACATGCACACACACACATTCAAGCGAGACAACAACACACGCACACACACAGTAACATTCAGCAAACAAGCAGATAATGGACTGACAGCTAGCGCCACCCCACTCCCACAATTGAAAGAACTACTTCGGCCGCTGACCTCTGCCTGACCGACCCCATTTCACACGCACGCGAGGTCTTCTAAATACCTCAGATATTCAAAACAACGAACAGCGGAGGACACCTTTCGCACCTTTCCGACAGACAACCTTCCCCCCCCCCCGAAAAAACCCCAGTTGATGGATGTGAATCCGAAATATATAGGGACAATTAAATCTCTCCCAAGGTAACTCTTTCTCGTGTTGTTATTTTTATTTTTATCCTTTATGCTCTTTGCTTCATTCCTCTGCACGTTACAATCTGATACACGCCACGCATCTCAACCTACACCCATTTACATCTCTCTCTCCACCACCGGATCTTGTTACCCGGAGATTTACCCATCTTCATTGTCGAGGCTTCCAAACGACTTAAAGAAATATATATATATATATATATATATATATATATATATATATATATGGATGTAAATATAATGTATTTTGCAATACACTTTATGCTTAATTAAAAGCATTTTGAAGACCGTAAGCTATTGTTTTAAAGTAGTGACAAATTCACTCACTTCGATCTCAGCAAACAGGAGGAGATAAGCCGACATGACATGTTTCGCTTTTGTTGAAGCTTATCAAGGCCAACTACCCCGCCCGTCTGCTGAGATCAATGATGTTATATTCTTATAGAAATCTAGTAAATAATCAGGAGCTGATTATGCAGAGCGGTTGTTGGTCAGGCAGAAATTAAAAATTAGAATTGTAGCTCTGAAATAGCAATATATATATGGATGTAAATATAATGTATTTTGCAATACACTTTATGCTTAATTAAAAGCATTTTGAAGACCGTAAGCTATTGTTTTAAAGTAGTGACAAATTCACTCACTTCGATCTCAGCAAACAGGAGAAGATAAGCCGACATGACATGTTTCGCTTTTGTTGAAGCTTATCAAGGCCAACTACCCCGCCTCTATATATTGCTATTTCAGAGCTACAATTCTAATTTTTAATTTCTGCCTGACCAACAACCGCTCTGCATAATCAGCTCCTGATTATTTACTAGATTTCTATAAGAATATAACATCATTGATCTCAGCAGACGGGCGGGGTAGTTGGCCTTGATAAGCTTCAACAAAAGCGAAACATGTCATGTCGGCTTATCTCCTCCTGTTTGCTGAGATCGAAGTGAGTGAATTTGTCACTACTTTAAAACAATAGCTTACGGTCTTCAAAATGCTTTTAATTAAGCATAAAGTGTATTGCAAAATACATTATATTTACATCCATATATATATTGCTATTTCAGAGCTACAATTCTAATATATATATATATATATATATATATATATATATATATATATATATATATATATATATATATATATATATATATATATATATATATATATAGGAATTCTTTAGGATTTCTTCTTCTCTAAATACATTTTTGTTTGTTTTTATTATTCAGGTCATTGAACCAGTCAATTACATCAGATGTACCAATCCATAAATTTAAATTAGAAATAGAGCAATTAGAACGAACCTGTGGGATAATTCTATCCAAGATGGATTTACTAACAACCCCTCTCTCTATCACTCATTTTCTCCTCCTCTCTCATCCTTCCTTCTTATACTCCTCCTCCGTCATCCTTTCCTTATTGTTATATTTTTTTCTTCTATCTATATTTTTTCTTCCTCTTCCTTACCTTTTCTTTCCCCCCTTTCTTTCCTTTTTTCCAATCTCATATATCCCTCTAATTTTATTTTTCATATGTTGATTTGACACTTCACTGGTCGCAAGTGTTTTTTAAGCTTCATATCATGTCTCCCTATTTTATCATGATGATATTTGTTTTTGAAATGCGCATAATAAAATACATGGAACTCTTTTGATTTTATATTATATATATATATATATATAACTGCTCTAGTATTCTTTTATTCCATTGAGCGCTTGCCGCATATGTCAAAGATTGCGTTTCGTTTTGTTTTTGAAATACGATCTCGCTGAAATTATATATATATATATATATATATATATATATATATATATATATATATATATATATATATATATATATATATAAGAAAGTTCCATATATTTTATTATGCGCATATTAAAGAAGAAATTAAAAGATGGTTAAAGAAGTTCCATATATTTTATTATTTCGAAAACAACATCATCCTGGGAC
>OZ024741.1:198267117-198272117 GCA_964016885.1 Eledone cirrhosa
CTTTTGCTCACTATAAAAGCTTCACAGCACAGGCATTGCTTTATATCTGGAGATCTCTCTGCACTTGTCGTCACATGGTACCATGGACCTAGCACTATGTGTCAATAATTGTCACAGGTGTAGTGTTTGTACCAGAGTTTTCAAGTCGCTGGCTGGACTAAAGTCACATTCGTTCAGCGCATTGGTAGGAGTTCTCTTACATGGATATAAAGTAGTGGCCGTACTCGAAAACGAGTTGGCAGCCACCATATATATATATATATATATATATATATATATATATATATATATATATATATATATATATATATATATATATATAAAGCAAGTTTGTTTGGTTGTTTATTGTATATATATATATAGGAAAAAGTATGACCCCGACGGCAGAGCTCAAGCCGTTTCGACGGCTATTTCTGGTCTTTTTCCTATTTCCCACTCTACTACCCTAAATATTGAGTACTCAGGTGCGTTGTGGTCCATCTGGTTCCTTACCACAATTCCTTTGTTATATATATATATATATATACATATGTATATATGTATATATATATATATATATATATATATATATATATATATATATATATATATATATATATATATATATACATATGTATATATGTATATATATAATATATATATATATATACACACACACACACACACATATATATATATATATATATATATATATATATATATATATATATATATAAATATATATATATATTCCATATATATATATATTCCATATATATATATTCCATATATATATATATTCCAAATTGAAGGATAAGTATTTACTCTTAATTTTATTCTGAGTTAGTATTCTATTGGTTTTTTTCCCCTGGATTACACAAAATCTGTGGATAAAATTTCTGTCTTGACTTTTTTTAAATTGGGATTGAATTATTTTCCCATATCTTACGTTAAATATTTTCCATCTTGACGTAATAGTCATTTATATGTATGAATTATTGTTGGCTTCTTGCTCACATTAATTTCTATATTTTCATTTATATTTTCATTTATATATATATATATATATATATATATATATATATATATATATATATATATATATATATATATATATATATATATATATATAGTATAAAAGAGAAAACACAGGTAAGCATTAAGAGAAGGATTTTATCCAGGTATTTACGAACTGGATCACAAAAAACAATTTTCTGCTTCCCTAACTATATATATATATATATATATATATATTAAAATACAAATATTAATAAAATAGACGTTCTTTTGATCAATTAAATTTTATTATACATATTTCAGAGGTACCACTGTACGTCCTCATGAGACAAAATATAATGATACCTGACATACCCTGAGATGTTAAATGGTTAAGATTTAATCAAGGTAGTGATTAACCTAAGAGAAAACTCAACATTTATACCCTAATAATGAGAAAATGTGAAAACGTAATAAATTCAATAAAGAATGTATGAGTAAGAAAAACGTTGGTTAATGTGACAGCTATAGAGATTTTAAAATGTGGGATACTACAAGTTATGGTTATCTAGGAAAACGTCTCATGAATTATAACTGTTTATGAAGGCCGCTGATAGAGGATTTAAAGAGGGGGAAAGATATATGCAGAAATCTTTTTTTTTTCCTCCCTTAAAGGCTAAACGTTTAAGTTTCAAAATATTTAATTTATGTTAATTTAAGGGTGAAAAATCAAGATTTTAGGTTTTTTTTTAAGTTGATGGTTATTTATATTTATTAATTTTATAAATTCTATAATAATTTTATAAATTCTATAATAATTTTATAAATTCTAAACTTTTGAATTTTATGAGGATAAAATTTAAAGGATTTACCTGGCCAGCGATAGGAAAATTTACACTGTTGAATATTTTGCTAAATGTGATCTTTAACGAAAATTACCTATAAGAATGTCAACATTTTCGGTATGTAAAGCTTATGAAGTACTTATTGTTAGAAATATCTAAAAATTAATTGTCAATTAGTTAGTGTAATGATTAACGCAGTTTTCAGCAACTTATATATATATACGTGGAATTATGGTAATAAATTAATATTTGTTATATTATATTAAATCTCTATATAAGTTCTACTTTCAGGATAGGAATAATAAATATGCTATTGTACAAATATCTATATTTGTACAAACTATATATTTGTACAAACTATACGTTAAACTAAACGGTAATTATGTTATAATACACTATAGATATATATGCAAAAAAAACAAAAGCTGAGATATACGTAACTAATAATAAGATTATGTTATTATACGATACACTTATTTGCAAAAATAAAAATTAGGTATATAGAGATATACTAAATATTAATGAGCCAGTATACTTTAGGTAAATGATAACGAATATAAAATAATAGATTCAAACATGCTAAAGTTAAATAGATACATATATATAAAAGAGTGTAAAGGCATGAATTATTCACAGTTCAAAATAAATAATCTAAAAGTTTAAAAGTTATCTAAAAATTAGGTATAGAGAGATATATTAAGTATTAGTGATACAGTATACTTTTGGTAAATAATAACGATTATAATCTTATATAATAGATTTCAACGTGCTAAAGTTAAATACATACATATATATTTAAAAAAAAAAAAATGTTTAATAATAATAAATGCATGGATAATTCACAGTTCAAAATAAGGTCCGTAAAAATTTACAGTTTGGATATTTGCACTATATTTGAAAATAATCAACAGGTGTAAACCTTAATGGCCTTTAATATTGCCTTATCTTATAACTATCTATAGAAGGAATAACGCTCGAATGAATGACACTTGTTCAATAACACGCTGACACGTTGATATACATAACATAATATTATTAACTTTGATCCATACCATTATTTCTCTATCTTTATTTTCCTATCTAAGTTTTAATTTTAGTTTAAATATCCAACCTGTATATTTTTACGGAACTTATTTTTAACTGTGAATCATTCATGTGTTTACATTTTTTATTTATATGTATGTACTTATCTTTTGTAAGTTTTTAAATATACCTACCTTTATTGTTCTATCCATGATTCAAATATAGTGCAAATATCCAAACTGTAAACTTTTACGGACCTTATTTTGAACTCTGAATTATCCATGCATTTATTTTTTTTTTATATATATATGTATGTATTTAACTTCAGCACGTTGAAATCTATTATATAAGATTATAATCGTTATCATTTACCAAAAGTATGCTGTATCACTAATACTTAATATATCTCTCTATACCTAATTTTTAGATAACTTTTAAATTTTTAGATTATTTATTTTGAACTGTGAATAATTCATGCCTTTACACTCTTTTATATATAAGTATCTATTTAACTTTAGCATGTTTGAATCTATTATTTTATATTCGTTATCATTTACCTAAAGTATACTGGCTCATTAATATTTAGTATATCTCTATATACCTAATTTTTATTTTTGCAAATAAGTGTATCTGTATAATAACATAATCTTATTATTAGTTACGTATATCTCAGCTTTTGTTTTTTTTTGCATCTATATATATAGTGTATTATAACATAATTACCGTTTAGTTTAACGTATAGTTTGTACAAATATATAATTTGTGCAAATATAGATATTTGTACAATAGCATATTTATTATTCCTATCCTGAAAGTAGAACTTATATAGAGATTTAATATAATATAACAAATATTAATTTATTACCATAATTCTACGTATATATATATAATTCCACGTATATATATATAAGTTGCTGAAAACTCTGCATTAATCATTACACTAACTAATTGACAATTAATTTTTAGATATTTCTAACAATAAGTACTTCATAAGCTTTACATACCGAAAATGTTGACATTCTTATAGGTAATTTTCGTTAAAGATTACATTTAGGAAAATATTCAACAGTGTAAATTTTCCTACCGCTGGCCAGGTAAATCCTTTAAATTTTATCCTCATAAAATTCAGAAGTTTAGAATTTATAAAATTATTATAGAATTTATAAAATTAATAAATATAAATAACCATCAACTTTTTAAAAAACCTAAAATCTTGACTCTTCACCCTTAAAATAACATAAATTAAATATTTTGAAACTTAACCGTTTAGCCTTTAGGGAAAAAAAATTCTGCATATATTACATGTGTATGTATATGTATGTCAAAATATTTATATATATATATAAAATTTATACTTTAAATATATTCTACAGATATACGCTTATGAAAGAGATTTTGTTATGAATTTTTAAATGTTAACACGTTATAGCAAACAAATTTATGTTTTTAACAGTCATAACTGTATGACAGGTTGGAGTTATGAATTTATAACTTGCTATAAAATAACATAAAATTCATACTCTAATTACATTATTAAGATGGATAATTAAAATTTTTTTAACATCTTAACTTTAGAGCATTTAATCCTTAGAGCTATCTAAATTATTAATAAATCGCTAGCAATTTCCTTTACGCTCTACTGCTATTACAAATAAGGGATAATTCTTCTGTGAACTCTCGGAAATTACATGAGCTTAGAAATATTCGGATATTTTAAACTTACAAATTTTTTTAAATAATTAATTAATAATTAATAATAAAATTATGTATGGTTTTGTAATAATAACATATTTTTTAATAATATATATTCTTTAATAATAATATATAGATCTCAACTTTAATAATATAACATACACATTTAAACATTTAAACTACGGATTGAATTGATAAATTATTAATTAAACATTTAATCAAATTTATTAATTAAACATTAGATAAATTCTTCAACTTATATTTACTATTATTTATTATTATTGTTTATCCATCTTACGGTATTCATCCACGCTATACTTATTTCTTCGCCTCTTCTCTCAAAATTACGCTATTCTCTCTCACTAAAATATACTCAGGTTTTTCTCTTTCTTTCTTTCGTTTTTTTCTCTTTCTTTTCTCTTTTTTCCCTATTCCAACGGTTAATTTAAATATACTGTTATTTAA
>OZ024741.1:198277117-198292117 GCA_964016885.1 Eledone cirrhosa
GTTGTATGTGGTCCTAGATGTGTGTATTATCTGATTATGTGTTGTATGTGGTCCTAGATGTGTGTATTATCTGATTATGTGTTGTATGTGGTCCTAGATGTGTGTATTATCTGATTATGTGTTGTATGTCGTGTATACATCCAGTGAAGTAAAAACAGTCATGCAAACTGTTCTCCTTCGAATTCAATCAGA
The DNA here is from genome assembly GCA_964016885.1 of Eledone cirrhosa. Classification (NCBI taxonomy): domain Eukaryota; kingdom Metazoa; phylum Mollusca; class Cephalopoda; order Octopoda; family Eledonidae; genus Eledone; species Eledone cirrhosa. The sequence goes on from OZ024741.1 coordinate 198,277,310, forward strand.
AATGCAGCTACGATTCACCCGTCTCAACGATATTGACGCGAGGTTTGGCTTCCTCCTCGATGTCCGCTCTCTGTGCTATCCACCTTTTCCAGACGACCTCGCGCTTCGATCAAAGTGCTCTTCATTAGCTGATAACTACAATGCTGACATTGACGGCAAGGAGCTTTTTGAAGAAATCGCTGACTGTTGGGCGTTATTGTCAACCCGCGTTAATGTTTCAGTCTCAAGACCAGAACATCTCCTGAATTTTATTGTTCAATACGGAGACAACAGTGTATTTCCAAATTTGCGCATCGGTCTACAGATACTGCTAACAATGGCCGTTTCTGTCGCAAGCTGTGAGAGATCCTTCAGCAAGCTCAACCTCATCTTATCATATTTGCGGGCTTCAATGTCTCAAAGCCGTCTGCGCGATCTTGCCATCCTCAGCATAGAAAGCGAAGAAACAAACGCAACCGATGTTGATGAAATAATCGATCAATTTGCATCAGCTAAAGCTAGAAAGATCCCTTTGTAAATATTTTTTTAATTCTTTTTTCTATATTAATTTTATAAAAGTAATTTTAGATCATATATTCATGTTTTTTCGTGTCATTTAAATTACTGTGCGTGGGGAGGGGGCAAAGTTCGAGCTTGCCCCCGGGAGCAAAATCCCTAGTTACGCCACTGGTCTCTATTCTTTTTTAGTTTCAGAAGATACCGTTAAGGGTGAAAGCAGCGATTCTTTGCTTAAACTTTAATCTGTTATTTATATATATATATATATATATATATATATATATATATATATATATATATATATATATATATATATATATATATATATATATATATATATATATAATTATATATTCGTGTACAGATATTTTTGCATACACAATAACAAAATATAAACAAACGTATTTATTTCACGAGGCTGGATAAGGATAAATATATATCAAATATATAAGAACCCTAGAGCAAATCCCGAGCAACGCCGGGCCATTCTGCTAATTTTAACTAAATTTCTATGTGTGGTTATTTGATGTATTGTACTAATTTACCTTCCTGTTCCCCTCCCTCTTCCTTTTCTCACAATACTTAATCTTTATTGAATCTCTAATTGTAGCCGTTCTCCTTCGCCTTCTCAGTCTTACATCACATATCCTATTTAGACTCGGACTCTCTCTCTATATATATATATATATTTCCCTCTCTCTTTCTCTCTCTCTCTCTTTCCCTTTCTCTCTCACTCTCTATCTATCTCTATCTCACCTACAGTCTGTCTCTCTCTTTCTCTCTCTCTCTCTCTCTCTCTCTCTCTCTTTCACTCTCACTCTCTATCTTTCTCTATCTCACCCACAGTCTTTCTCCCTGTCTATTTATCTATCTATCTCTATCTCTATATCACTCTCTCTCTCTCTCTCTCTCCCTCTCTATCACTCTCTCTCACTCTCTATCTATCTCTATCTCACCCACAGTCTCTCTCTCTCTCTCTCTCTCTCTCTCTCTCTCTCTCTCTCTCTCTCTCTCTCTCTCTCTCTCTCTCTCTCTCTCTCTCTCTCTTCCTGTGTGTGAGTGTGTGTGTGTAACTCTTTAAAATATACCCACAAATATAAACACATCCACATTTCCTATATCAGTTATGCTGTCACAATATGAAATTCACCTTACTCACAAACTCCTCGGTTCTATCCCTATATTTACCATTGTAAATTATTTCTCCAAAGTCACTCATACATTTAACCCTGTATCTCATTTATACATACATGCTGAACATTCATATAATTATATACTAGAAATAAATTATTTTAATATCGTTTTTGTATTTAATCACTTTCACGTGTCAATAATTGTTTCTACTTTAGGCACAAGGCCAGCAATTACCCAGTGCATTACTGGTACTTTATTTTATCGACCCTGTAAGGATGAAAGGCAAAGTCAACCTCGGCGGGATTTGAACTCAGATCGTAAAGGGACGTAACTATGCTGGAAAGCATGGCGTCCGACCAACTGTAGGGTTTCTTTCATGCAAACCATTGATTTATCAAAACTTAAATTTCACAGTTTGTATGCTTGTTTATATATCCAGTAATCATAGTATATATGACATACCAATCCTGGACTCCAGAAATTGAATATATTCAATGCTGTTGGCGTTAATATTGACGGCACTGGTCCACTAGCTTATTCGTAATGTTACAACTAACGTTAAATTATGCAGGGTTTGATATGCAATATTTAATGCTAAATTTGTCTTGTTGGGGCGGAATAAGTATTATTTTTTAGATGAACATCTGAAGTTGCTATAAATTTAATTCCAGAATGTCCAAATGTTATAATTTGATACATCGATTATAACTTATGGACTGGAATGGAGCTCCGTCGGTTTCAACGATGGATGTTCCAGTTGTTCGATCAACTCATGAAATCAGCATGCAAGTTGCTGTAAACAGTTTCTCTCTGCCCAATTTCATTCACGAGATATGGATAGACCCAAGTAAATAATTTGCAATTGTATCAAATGAAGGGCTTAATGATAGCGAATCGAACTCCTTAACCATTCAGTCATGATTCGTCCACTACAATAAATGAAATCAATGAAATAGCCTTTTCAAAATTTGAGGGACAAGATTTATGCTAATTTCTATTAATTTGTCAGGTGGCGAATTAGCAGAAGCAGAAGAAATGCTTTGTCATATTTAGTCTAGCTCTTTGCGGTGGAGTTCAAACACCACTAAGGTCAACTTTGCCTTTCATCCTTTTGGGGTCGATAAATAGAGTATCAGTTAAAAGCGAAGGACTGGTAAAATCCTTATATTGTCGTATTGTGCTGGTTCTTCGTATTCTGACTTCACATCTCCCCACCAAGGTCAATGGAAGGGATTGGATCCTTAGCATGTACACATCCTTATTTAACCATGGATATTAGAGTGATCCATTGTAATCAATCTGCTGAGAGCAGGATAAATATATGATGAATAAAAATCAGCTCCAGCTTTAAAACATTGCTGCAAAACTATCTACTGAAAAAAATGGTTTCTTATATAGGCACAAGGCCAGCATTTTGGGGGGAGGGGAAAGTCGATTAAATCGACCCCAGTGCGTGACTGGTACTTTATTTTATCGACCCCGTAAGGAGGAAAGGCAAAGTTAACCTCGGCGGGATTTGAACTCAGATCATAAAGGGCTGTAACTCTATGCTACAAAGCATGGCGTCCGACCCTCTACCGATACTCCCAATCCGCTGCCGTCTATCTACTGAAAAAAATCAAATAGGCTGTGTTTTTATGCCTTAAAGTTGCCTAAGTCCGCATGAAGGATGTTTCCAAGTTTTCCTCTAAAAATAAAACGCTTGAAAGAGTAGGAAAACAAAGCATTTATAAGAGATTTAGGATTAATGATCAACATTTTGGGTGAACATGCATTATTATCAAGGGACAATTGAGCTTCACAAAGGTAGTTAAACTCATCAATAAATTTTTTTTATATAATTAAAAGATATTTTCGGTATCCATGAAAATAAATTTAATGAATTGGCATAAAGGGATGATTTCAAATGCATCTGCTTTGAAGAAAAGAAATGGTTAAATCACTGCTATGAAAAAATTAATAGAGTCAATAATAGAGTCAATAGAGTTGATAAAGTGAATACAAGTGAAGAACACATTAAAGGGTTTTAAATGCTGATAATAATTTCTAATTTAAGCATAAAATCAGCCATTTGGGAGAAGTAAAAGCTGATTAAATTTACCACAGTACTTGACTGGTAGTTTATTTTATCGATCCTAGGGGGATGAAAGTTAAAGTTAACCTCGGCGGGATTTGAGCAAAGAAGTTAAAAGTCGGAACTAATACCACAAAGCATGTTGTCCAACGCTATACTGATTCTGCAAAATTGTTGAATTACTAGATATTTTGGACCCATTTTATGGAACATTGAAGAAGTCAGAATCCCTTGAAACTTAGAGAAAAAAAGTTGCAGGAATGAAATAAAATCTTAAAATTTGAAATTGATTTAAACGATTTTCGTGCCTATATAGAAAATAGCATTCAGCTGAAAGATCTTCCTGCTGCAGGAACAATGAGGAAGGCAAATTATGAACACAATCGCAATAAGTTCTGTCAAAGAAGATTTTTTTTTTTTTTATTAATGACATTTGTAGTGATAAAAATGTTAATTTAACAATTAAACACATATCCTCAATTATCGATATTGATTTGTTAGGAACACCATTATGCTTTCGGAACCTGTTACTATACGTCAAATAAAGGATGACATGTTATCGACCCTCGGAAGAAATCAGAGTTCGTGTATCCTAAACAGCAATGTACAGAGATATCCAAACTGGCAATTATTAAATAATATGTAACTATTTCTAACATTGGAGGAATGTTGATTATATTGACCCCAGTACTTAACTATTAGTTAATTTTATCGACGGTGGAAGGAGGAAAAGCAAAGCTGATCTCGACAGGAGTTGAACCCTGAACATAGAAAGTCGTAACTAAATATCACAAAGCGTTATTACATAATCTATATATAATATAAAAGAAAGATGTTTATTGGTTGGTTGGTTGGTTGAATCACACGAAAACTGCACACACACACAAATACATACTTACACATCTAAAGAGAAAGGGACATAAATGGAGACGCAGAAAGAGAGAGATAGGCCGTTATACAGAGAGAAAGTGTTAGATATTCAGAGAGAGAGAGAGAGACGTCCCACAAAAGTATCAGTTGAAGGTTTAACAATATTGCGTTAGCTTTTATAAAGTCGGTTTACAGTCATTGATTTTACAGAACAAAGAAAAATTGATACTATTAGAAATTAATCTACCCTCCAGCTTTTATACTTACAGACCGTACTAACGAAGCAAAACTCCAGAAACAATGTTGTGCGGTATATTGCTGTGTTTCAGATGACGTCCTTTGGAGCTGAAAAAGATCATACAGACTATAGTTATTTCACAACATTTAAAATCCAAGGCCAGTGCTACCTTTTAATCGACAGTTTACTCCCCCAGCCTAATAAGGAAGTTTTATGATTGTTTTTTCTCTCTCTCTCACACACACACACACACACACACACACACACACACACACACACACACACACACACACACACACACACACACACACACACATTACGGTTTCACCCCATACCAGACAACACATCCAATAGAGTCGTTTTCTCTTTTATCCATCTTCTCTTAACTGTTCTCCCGGGAAAAGCCAGGTACCTCAGCTAGTAAGTAATAAAATGTTTACAAAATGGTCTAGCGATATCAATGATCGCAGAAAGATTGCTGGTCAGTCTATGTTTGGTCGGATGTTCCTTCCAAGAGATATTCAGAATAGCCCTGAGAAAGACCCACTTAAAGATTAAGGTGGTAGAAAAGCCAGGAAACACCATAAAATCCATGATCAGCAAAACCTACCCTTTTAAGAAAACCCACTGTACTAATAGGAAATGTATTATATGTAAAGTAAACCCCCGGATGAACTGTAAAACTAGAAATGTAGTCTATAGCATAAGATGTACAGATGGTACTTGCAGAAACATGACAACAACATACATAGGCGAAACAGCTCGTAGCATAGGTGAAAGGATAGACCAACACTGGGGGGAACTAAAAGGACGAAAAAACGGTTCAGTACTATACGAACACGCCAGACAACAACACGATGGTAACATAGACAACATAGAAATTAAAACAATATCTAAACATAGAAATGACCCAGCAGATAGGCAAATCAGAGAGGCCAGCGAAATAGAACTTAGAAGGCCAAAGCTAAACGGAAAAAATGAATGGAATAACAACAACACCCAAACAAACAATACTGACATAAGAGGAGTATAAATAAATAAATAAATAAATACATACACAAGCACAATAACAACAAACACATATAAACACACACTAGTAAACTAAGATAGAATACAATAACCAAAACACAGTCACCCAAACACGAACACACATCAAACACTATACACACACGCACACGCATGCGCAGAGAAGACAAAAATAAATAAATAAATAAATAAATAAATAAACGGATTAAATAAAGATGGCGTAGACATACAATACAACAGGAGGAAACATAATAGCACCACTGACGATGTTGCAGATGTGCAACGAAAGAACTTTGTTAGACTATATATATGTGTTTGTGTCTATATGATATCTGTATTTTTTACCGTTGGTCAGTCAATAGTAACATTGAGGACCGAATAAATTAAATTAACTGATATAAAAGATACAGAAGCGAAAACCGACCAAACAGTGAGTGTGTTCTGTTATTAATTCTGGCAATATTATTACACAAATATGACCCTCCCCAAGTATAACTATATATATATATATATATATATATATATATATGTGTGTGTGTATATATATATATGTATATATATATATATATATATATATATATATATATATATATATATAAACGGAAAAAATGAAACGAAATTTCATTTCTCACTCTTAGTACGGCGTTCCTTTGTCAGTGTTGAACAAATGAGCAACGATGGTTGCTGGACACTGTACGGCTTAATTCGGGATGTTTGTTTACAAACACACCGAGCATTGTAATAAATGTTCGGTGAATCCATACGTACATATATATATATGTGTGCATGTATGTATGTATATATACATACTACTGTACGTCTGTATACATATATGCATGTGCGCGTACATACTTATATATATATATATATATATATATATATATATATATATATATATATATATATATATATATATATATATGGTCTTTAAAGCGATGAAATACCAATGAAGGTTGGAAGATCACTGATGAAGGACTAACTTTATTCATATATATATATATATATATATATGGTGGCTGCCAACTCGTTTTCGAGTACGGCCACTACTTTATATCCATGTAGGAGAACCCCTACCGATGCGCTGAACGGGTGTGACTTTTTAGTCCAGTCAGCGACTTGAAAACTCTGGTACAAACACTACACTTGTGACAATTATTGACACATAGTGCTGGGCCCATGGTACCATGTGACGGCAAGTGCAGAGAGATCTCCAGATATAAAGCAATGCCTGTGCCGTGAAGCTTTTATAGTGAGCAAAGGCACTGCACAAAGCCAGTCCCACTCTCTTAACCAAGATGATATTTACCAAAAAGAAGAACAAGTCAACATCATTGGATACCATCAGGGTTGCAGGTGTTATATCAGAGTTTTCCTTCTCCTAGAATTCTGCCTTGACAAAGGCTAAGGGGTCATCTCTCCCAGTGATTTTGGATGGCCATTGACTCTTAAGAGCTCCTTTGCCCTTTGACAGGTTTTGTTTTTAGTCCTGCAGGATGTCCAAAGTCACCCTCCTCACCAAGAAACCTTAGTGGGGTTGCCAGTATATATATATACATATATATATACATGTATATATATGTGTGTAAGTATATATTACACAAAGAGAAGTGTGTTACACAGTGAGATGTGTGTAAAAAATTATTACGAGTGGTTTTACCGTTACTGTATAGGGAACAACATCTACAGGTTAGCAATTAAACAGAAAAAACCAATTCAGAATCAAATCTCTGGATTAGAGTTTTAAATCACAAACCTTATAACTATATTTTGCTGATACGAATCTTGTTCGTTTCACCACCTATATGTGAAGTATATCAGGTCACAGGATCCTCAGTCAGCAAATGCGGATAGAGAGATTGCTCATAGACACGCTGGCCAGAGTGGGCGAAATCACGTGTTATTTGCATCAAATAACGGCTCTCATGGATTGGGGAAGATGCTAGAAAGTGCAGCCCAACCATTCGAATTTATTAGCTCAACAATTTGGAGCTCATTAAGTATACAAAGATCGGAATTAAGAGTATTCCGCAGTTCACTGTAATAATAATAATAGAATTAGCTCAAGGAAGGATAGAGAATTTCCTTCTGAGCTCAAATGCAAGTATATATTACACAAAGAACACACATCTCACTGTGTAACACACTTCTCTTTGTGTAATATATACTTGCATTTGAGCTCAGAAGGAAATTCTCTATCCTTCCTTGAGCTAATTCTATTATTATTATTACAGTGAACTGCGGAATACTCTTAATTCCGATCTTTGTATACTATATATATATATATATAAAGATATTCAGATATTCAAATCGCAAACAGCGAAAGACGCGTTCCGAATTGTCCGACAGACAACCTTTTCCCCCACCCCGGAAAAAAACTCACAGTTGATGGATGTGAATCCGAAATATATAGGGACTATTAAATCTCTCCCAAGGTAACTCTCTATCTCTTGTGTTGTTATTATTATTTTTACCCTTTCACTCTTCCCTTCATTCTACACATCTCACACATCTTATACACACCACGCATCTCAACGTACACCCACTTACATATCTCTCTCTCTCCTACACCGGACCCTGTTACCCGGAGATTTACCCATTTGCATTGTCGAGGCTTCCAAACGACTTATAAATATATATATATATATATATATATATATATATATATATATATATATATATATATATATATATATATATATATATATATATATATATATATATATTTATATATATATTTATATATATATATACATATATATATATATATATATATATATATATATATATATATATATATATATATATATATATACATATATATATAATTATATATATATATATATATATATATATATATATATATATATATATATATATACATATATATATATCGGAAAAAACCCCAGTTGATGGATGTGAATCCGAAATATATAGGGACTATTAAATCTCTCCCAAGGTAACTCTCTCTTGTGTTGTTATTTTTATTTTATCCTTTATACTCTTCCCTTCATTCTACACATCTCACACTTCTTATACACACCACGCATCTCAACGTACACCCACTTACATATCTCTCTCTCTCCTACACCGGACCTTGTTACCCGGAGATTTACCCATTTGCATTGTCGAGGCTTCCAAACGACTTAAACATGTATATATATATATACATATATATATATATATATATATATATATATATATATATATATATATATATATATATATATATATATATATATATATTTATATATATATATATATATATATATATATATATATATATATATACACACATTACTATTGTTGTTATCCGCTTGTCGCACATTATTTGTTGTTGCTTATGTAATACTGGTGCCAGCAGTCTACAACCAATTAACTGAAGTGGCACTTTCAATTGTCAAGTACTTTTCTGAGTATCCTAGCAATTCCAGGCAGTGTTGTTTTCTGTAAGGGTCCCACATTGATGTTGGCCCCAATTTCTTTTAAATAGCTTCCAATTCTGGTGCTCACAGTACCAAGCGCCCCGACTACAACTGGGATCACCTCAACCTTTTACATTGCCCATAAATATTTTATCTCCCATGCTAGTGGTTCGTATCTCTCAACCTTCATCAATTCTGTCACAAACCTTATTGTCAATGAGACAAGCTACATCCAGAATCAAACATTGTTTGTTGACTTTATTGATCGCCACAATATCTGGTTTACGATGTTCATGGTCACATTGGACCATAAAGTCCCATAGAATCTTGACGTGGTCATTTTCTAAAATACCTGTTTTTCAACATAATTTTTCACATATTTTCGACATAACTGCCAATGAATGATTTTTGATCCATTATCATGGTGTCGCATGTATTCTTTCTGTGCACTGGCTGGTGATATGCCACACAATTTCTCCCTTTTCTCCATACATCGTACATTTTTATGTTTCACCTGAATTGTTTAACATAATTTGTCCGCGAGGCTTGCTTCTGCGCTGCACAAATTAAAATTTCTGATTCTAGTTTAAGGTCACTTTTCCTCAACTATAATCACCTCTTCTCCAAATAGGTTTTGATTCTGTGTCCCTGTAAAATTGCTGTACATTCTCTTTTCTTTCCATCTCCTTTAAGTTTCTATTCGCATCTCTTTCTTGTATTCCGATATTTCTTTACAATCCCCAATTTTCATCACATTTGACTTTTTCACTTCCAACTGCAATGATTCGGTGTCATTCTTTATGTACCAGGCTATGCTATTCTCTTGTTCTCACACATCCTTCACAAATGGTGTCAAGTATAATCTGTCAACGTCCCTCTTTGGATTATATGTTCCGTTCATTGTAAGTAACTTCTTCGTTTTCCTATCCAAGCATTGTTACTCATTTACAGTCCACCCAACCACTCCACCACCATATCTTAGCAAGGATACTACCAAAGTATTAAATGGTTCATATTTATTTCTGCCATTCAATTTAGTTTTTAGAATCAATCTCACTCTCCTAAAGTATTCTTCTGCAAACTTAGTTTTCATATCCTGTTCCATCAAGTTATCCTTTTCTAAAATTCCCAGATATGTGTAGCTGTTATCATCTATTTGCTTCATGATCTCTCCTGAAGTTATTGCTATTCTGTCCACGTGTCTGATGTTGCCTCGTTTCAGAATGAGTGCACCACATATCTTTAAGATAAATTTCATTCGAATGTCCAAACTAAAGCCATGCACTGTGTCCGTATGTGAACTAATTTGAGATTCATCTTTTCCATATCATTTCAGATCATCCTTGAATAATAGATGGTTGACACTTTGTTGTCATCTCCTAAACTCATACCTTGCTTTAGCTCTTCTCTAAATCATCGTCAGAGGCACCATGCACAGTACAAACAACAATGGAGACAAACTATCCCCCCGAAATATGCCTTTTCTAATTGTACTCAAACTTTGGTCACTGCATGTTAAATCGGTCTTCCATTTTACAATACTTTTACCCAAAAGATTTACTATATTCTCTGCAAGTGAAGATGAGGGAAAACCCAAATCCGCCAATAAAACAAAAAAGAAAACAAATAAAAGTCCCCCCACAAAGCACAAAAACACCCAGAACAAAAAATGCAAGCACCACTCATGTAAACACTTCCACAACAACACCAACACCAACACAACCATCACCACAAACCCCTAAACGCAAACAACCTAAACAGACACAAGAACAAATAAACACAGACACCTGAAATTGCAGACATCACACCCACAACAAACACAGACATACACGAAACGACACCAACAAAACCATCACCACCACAGTCACCCAAACTAAAAAAAATAAAACTGCACAACAAAACATAAAAAAATTTTGTGCTTGTCAGAAGGGCCAACGAGAAATTGATGGCCTTCGTAGCACGAAGTGAAGAAATTCAAACAGAGGGGGAGATTCTTAAATCGAAGATTTATTTCTGGTGCGAATTTCACTCGATTCTTACAAAGGAATTCTAGAGAGAGTTCCTCAAGACGTGGGAACCCCGAACGTTAAACCCACATCGAGACTTTTAAAGGGGTTCACAAAAGACACCCCACCAACTATGGAGGCCGAACCACCCAACCTTCACAAGACCCGGGTAGGTAAGTAAACCTTCCTCTCTTTTTTAGCCTACCAACATGGCTATATTAAGAGCAAGAGGTTTTAATGTTCGTGGACTGGGGTTGCCCTGGAAGCTGGGTCACCTGCTCAACGACCTCGGGTTTCTAGAGATGTATGTGCTTGCCGTCAGCGAGACCAGGATTTCCGACACGCACGCACTAGCCCCCATTTTTGACGACTATTAGATCTTCGCATCTGTTAGTCGGAGGGGAATGGGAGGTGGGATGGCAGTGCTGTTTAGGAAAGGCTTGGATCTCAAGGTATTGTCGATCTTCCGGGATCCGGACGGTAAATTGGTGGTCCTGGACTTAAGAAATAGCAAAGGTGGTGCCTTCAGACTGGTGGCTGTCTACGCCCCTATTGGGACCGGACGGCCGGACTTCTTTAAGCGCCTGGAAGCCTTTCTGGGTGCGTCTCGTCCTTTACTGTTAGCGGGGGACTGGAAGGGCATCTTGGACGCACGCTGGGACGGTGTGGGAGAAGCCGATAGAAGTAGGGGCTTTAAAAGCCTCAAGTACCTGATCAACCAGTTCTAACTGTCTGACAGGTCCCGACTAGATTTCCCTAATGCGCTAGCGAGGACCTGGACCAACCACATAAGGTCATCCGGATCGTATTTAGACAGGATTTTTTCATTAGGAAAATAGATACGAACAGCGTAGGCTGTACACATTTTAAAACGGTCACCTATTCAGATCACAAGTTGTGATCTGCATGGTCGACCTAGATTAGACGCGTAGGTTAGGACCTGGTTACTGGAAGCTGAACATGTCGTTTCCGGCACGTAAGGCTTACAGGGAGCAGGTCAACAATTTAGTTAACATGGCGGGTCATCAACAACAGATGATGGGAGGGGGGCTCTCAAAAAAGAGATTAGAGTAATTTCGATAGGGTTTAGCAAAAAAGTAGCGCTAGAGAAAAATAGAAAGGAGGGGGAGTTGGTAGCTAAGTTAGACGAGGGTATTTGTAGTGGCATTGCAACTGACGTGCTGGCAACGAGAATGGCATTAGACCATTTCTTCAATGCGAAACTCGGAGGTTGCATTGTCAGAGCTAAGGCGCGTGCTCTGAAAAACGAGGGAACCAAAGATGTTCGATGGGCCCGCGTGGCAGAGGTGCAGCGTCGTAATAAAACCATAATTTGGTCTTTGGCGTACTGAGACGGACACGAGTTGAGCGATTCCAGGCGGATGTGTGAAGCCTTTCGCCAACACTTTGTTTGGTTGTTCGGGGGAAGTGGCGGGTCAGAGACGATAGTAGACTTCAGTCCCTACCTTGGTGGCTTACCGCGTTTTTCACGGCCGACGCTGAACGAAAGGCCAATAATTTCAGCTGAGGCGCAAGTCACTCAGTTTGGATGGTCTACCCTACGATGCGCAACCATGCGCTGAGACTGCTGCATATCCAGCTTTACCTGAACGGTGAACAGGTGTCGTAGCCGTTTGTGAGACAGGCCTTACGGCAGCCCGTCTTTTAACTGAGTTACATTCCTGGGTCAAGAAGAGACCGAGACTAGGCGCCTAGCATCTAGAATGTTGCTAGGCGCTCACTGCTCTCCACCAGTCGGGCAATGCGATCATGGGAAATTCCACTCTATAGAGGGGAAGTGCGACGACGCTCGTGGAGAAGCGCTGGGCGTCGACGAAATCGAACTGACCAGTCTGTTTTGGAGGACTTTCAAGTTGGGGACTATGGATATCTACTAGAAATCCCTCGCTTGGCAATGTTACCGGTAGTGTGGTCAGACGGACCTTCCCGAGATGCGTGCAGAACGAGGAAACTGTTGTGCGCGCACCAGTCCAGTGCCCGTCCATTACTGACTAGTGGAGTTATGTCCAACAGCTGCTGTCGCGTGTGTGACGGATCCCGCTATCGACTGTGTTTATTGTGAAGATCGTCTCGCCGCCTTCTTTTGGAGCCAGATATAATGTTGAACAATGAAACAATTAAGACGTGGTTAGTGGTTAATTAATCCATTGTGTTCGATCGTTTCAAATTGCAAAATAAACAAAATTTGATCTATATATCGTCTTATCGATAGCTTTGACAAAATACATCCATTCTGCTGTTCATCCTCAGAAACAGTGGTTATGGATCAATTGGTCAATATGTCTGCATTTTAAAAACTTTACCTCTCTTCTTGGAGACACATATACCCAGACCGTCAGCCAGAACAGAAAACAAGCTCATATTAACAAACTTCAAATAAACTACCTGTTACATACATATTCATCTATATGATAACAAATGTCTATATTAACATAACATAATCAATATACACTAGCAGACTCACTATTATCGATTTATGCACATTAGTTTTTATTTCCTACTCAACATAACATTTACTCATACTTGCTTTATAGATCATCCATACAACCCCAACTAACACCTTTTAACTATATATCGCCATATTAGTATTTATCCGCAAATGTTATTGTGAACGCGCATGCGTGTTTATATATGTGTGTATTATTTGATTGTGAAGCAACCTATACATCTACTTCATATAACTATATGTATGTGCAAGTATATAGTCACATACAATATGGCTGTTTGTGTATGTGCATGTGACTATGTGTGTGTGTGTATATACAATAGGGCGTGTTATATGTGTATGTACGCATATATTTATTTGGATATTTTTTATATCTGTATATGTATATATCGATACATGGGAATATGTGGGGATTCTTTTGGTGTGGATTCGTATATATTTCCGTATAGGATTACTGGTGCCGAAAACAGGCACACAGTGGTATTTACACACACATTAAGCGTATATATATATATATATATATATATATATATATATATAAGTATTGAAGTTTCCGTTGAAAATTGAAAAAGTCATAGGAGTGAAGAGTGCTCTATGTAAGTACCAGAGCAAAATTTAATGTATAATAAACAATACAATATAATTACCTCAGTACCAGAGGTTTCCCGAATAAGACGAATACGAAAAACGTCCTCATTCGTTCATCGGACAAGGCAATTTAAAACATAGTGAAATATTTGAAAAGTCTCCTCAAGAAAGGCAAGAGTTTAACGGGCAAAAAATATATAAATAAAAGTAATGCAAGAGATATATAAAAAAAATAAGGAAATATAGTTAGGGTATGTGTATATGTATGTATATACACTCACAAATGTACATATGTGTGTATGTAAAAATGCATGTGTATGGTGAAAATGTGTGCGTAAGTACATATATGAGGGCAAGTATATTTGTGTATATGTGACCACAAATACGTATATAATATGAGTTGAAAAAGAAATTGTAAGATAATATAGTTAACACGCATCCAGATACAGGTATTAAATACACATACGAGTATGAAAGCACGAGTA
>OZ024741.1:198294617-198314617 GCA_964016885.1 Eledone cirrhosa
TATTCTTATATATTATGTATACTCCAGTCCTACAAACTGTAGAGTGCTTCTTATCCGATATCTGCATTGCTTTATTGTACTACAATAAAACTCACCTCCTACATATATATATATATGTGTATATACATATGCATATATATATATATATATATATATATATATATATATATATATATATATATATATATATATATATAAATTACCGAGAATTGTATTTCGGCTTTGGAATTAGCGAAAAACAACTTCCGAGATGTGTGGCAAGCGCTCAATAATTCTGACGAACCAGAGCTACAACATACGTCAAAGGCCAAACACACTGAGACGATGGTTAAACCGTCATCCGCACAACCATAGAAACGACCAAGTAATTCGGGTCATACAAATAAAAAAATATGTGATTGAAAAAATTTACCGGACCCCTGGATGGTTGATAAAATCCAGCATTTGGGTTTCTGCGACTCCTAAATCAAGTACTGTCCGCTTAGACAAATAATGTTAAGCTGCTGGTAAGATGATTGAACAAGGAAGTCACTTTCTCAACAGGTTTTAGTTCAAGTGCCAGGCAAAGGAATGACCGTTACCGATACCCACGTGGGGCTCGACAAGGGAGGCAACACTTATTTTTGGCGGAAGAAATTCAGTATGTGTATATTATTGCAAAAATGCAAAATATCACAAAACGAATTAAGCTCTTAACAGAATGGTTATAAGTTAACAAAAGCTATTCATCAGTCAATAGAATCAACTAAAAAAATCAAGAAAATTAACTGGTCAATAGCTAGACTCTGGAGATTAATACAAATATAAATTAGCGAGAATCGTATTTCGGCTTTATATATATATATATATATATATATATATATATATATATATATATATATATATATATATATATATGTGTGTGTGTGTGTGTGTGTGTGTGTATTGAGTACTTTACTGTGGTTACCCCCGATTGAACTCGGGATACACACATGTATATATATATATATATATATATATATATATATATATATATATATATATATATATATATATATATATGAAGTCTGTGTTGCTGTATGGGTCTGAGACTTGGACACGGACCAAGAAACACAGTCAGATGGTGGATGGGTGCTACTCGAGAATGCTGAGGATGGTTCTGAACATTAATCAATATACATTGGAGATAAAAATAATAAAAAAAACTCAGAACTCTATGGGAGCCTCCCAAAATTCAGCTCGAAAGTAGCACAGAGGAGACTGGGGTTAGCTGGACATGCTCACCGACATCCAGAGTTGACACTGCACTCAGTGCTCCTGTGTGAGGCCCTGCACGGACACACTAGAAGAGGGAGACCGAGGTTGACATATGTTGATGCCCTGAGGACAGACACCGGTCTCTTGGAGACGCAGGACATGGCAGTGAGGATGAGGGACAGAGACCGCTGGGGAGAACTCGTCCATGGAAAAATTAGGTATTAGGATTGGTGCTCTGAAATGTTTTTAATTTAACATACGGTATATTGCCAAATATACAATACATACATCGCTATTTCAGAGCACCAATCCTAATACCTAACTTTTGCTGGACAGGCAATCGCTCTGTATAATCAGCTCTTGATTATTACTGGAATTCTATAAGAATCCAGCTTCTATAATTTTCGGCGAAAGCAGGTGAGTACGTGGCTCTGATAAACGCCAGCCAGCGTGAAACAGACTGTCAGCTTTCTCCCTTCTTTCGCCGAAAAGAAGTGACATATTCACTACATTAAAACTGATAGCGTATGGTCTTCTAAATTTTTTTAATTAAACATACGGTATATTGCCAAATATACTATACATGCATTTATATATATATATATCCGTATGTGGCGAGAGAAAAGAGTACTCAATACCGAAGTAGAGTTTTAATATTCATATACATATATATATATATATATATATACATATATATATATATATATATGTGTGTGTCTGATGGTAGCTAACATGCTTCCATAGGCGGTATGTCGGTTGAGCACTCTATGCTCTTACAGAGCAGAGTATATATATATATATATACAGTAATAATAATAAATGCGAAGATTAAAATCCGAAGAGGGCTCGACAGGGATAATATATATAAAAAATATATTAAAAAAAACATAAAGTAAATATTTATTAAAATAACAGATTAAAGTTTAAGCAAAGAATCGCTGCTTTCATCCTTAACGGGATCTTCTGAAACTAAAAAAAATCAATCTGTGGACGCAAAAGTAAATATTTCGAAAAACGTTGCAACCGCAGAAAAAGAGGAAGACGATACTTTGGTTCGTGAAGACGTTCCCTGGCAATGAACAGAAAAAAACGAAGATAATACGTCGTTTTGTGGGGCATAGAGAACAATTTTACGCAAAGACATATATAATTATATATTGTATAAATCTTAACTATTATTACTTTTACGATTTTAATAACCTCTGTCATTTTCGTTCAACAAATATATTTACATTATTCTTAAACTCCAGAGCTTTGAATCATTCGGTTTCCTAAATAGAATATTAGTCTAATAACTCCATTTATACCACAAACGTGGTTTTGGTTTTTTGTCTTTGCGGGAAAATGTTTTCATAATTGTTCCACATAACGGCGTAATTATCCTCGCTTTTTTTCCGTTCATTGTCAGGGAATGTCTTCACGAACCAAAGTATCGTCTTCCTGTTTTCCTTCGGTTGCAACGTTTTTCGAAATATTTACTTCTGCGTTCACAGATTGATTTTTTTTTTAGTGTCAGAAGATCCCGTTAAGGGTGAAAGCAGCGATTCTTTGCTTAAAATTTAATCTGTTATTTTAATAAATATTTGCTCTAGGGTTCTTATATATTTGATATATATTTATCCTTATCGAGCCCTCTTTGGATTTTAGTCTTCACATTTATTATTATTACTATATATATATATATATATATATATATATATATATATATATATATATTTTTATATATATATATATATATATATATATATATATATATATTTATATATATATATATATATATATATATATATATATATATATATATATATATATATATATATATACACTTAATTAAAAGCATTTTCTGAGATTAAAGTAAGTGAATTTGTCACTACTCTAAAACAATAGCATACGGTCTTCAAAATGCTTTTAATTAAGCATAAAGTGTATTGCAAAATACATTATATATACATCCATATGTATATTGCTATTTCAGAGCTCCAATTCTAATATATATATATATATATATATATATATATATATATATATATATATATATATATATATATATATATATATATATATATATATATATATATATATATATATATATATGAACTCTGAAATACTCGTGTTGGTACCAAATCACGCACTCTATGCACAGGCAGAGTATATATACTAGAAAAAACGAGGAACTTTCGTTTACATATGAAAAATATTTATTGTGTATCGACCTGTTACGCGCGTTTCGCGCAGGAGGTTAACATCTGAAGAACATATTTTAATGTTTGTAACCTGTTCTCTTTCATCCATTTAATTGCCTCCTTCCTATCTTCTCTTCCTTCCTTCGAGTCAATTCACATTGAACAGCTGATCTCTGTCCTTCGAAGTAATATTTTACTGTTCTTATATTTTGCTGTTCTAACAGCTATTCCTGAGAATATATATATATATATATATATATATAATTGTTAATACAATAACAGAGAAAGCTTTAAGCTAAACTCTGACTGGCTACCATCTCACTCAACAAACATTAGGATATACCTTAGTATAATCCCAATTTTGTGTTTGGGGTGGTAACTATATGTATTTTGTGGAAAGCCAGTTGTATTATTTTATATGAGATATAATTAAAATTAAAATATATATCTCTCTTTCCAAACAATTGTTTCATTATAAGTTTTCTACAAGTTGGGAGAATGTTTCCGGTTTAGGTAGAAGCCTACATATATATATATATATATATATATATATATATATATATATATATATATATATATATATATATATATATATATATATATATATATATATATATATATATATATATATATATATATATATATATATATATATATATATATATATATATATAAAATAAAGTTAAATAAAAGTCAAATGATTAAAATTTAGCTTCGTTTATTACTGCTATATATATTTCAGTGACAGCCATCTTTGGCTGTGACCTCTTCAGGCAGTTTGAATTAATATGGTATAGACAAGTACATATGTTATTTAGGTGTATGATATTGTCAATACTCTGATATGCCCAGTTCCTTGTTGGGTTGTTAATTCACTGAGGAACTGGAGTCATATATATAGCAGTAATAAACGAAGCTAAATTTTAATCATTTGACTTTTATTTAACTTTATTTTACACTACTCCGGAGTAACCAAACCAACCTGCGCACTTCGTCGAGTGCTCCAGCCTGCATACTGAGGTGTTGGTATACAACCAACATAAACTCAAAATCTCTATATATATATATATAGTAAAAATAATAAATGTGAAGACTAAAATCTAAAGAGGGCTCGATGAGGATAAATATATATCAAATATATAAGAACTTTCACCCTTAACGGGATCTTCTGAAACTCTTCAGAAGATCCCGTTAAGGGTGAAAGCAGCGATTCTTTGCTTAAACTTTAATCTGTTATTTTAATAAATATATATATGTATATATATATAAATGGCAAACATAAATAACAAAGCAAAGGACACAGTAAAATGAAGAAATATTTTACGCTTGATATAGTAGGAAAAGAGTCTTAACGTTTTGGACGCTAGTCCTACATCGGAAAATAGAATGAGAAATTAAAGAAAGATAGATTTGAGTGAACATTGGCAGAAACGAAATAATATTTCTTTGAGAAAAAGCAGGTCTATTCAAATCGACATGAAAGATATGTTGACATATTCAAATATATAAAGAGGTGTGTTTACATACGCATTTCTTGCAGATTGTGTGTGCGACTGTGTGTACATGTGTACTGCGCATATATGTGTACACATATATCATCTGCTTATACTGATTTGTATACAAGTTTTAATAAATACACGTGCACACATACAAACATTCTATTTCGCACATACACAACACACACGCACACACTTTTTCTTTCTCCCTCTCCCTCCATTTCTCTCATACCCTCTCTGTCTTTGTCTCTCTCTCTCTCTCTCTCTCTCTCTCTCAATCACTATCTTTTTCTCACTCTCTCTCTCCCTCACTCTCTCTCTCTCTCACTATCCTTCTCTCTCACTCTCTCTCTCTCACTATCTCTCTCTCTCTCACACACACACACGCACACACGCACACACACACACACACGCGCACACACGCACACATGCACACACAAATACGTATTCGTTTTGTACTGGTGTTAGCCTCTTGGGAATGTGCTTCTTGGAGCAGTGCCATTAGTTTTACTGCAGTCCTTTGGTGTTGACTGCATTGTTGTTGAGTCATTTGGGATCTTGTTAAATAGATTGGCTACACTGTCAGTTTCTACATTAATCGATCAGTTGTAGTTAATATGTTTCCTGAGCTACCTCCAGTACAAAGCTGTTGCCACTACTGAGTGCGTATCTGAGATTGAGGTGGCACTATCTTTGGCACTGTGCAGTGGTGTCTAATCTGGGCATTAATAATACCAACATTTGGTGCCAGTCATACAAACTAATTGTATATATTGAGTACTTAGCTGAACAATGGTCTTACTTGTCTAAACTGATAACTCCCAGTCTCTATCTATAAATATATATTATATATGTGTGTGTGTGTGTGTGTGTGTGTGTGTGTGTGTGTGTGTGTGTGTGGGTGTGTGTGTGTGTGTGTGTGTGTGTGTGTGTGTGTGTGTGTGTGTGTGTGTGTGTGTGTGTGTGTGTGTGTGTGTGTGTGTGTGTGTGTGTGTGTGTGTGTATTTTTCATTGTTGTAGTATTGAGATGGCAACATGCCTCTGGTCGCATTTTTCATTGTGTCACTATTACCTTATTTATTGTTATTACTCAGAGGATTAATTTATTAAATAATCTCTCACTGAGTGCTTTTAACAGCCTTAGAAAATCAATTGTGAATCTGTTGTGAAGCTGCAACTTCGGTTATACTCATTATTATTATTTTTATTATTATTATTATCTTTGAGTCTCAGTCATTCATGACATTTCACTGGAAAGTTTGTTGAAATGAATATCTAGCCACTACCTGCAGCCTCAGGACGTATCGGAGGGTTCTTGCTGTTCCCAGCAAGCATGCCTTTTGAAGTGTTCCAAAAAGCGGGGCGAGGCCAATTTTTCTTTAACCATCCCTGGAAACTCTTTGAGATAGTACCTAGTGTGCCTATGACAATCGGGACCACTTTGACTTCATGGCAGTTCCAAATCCTTTTTACCTCCCACTTTAAGTCCTGGTATCGGTTAATTTTCTTCCTCTCTTTCTCTTGCACTCTCGTGTCGAATGGGCAGGCCACATCCACAATCAGGCACGATCTTTTTTCCTTGTCCAAAACCACCAGGTCAGGTCTATTGTGTTCCAGTTTCTTGTCCGTCTGTATCCTAAAATCCCACAACACCTTCACCTGATCGTTTTCTATCACCGCCTCTGGCTTATGCTCATACCACTTCTCAGAATGTGGTAAATTGTTTACTTTACATAGGTGCTAGTGGATCACCCTGCCCATCACATCATGTCTCCAGCCTTTATAGTGAGTCTGGGCTAGGTGTTTACACTCGGATACAATGTGAGCCACAGTTTCCTCTCTCTCTCTCTCCACAGATCCTGCACAGTGGGCTAGCCTCCTCCTTGTAAATTTGGTGTTTCAGCCACTTCGTTTTGAGGGCCTGCTCTTGCGCAGCCATTAGCATTCCTTCTGTAGCCTTTTTAAGGTCTCCTTTTTTCAACCTGTTCCATGTCTGTAGATCTCTGAATTCAGTTTTCTCAAAGAAGGTACTATGAAGGGATTTTTCATGAAGGTTGCTCTTTCTCCTTGTTGTTATTTCCCCCTTGGACATCCCCTGGTCTATTGTCCTCTCCTTCAGTACAATTCTGAGCATTGGTTCCCTACTATCAGTCACGTATTTGTGTAGGTTGTTTTTCTCCATCTGAACAGTCCTCTATGCTGATAAGACCTCTTCCACCTTCAGATCTCCTTAAGTAGAGTCTATCAACATCACTCCTCTTGTGGAACATGTTGTAGATAGTCAATAGCTTCCTAGTCTTCCTATCCATTTCTTTTTGTTCAACAACATTCCATCTCAGAATTCCCGCACTGTACCTCATAATAGACACAGCTCGGGAATTTACTGCACTTATGGCATTCCTACTGTTCAGATGTGATTTTAATACGCTCCTTACTCTCCGAATGTATTCAGATCTTATCAATTCCTTCATTTTTTTGTTCTTGATGTCATCAGCCTCCAGAACACCCAAATACTTGTATCCTTCTTCAGTGTCAATTTCCTTTATCATCTCACCTGTTGGTACCTGGATTCCGTTGCTTCTGCTCAATTTACCCCTCTTCATCACAAGGACTCCACACTTACTAATACCAAGTTGTATACATATATCATTGCTGAAAATACGGACAGTGTCAACAAGCACATCCAACTCCTTCTCACTCTTTCCGAAGAGCTTAAGATCGTCCATGAAGAGGAGGTGATTGATGGTAAGCTCTCCCTTTCCCAACTTGTATGCTGCTCTCACTTTCGCAGTCAGGGGCATCAGGGCAAGGACAAACAACAGAGGGGACAGACTATCTTCACGCCTCCCAAGGATTCTCCAGCTGATGTTAACTCTGTTTTCCAGGACTTCATACTTTTGTTCAACAACTGTCTGATGTTATCTGCCACCTTGAAGATCTCTAGGCTTTTGGTGATCCACGAATGAGGCACCATGTCAACTGCCTTTTTGTAGTCTATCCATCCCATGGCAAGACCAGTGTGTCTCCTTTTGCAATTCCTCATTACCATCTTATCAATAAGTAACTGGTCCTTTGTACCACGGACTTCTTTCAGCATCCTTTCTGTTTGTCCGGTGACAAGTTATTTGTGTGGAGGTGATGGTAGATTTCCTCAGACACAATGCTTGTCAACAGTTTCCACATAACGGACAGACATGTGATAGGTCTATAGTTGGTAACATCATTACCCTTGATACGCTCTTTCATTACCAGAACTGTGGTACCTTTTGTCAACCATTCTGGTACCTCGCCTGACATCAAGCAGTCTTTGACCATGGTTATCAGTTTCGGGTGGAGGGATGTTATATTTTTAATCCAATACTCCTGCACACCATCTGGGCCTGGTGATGTCCAGTTGGTTAGTTTTTTGGCCTGCCCCTTAAGAGTTTCAACTGTGATACTCAAATCAGTTTGTTGGTGTGCCTGTTCACTAATCTCATTTTGTACTGTCTAAATCCACACTGCCTGGTCATTATGTTTAACATCCTGCTCTCATATTCCTCTTCAGAATGTCTGAGTTTGTTCCGCCTCAGGGATCAAGTCGTTGCCTCTTTCTTTCCCTTCAAGCTGTCCAAACAACATCTTCTGGTTGTTGTCAAACATGCGGTTTTGTCTATACTGACTGACTCTGCTCTCGTATCGCCTAATTTTTGCACTCTTTGCTACAATGCGTTGCTTCAGTTCCTCTATGATAATATTTATCTTTTTCTTCCTAGTTTTGTACTTTATTTCCAGTCTATTTTTAGTGTCTATGTTTTTTAATGTCCCATTCAGTAGGGACTCAAGCTTTCCAATGTCATTTCTCATTTCCCAGATTTGACCATTCAGTCGTTTCTTCCACTAAGGTTCTGATCTTTCTTGTTTGTTGTTTGTTGTTTCCTCTCGCTTTTATGCCAAGTAATTTCCTCACCGCATTTGCTGTTGCTTTGAGGATATTGTTGCACTGGTGAGGCTCCTCGCCTCAAGGTATGGGATGACTTTGTTTACCTTAGCTGTTGTGTCTTTTAACTTTTTCCTGTCTACAAATCTCTGTTCTGTTCTATAATTTTTTGACTATAATTTTTCTATAATTTTTTTCCCTTTCATCCCTACGTGGCCGACACCACAAAGCACCTGCAACACACCGGGACAATTGCTGGCGCCGTGCCAAAAGCAGAAGCACTTATTATTATTATATTATAGTTTAGATTTGACATTGTTTAAACTAAACATTATTATTATTATTATTATTATTATTATTATTATTATTATTACAGTTGCATTTATCTTGCTTTATGTTCATACGAGTTATCACCAAGTCACAACCAGTGACCTCAAGAGACAACAAGGTCCGCCATGTTCAAGAAAGAACATACATACTCACACATGCATCTTTAGTGTTTAGACTTGTGATGTACTTATATTGACAGAATCTTCCTTAGTATATGGGCAGTTCTCATTAGTACTATCTTTTGTATTTCTCCTATACGCGGGTTTCCTGGGATTTGCGATAAGTAATCATTAGACCCCTTAGGTATCATTCCCAGAGCGCCTACAACCACTGGTATTGTTTTAGTTCTCAATTTCCACATTTTTTCCAATTTCTATCTCCAGGTCCTTATACTTGCTCAATTTTTCAAATGTTTTTATAGATACATTCTTGTCTATTGGAACAGACATATCAATTAGCAGGCATACCCTCTTTTTAAAGTCCTTCAATATTATATCAGGTCTATTTGCATCTATTTTTCGGTCTGTTTGGATGCTAAAGTTCCACAAGATTGAGATGTGATCTTTTTCAAGTATGGGAAGTGGTTGGTGCTCCCACCAATTCTTTTGATGGGGCAGGTCAAAATGCTTAGACATTATCCAATGTATGTATTGTGCAGCTCTGTCATGCCTGTTTAGGTATTCGGTTGGAGCTATAGGACTGCACATTGAAATTATATGGTCAATGGTCTCTGGTTGTTTTTTGCATACACGGCATAATGGGCTGCATCCATTTTTTATTATGTTGGCTTGGTAATTTTTTGTTGACAGACACTGATCTTGTGCTGATATAATCAGTCCTTCAGTCTCCGATTTCAATCCAGAGGATGCCAACCACTGATGGGTTAAAGTTTTGTCAACATCAGGATTGTTAGCTCGCTCTGGGTATTTTCCATACAGAGGCTTTTCTTGCCATTTCTTAGCCAGTTTCTTTAGCAGTTCTTTCTTTGCAGTTACTTTTACCTGCTTTGCTTTTTCTGTGTTTTCCATTTCAGCAGTAAATGGGACTTCTGAAATTTGTAGTCCATTACTGTATTTTTGTGCATCTTTTGTAATGGAATATGATCTTTTGATGCTTTCGTGTTTCAAAACGAGTTTGATCATCCAATCATTGATTCCCTTAGATATGTAGATAATCCAATTGTTGCAGTTTTCAACGCAATGTCTAACTGGATTAACCCACGTCCTCCTTCTTTCCTAGGGAGATATATTCTATCTATATCTGCCTTAGGGTGATGCATTCTGTGCATGGTTAAGAATTTTCGAATGTTTGTATCGAGCCTACGGATCTCTGTGCTTGACCAGTTGATGACATTGTAACTGTAGGTTACTACTGGTATGGCAAGCGTGTTTATGGCATCGATCCTATTCCTTGCATTCAATTCCGTTCTTAAGATTTCTCTTACTCTGCGGTAACATTCCTTCCTTATCCTTTCCCTCATTGTCGAGTGCTTGATTCCGTCTCCTTCACAAACACCTAGATATTTGTAAGTTTTTTCTTGATCAAGTTCTCTTATCACGTTCCCCCGATCAAGATTAATGTCTGAACTCTTCAGCAGCTTTCCTCTGGTGAACGTTGCTTTGGCGCATTTATCTAGTCCAAACTCCATTTTAATGTCATCACTGAACTGGTCCACACTGGATAATTGCCCTTGCAATTGTTCATCATTTTTTGCAAATAGTTTCAGGTCATCCATGTAGAACAAGTGATTAATGGTTTTGTCATAGACTTTATATCCATGTTTTGTTTCATTGAGCATTTTACTTAATGGTATAAGTGCGATGCAGAATAAAAGCGGTGATAAAGAGTCACCCTGAAAAATTCCACAATTAATATTAACTTCTCCAGCTTCCAGTGATTTTGTTTCACTATTCAAAAGGAGTGTCGTTTTCCATGTCTTCATACTGAATGACAAAACCTCCGGACAACGGGGGATATTTTGAAAATCTCTAAACATTTTTCAATCCAACTGTGTGGCAAACTATCGAATGCTTTTTCATAATCTATCCAAGCAATCGATAGATTTTTGTGTCTATTATGACAATCTTCCAGTATCATTTTGTTAACCAGAAGCTAATCCTTACAGCCATATGAGCCTCGTTTACACCCTTTCTGCTCAATGGGAAATAGGTCATTTGTTATCAGGTGGTCATATGTGTATTCAGTTAGGACTGATGTTAAAATTTTATACATTGTGGTCAAGCAAGTTATCGGTCTGTAATTTTGGGGATTGTTTGTCTCATCATTCTTCGGAAGCAGGAATGTAATGCCGTTAACTAGCCATGATGGTATCTTTTCTGGCTCCTTAACTATTTCATTGTAAAGTTGGGCTAACAGCTCATGAGACTCTGTGAAGGCATTTATCCAAAAGTTTTGTATTTTGTCTTTTCCTGGGGATTTCCATTTGCTGGTTCTTCTTAGAGCCAAGCGCAACTGTTCAACTGTTATATTTTCCCATATTTGTTCCTCAAGGTGAGCTGTATCTTTCATTTGTCTGTCTATCCATGGGGCATGTATGTTATGAACTTTTTTCTTCGGCCCAGATCTTTTCCCAGAATTCTTGCACTTCCTCCTTGGGTGGTATTGATTTAGCAGTTATTGTTGACTTACCAATTTTTCTGTAGAAGTTTCTTTGGTTGTTTTTGAACATATTATTGTCCTTATAGAATCTAGATCGTTTTTCAAAGCGCCTTATACGAGCAGCTTTGGCCGACACTTTTTGCTTGATTATTTCTATGAGCATGTCTATGTCACTTGTTGATTTTATACTGTACTTTTTTTTCAATTTTTTAAGTTTAGTTTGTTTAACATGTTCACCTACTTTATAGTTTGTTAAAATTTCTATGTCAGATCGGAGAAGGTTTATTTGGCGATTGATGTTCTCTTGCCAAGTAGATTTCTTGTGGGAATTCCTTTGTTTTTTCATCTTCACTCCACATAAGTGAGTGGTGACTTTAGCCGATGCATAATAGAGATGATTTAAATCAGTAATGTTTAGTTTGTTTGTGATGATAATGTTTTTGAGAATTATGTTAGTCTTGTGTATTATCTTTTGGTTCTGTTTGGAGTTCTGGATCTTAGGCCAACACGAAAATAATTTAAGTAACAAAAGAAAAGCAGAACTGGTCCGGATCTGGGATGGAGCTCCTGATCCAAGCGGACCCAAAAAACAATGAGGCAATTCCAGAGATGATAGACCTCACTGACGGCAGCCACCTCACCGTAATCGTTAAGGGTAGAAGGCCTAGATGTGTCGTTTGTGGTGAAGGAACCCCCCTAAAGGCTTTCTGCCATCAGGCTAAAAAGTTGAGGCCACCTTTCTTACCCACCCAGTGACTCAACCATCAACACCACCAGCAGCAGAAATGGCAGCAACAACTGTAGCAGCAACAACAGAAGCAACTGTAGCAGCAACAACCCCAACAACAGTAGCAAACCCAACGCCACCACCACCCACCGCGCCAGAACTAGCACCAGCGCCTCCATCATCCACCACGCCACAACCAAATCTAACGCCTGTGGAGGATTTTCCACTCCCCGACCTATCGCAACTGGAGACAGATTGTGACGTCGAGGAGTGGGAAACTGTATCAGGAAAAAAGAAAAAAAAGAAAAATAACCCAAAAAAGAAAAAAATCCTCTTCCTTCCCCCTCCAAAACAAAATACAGGGGGAAACAAATAAACTAACAAACAAAGATTTAGGACAGCAATGTCACCATCCACACCAGCATCACCAACCCCATCACCACAAACACCAACACCATCACCATGATTAACCCCAACACCACCATCACCAACACCACAAAAGTCACCAAAAGGCGAAACAGAAACAAACTCACAACAAATGCAAACAAAACAAAACAACCAAAACGACACACACTACACAGCATTAAATTTGAACAACAACCAATTATTACACTACATCCAACACAACACCAGCATCACAGAAAAGGACTACACAACGCACCAAAATTTCACACCACCTACACACATACAAATCACTCGCATCACACAGAAAACGTACATGACACTAAAACAAAAATTCCCAAAGGTCATCGGAGACTTCCGACAAACACTCTCCGGGAGGATTTATAAGGACATCCTTCCGGAGGAGGCCACAAGCAGTGAGAAGGATGGAAAAACCATCCTTCCCCTACGAGAAGTAAGGTAAGTGGTCTTTCCCATCTTTTCCACTCCTTTTCAACATGACCTCAATCAGAATAGGCAGCATAAATGCACGTGGCTTGGGGTCGTCATGGAAGCAGGGCCACCTGGTCAACGACCTCAGGTCACTAAACATAGATGTAGTGGCCATCAGCGAGATCAGAATCTCCGAAGCACGGGCCTTCGCACCGATCTTCGGCGGCTACACTGTGTACGCATCTCCCAGCCGTCCTGGATCAGGGGGGTGAGTTGCTGTGGTTTTTCGGAGAGGTTTGAATCTTGCCATACGGGCCATCTTCCTGGACCCAGAAGGTAAGTTGGTGGTGCTGGACGTGACCAGCGGAGACGGACAAGCTTTCAGGCTAGTGGCCGTCTATACCTCGACAGGAGCAGGGCGGCCTGATTTCTTCCGGCGTCTGGAGACATTTCTTGGAACGCCCCGCTCTTTAGTGTTAGTGGGCGACTGGAATGGGATCTTAGATGCACGTTGGGACTGTGTGGGATTAACGGATAGGGGAGGAGGGTGCAAGAGCCTCACCAACCTGCTCAGGCGTTTTGAACTGTTTGACAGGTACCGATTGGATTTCCCGAATGTGCCAATGTGGACTTGGACAAACCGTATCGGGTCATCCAGATCATATCTAGATAGAGTATTTTGTAGGGAAATAGATAGGTTTAGCATAGGCTGTCTACAATTCAAGATAGTCAGCTACACGGACCACAAATTCGTGATCTGTGTGGTTGACTTAGATAGGCTTCATAGACAAGGACCCGGCTACTGGAAGCTAAACGCGTCATTAACAGCGCGCAAGGCCTACAGAGACCGGATTAGCGAACTAGTTAAGCGAGCGTTGACGGGGGCCATCGTCAACAACAACTGGTGGTTTGCTCTCAAAAGAGCGATTAGTATAGAGTCCATTAGGTTTAGTAAGGCTTTAGCAATAGAGAGAAATAGAGCAGAGGGAAAACTAGTTAGAAAATTAAACGAGACGCTTAGCAAAGTCATCGCGACCGACGTACTTGCGGCGAAATTGGCGCTTGACCAATTCTTCAATGCAAAGCACGAAGGCTGCGTTGTCAGAGCTAGGGTGCGTGCTCTCAGACACGAGGGTACGAAAGCCGTTCAATGGGCCCGAGTGGCGGAGGCGCCTCGTGGCAACAAAGCCACGATCCGGTCTTTGGTGGACCACGACGGGCGCATGCTACTCGATCCCAGGCAAATGTGTGAAGCTTTTCAGCGACATTTCGCTCAGTTGTTCGGGGACAGCGGTGGGCCAGATCGGGTGATGGACTTTAGTGCCTACCTCGACGGACTGCCGCGGCTCTCGCCCACTGAGGCGGAGTGTTGCGAAAAGCCGATAACAGCCGCTGAAGTACGGGAGGCAATGACTGGCTGCACAAGGGGTAAATCGCCTGGTTTGGATGGTCTGCCCTATGAACTTTACGTACAGATGCCAGACTTGTTCGGAGGCCTCTTGGCGGACGTCTACTGCAACTGGCAACAGAACGGGTGAATTCCCAGCTCTGTGAGGCGAGGAGCGGTGGCACTGCTGAGAAAGGATCCAAACAAGGGGGATAACATAGATAATTTTAGGCCCATTACTCTGCTAAACACAGAGTTCAAGATTTTGGCCAAGGTGCTAGCAAAGAGGTTGGCGCTTGTCGTTGGTGGTCTGATAGGTGAGGCGCAGACATGCGCCATTCTAGACAGGTCCATCCACGACAACCTCCACCTCATGCGATACATCGTGGAGAGGGTAGCTAGGGAACCTGGCACGGGTGGGTCCTTGATCAATTTAGATCAGTCGAAAGCTTTCAATAGGGTCGACCATCGTTATCTGGCGGCAGTCCTGAGGGCGGCTGGCTTTGGGCCCGTCTTAAGAGGCTGGATCGCTGCCATGCACAGCGACATCTGCTCTGTGGTGAGAGTGAACGGTCACCTTTCGGAACCGTTTAACATCATGCGCTCGATCCGCCAAGGATGTCCCCTCTCGTCCCTCTTGTACGTATTGACTCTCGAGCCACTACTTCACAAACTGGAGACGTTGAGGAGTGTCCCGCGCGAACTCGGATGCGGAAGATCCGTGTCAGCATATGCGGACGATGTCTCCGTAGTGGTGTCGAATGCCAAACACATCGAGGCGATCGGCACTACACTAAGAGAATACGAAGCGGTGACAGGAGCAATGATCAACCAGGAAAAGTCAGTGGGCCTGCAGCTCGGCACCTGGAGAGGCAGATCCATGCCGTCCAACAGCGTCGTCGGGCGCTGGACAGACGGACCGGTTAAATTGCTCGGGGTCTGGTTCGGTCCGGACCTCCAGACGGACAAAACTGGGACGAGGTGACGAGCAGGGTGGCTTCTCACACCCAGAAATGGGCGGAGAGGAAGCTATCCCTGAAAGGTCGAGCGGAGGTGGCTAACGCATACATCGCGTCCGTCATCTACTACCACCTGACCGTCGTACCTTGTCCTAAGCCCCGCCTGACTGCACTGGAGCGTTTGCTCTTTCGCTTTTTGTGGAAGGGACGCGCTCCGATGGTCAGGCGGTCCATCTGCTGTCAACACCCGCTACGTGGAGGGCTGGGAATGCCGTGGCTGATGATGCGCAGACACGCGCTCAGGCTACGACATCTCCACCTCTTCCTCGACGGTAATCAGGTGTGACGCGTCTTTCCCCACCTCGTCTCCTTGGCGGAGCTGCAGTCCTGGGTCAAGCGAAGACCGAGAGGGAGCGCTTGGAGACTGGAATGTCTTCAGGCGCTCACAGCTCTCGACCAATCGGGCAATGTGATCGGTAGAAACTCCACCTTGGCGTTCTATAGAGGATTAGTGGAGGGGAAGAACGACGACGTACTTGGGGAAACTCTAGGCGTCGACGAAAATCAACTAGCCAATCTCTTCGGAAGAATTTTCGGGCCAGGGCCTATGGACAACTTCCAGAAATCCCTGGCCTGGCAGTGCTACCGAGGAGCTTTGCCAGTTCGGGATAAACTCTACAGGCATGGAGGTGCCGTCAGCCGGGCATGTCCGAGATGCGCGCAGGGCGACGAAACCGTCCTGCACGCACTCGTCCAGTGTCCGAGCATTGCTGACTTGTGGGTTTATGTCGAACACCTGCTGACGCGTGTAGGACGGATCCAGCTATCAGCTGAGTCCATCGTGAGGATTGCCCCGCCCTCTTCCTTTAGCCGGGAAGGGCAGGCAGTTTTTATCTGTCTAGTGGCCATGGCGAAAGAGATAGTATGGTGGACACGTTTGAAAGGGCTGAAGACGAGCACTTACCTCTTCGGTGATGCCCTGATTAACCTTTTCAAATTTCATTTGAAAAGGAAAATCAGGGTAGAGAGGGAAGTGCTCTCTTCCCAGCATTTTGTTGAAAGATGGGTGAGAGGCAAGAATGGCCCGAGTGAGTGGGCCTACTCTGAGTATGTGTCTGTAAATTAAAGGTGGAAAACTGGAAAGGGCACTTGCCCTGGTGGTCAGGGTCACTGTGGCTTTTTAATGGGCTTTCTCCACGAATGTCCCTCGGAAGTCTCCCCCTATTGGGGAATTTTTTCATTGTTCTATTATTACATCCTCTGTTTCTTGTTTTTTTACACGCAGAAATGCCCTTTTGTACCGTCCTGTATTGTCCTGTCCTGTCCTTAATGTCTACGTTATGTAAACCCTTGTGGTTAATAAAGAAAGCATTATTATTATTATTATTATTATTATTTTATTATTATTATTATTATTATTATTATTATTATTATTATTATTATTATTATTATTATTATTATTATTATATATTTTGAAAATGTGAGCGACCCAAACAAAAAACTACTGAAATAACAGTCAATCATAATAAATAATAGTTGAGAAAATCGGGAAAAATTCCCTTAGAGACGGAAAAATAGTAGATGCTCACATTTTCTAATTAGAACTCTTCTAAAGTATCGTAAATCCTAAAGTCTGTATGCGTGCGTATATATATATATATATATATATATATATATATATATATATATGTATATACATACCCAAGGGCGGTGCCCCAGCGTGGCCTCAGCCGGATGGCTTGAACAGGTAAAAGAGTAAAAGAGAATGTATATATATCGATTTCTATCGACACGAAACGGTCCAGTTTAATAGTTGTGGTATAAGTATGGCCATATGCATTTGGTCGCTTTTCTTGGTGTCATTTTTGCTTAACTTTGTGTGTCTATATATATATAGACGCACACTCTCACACACACACACACACACACACACATATATATATATATATATTTTTAGTATGTGTTGGTTGTTTACCGACACTCCAATATGCAGGATGGAGCACTCGACGAAGTACGCAGGTTGGTTGGTTTACTCCGGAGTAATGTAAAATGAGTAAGTCAAACGTGTTAAATTTGGCTTCGTTTATTATAATTCTCTGCTATAAATATTTCAGTGGCAGCTATTATTGGCTGTAACCTCATCAGGCATTACGAATTAATGTAGAAAAAACAGGTAAACATGGTGTTGAAATGTGTTCCACTCTGTCAATGCATTGATATGTCCGGCTCCTGGGTGTGTTGTTAGTCCTCCGAGGAACTGGATTCATATGAGCTAAAACAAATGAATTTCAGCATCAGAGGACACGCTCCCACCACATTGGTCAGTTATCATACCAACCCAGCCGAAAGTCTATAGAAATTCGTTAGAAACAGGTCAGCCTGTTATAGTTGTTTTTATCAGAATGTTTAAGTCCAGCTGACCTACTTTACCGTGGTGATAGTGGTAGTGGTATTAGGAGATCAGCCAGCAGGTCAACCTTAGTAGGCTGCTGCTATGATCGGAAGAATTTATGTGTGTAGACTGGCAACTCCATTGTCACCACTTCACATAGTGGGGGATGCCAAACATAAAATGCGTGTGTGTTACAACCAAAAAAATGAAAAGATCAAAAAATAAAAAAAAAATAAAATGAAATAAAAAACCTGTGTCAGAATCCAGAAGTGTAAAGAACTACAATTCTTATTTCAGCATAAAGTACATACGTGTAATTGTCCGCCAACGCACACGATTGCGCGTACACACGTATAAACACAGGCTCGGGTGCATTCACCTATTTATGTCCACACAGTCCAACAAAGGATGGGTGCGTTTTAAAACAAATGAAGTAAAAAGGTAAAAAAATAAAAAAGCTTGTGTGTCAAAATCCAGAAGTATAAAGAACTACAATTCTTTGTTCAGCATAAATTACATATGCGTATATGTTCGCCAAC
Organism: Eledone cirrhosa; assembly: GCA_964016885.1. Lineage (NCBI taxonomy): Eukaryota > Metazoa > Mollusca > Cephalopoda > Octopoda > Eledonidae > Eledone > Eledone cirrhosa. The sequence goes on from OZ024741.1 coordinate 198,313,239, forward strand.
GCACACCGTTGCGCGTACACACATATAAACACAGGTTCGGGTGCATTCCCATATTACGTCCACAGTCACACACACGCATACATGCACGCATACACACAATTCTATATACGCCCTCATGTGGATACACACACACGGACACAGGGTCAAAGGTCACCTCTAGAGGTGGGGATGAGGTAAGTAGTAGTAATAGGCGCGTCCTATTTACTTGCGGTATTTAGCACTGACTCATGCGTGCGAAGGGGGTCGGGTTCGAGGCAGGGGTTGCTATCCATATAGCTTGAAGAAGGTTCCGGCCATGAGGTGTCTACAGGTACCAAAGAAGTCAGTCCTGGGGTTGATTAGGCTACTCCCACCACTGAGTATCTTGGGGGTCTCGCTCAGACAGAGGTTGCAGATGCTAGATGCCCCTCTGTCAGGTAGCACTTCCTTGATTATGGACCAGGCCAGAGAGTACGGGGTCCTGTCCCGCTTGAGCTTCCAGAACAGTTCGGAACGAGCCGTACTTTTCCTTTTGTCCTCCCTATTAAAGGAATGGGGATGGTTATATGATCTGCCTTTGAAGCTCGTTGATGTGGCTTCTATGTAAAGGTGCTCAGAGTTGGGGGGTTTTTACTCTACATCCGTTCTTCATTAGGCATTCATTACTAAGAGGGCTCAATGTGGAGGTTCTGCAGTTGCAGGAGGTGGTCGATCCATGAATGCCTATTGTGGGGTTCCTGTTGCGTAGTTATGGGGTGGTCGACCTTGGGCCAGGTGCAGGGTCCCTGGGTCGGTTTGGGTTCCCAGGGTCGGTTCCGGGTCCACCATTCCCCCCTCTACATGGCTCTGCTGGGTGCCTATAGTGTCAGCTGCTGGCTGTGCGTAGTTCCTAAGTCTACTCCTATTGATGCTATCTATGTGCTGGTCTACGTTGCGCGTGGTAGAATACGAGAGCTTCACCGTGTGTCTGTTGAAATCTTGTGGTATCTGCGGTTCCTCGGGAAGCATTTATATAGTGTATTTTATATACATATATATATTTATTTTATATATGTTTTATTTTATATTATATATATTTTATATTATATTATATATATATATATATATATATATATATATATATATATATATATATATATATATATATATATATATATATATATATATATATATATATATATATACTATAAAGCTGACGGCCGTATGTAGACTTTCCGCCAAACGACTGGACCAAACACCACCAAATTTTCACCATAGATGTAACTTTTTCCAAGTAAAAAAGTAAGGGTGTTTTCGTCTACTGAATCTTGTTAAAAGATTAAAGACATTATTTAAATATTCACTTGCTTAAAATGTTCAAATGTCAACACTTCCGGTTATACGACATTCCTAACGTCTTC
>OZ024741.1:198319617-198594617 GCA_964016885.1 Eledone cirrhosa
GCTGGTGAAAAGGGTAAATAGAACCCAGTAGCACAAAAGGCAAGAGCTGTTAAAAGGGCCAATGAACTTCTCTGAGTCAACAGTCATCCACCCTAACTATGGGTTAAATAGCCTCACCAACCTGCAATTGGCCAAGCATGGTGAATACGTCTACACCCCTGACATGACCAAAACCAAACAGAAAGCGGTGGAGGTCAGCCAGGCAAGGATTTCTCCAGCAAAAGAGAGTAGGCCTTATATTGGATTTTATAATTGTCTTAAACGGTTCTTCTACGATGCCATTATTTCAATTTCAACACATGCTATCCGATCTAGTCGTTTGGTCACCTGCCAAATAAGTACAACTCTGAAATATTTAAGTTACTCCCTACTTTTATTACTATATTTCTAATGAAATACACCGCCCATGTGTTTCAGTTTATTTAGAAAATAATGTAAGCATTTAATAATGTAGCTTACCTTTTTTCCTTATTAAGTTAGTTTTTGTGGACAGTTGATTAGGGGAATTATTAGACCGTCGGACAAATGTTTGGCAGCATTTGTTCCAGGTCTTTGTGTTCTGAGTTCTAATCCTTCCGAAGTCAACTTTGCCTTTCATCCTTCCAAGGCCGATAAAATATAGTACCAGTAAAGTACTGGTGTCAATTTAATCGACTTAACCCTTCCTAAGAATTGCTGGCCTTGAATCTAAATTAGAAACAATTATTATGTTAGTGTTTGGAACATAGCAAAGAATTCTTGCATAAAATTATGATAGAAGGTTTTAGTGTAAGTATGAACACTATAAAACACAGTTTTGAATTTAAAAAAAAAAGGTGGTTTCAAGCGGGTTGGTAACGGCGGAGACCGACGCATGGTACACATTTAAAGACAACGAGATTGAAGTTTCTAGGTCAGGGATACAGTGCAGCACCCAGAAACCAGGTATAAGCCCTCGATATTCTGATAATTGGTTTAACACTGCAGCGAATCGACCAACAGTTGCTATGCAACTTAAATTTTAAACTAATGTTATTTCACCAATCGATAGTTCATCAATCGGCAACGAAACTATATGATAAAGAAGGTAAAAAAAGTATTTTTAGGAAACCCTTTCCTAGAAAGAACGCTCATGTTCGATGCAAATGCTTATATGGTCCGTCAACTCTCGGGGGAATCGTTGGGGTGCCGTCGTGACAGGCAGCGTATCTTCGGCATTTTCAGTAAAGCCCATCCCCCTCTAGGTCGCAACACAGCCGGTTTCTTCTAATGAGGGAGAGAGACTGGGGAAGACCCAAGTAGCAGATTGGTACTTTATTTATCGACCTCCAATGGATTAAAGACAAAGTTGACCTCGGCGGAATAGGAACTCAGAGCGCAGCGGACCGGAATGAATACTGTAAATTATTTTACCCGGCGTTCCAGCGACTCTTCCAATTCGTCCCCTTATTTAATGCATAAATATCTGGTGAAATATTGAAGAAAACTAATATTGAAGAAAACTACTGTTTAATGAATAGAACATACTAGAAATGTACGTGATAAAATTAATTACAACTCGATCGTTTCTACCGTTATAAATTAGTTCATTGCGTGACAATAATGTGGGTTTAATATACATTAATAAAAATAATTTGTTGTTACAATTATTTTAATTAGAAGAAAAACTCTAATTCACTTCCAAACACATGTAATTCGTGTTTGTTTATTTGTGAAGGATTGGCATTTTATACAGTTTCTGTCAATTGTTAATAAAGTCGATATTTTCAAATTAATACAAAATGTATTCGTACACGGTGAATTGGAAGAATCGTTAGAACTTCGGATTCAATGATTTGCAGTATTCTTTCCGGTTCTCTACGCTCTGAGTTCAAATGCAGGCGAGGTTTACTTTGTCTTTTATCCTTTTTAGGTCGATTAAAAAAGTACCAGTCTAGTATAGGTGTCGATTCTTCTATATCCCTTGTTCACTTCCTCTCTATAACTCTCACTTCTCTGGAAGAAATCTGCCTTTTTCGACCTGGAGAGGAGATGGGCTCCGCTAGGTTTTAAAGTACCCAAGTTAATCTATAAAAACCGAAGCTCTTTTTAAACGATGACTTTGCAACCTTTCACATGCTGATATAAGTTGTCATGGAGTTTCTAAATTTGTGTAGATTATGAGTTTAACCATGTTGTACAAACATCCCTCACACAGTGTCTAGATCAAATTATAAATAGTCCGATAGACTGCAGAAATAGCAACTTAACTTGTCTCATTTGGCAGTTCCTTCAATCAATCTATTGACCTTTAACAACCCCATCACCACCACCACCACTAAATTCTCTCTCTACTTGAGCTATGCATAAACATAAGTGGAGACTTCCTTAGAACAATAATCAAGCTAATGTCTGAGAAGCAAACGTATGAAAATGTTCTAGTGTACTACAACAATGGTAACTGGAACGGCCCTCCATCGGTGTTGACGATGAGTAATACAGTTGTTTCATCAATGGAACAATGTGTCAGTGAAGTTAATGTGTAAGTGGCTGAGCATTCCACTGATACGGGTACCCCCCCAACGTAATTCTCAAGTACAGCACGACATGGTGTGGGAAAATGCTGTCCCTTTGAATTACCGATACAGTCCATCCGACAGGTTTTGAAGCAGTTTCCATCTACCCAATTTCACTCACAAGGCATGGGTTGGCCCGAGGCTCGGGTAAATGAGATTTGTTCAATATGCCAACCGAGATCCAATGGTTGCTAGATGTTGCTAGCACTTGGAAAAGGATACCATTTTCTTGACAATGGTGCAGGCTTTACATGTCTGTATTTCTTAGATTAGATATGATTTCTGTAGTAGCATAGATGGTAATGATGATGGTTATGGTGACCACAGTAACAATGACGGTAACGGTGATGATGGTGATGATGATGACGGTGTTGATTAAGATGGTGATGATGATGATGATGACAAGGATGAAATTGACAAGGATGATGAGGACAAGGATGATGATGATGATGATGATGATGGTGGTGATGATGATGATGATGATGAGAATGATGATGATGATGATGGTGGTGATGATAATGATGATGGTGTTGATTAAGATGATGATGATGATGATGATGATGATGATGATGATGGTGATGATGATGATGGTGTTGATTAAGATGATGATGATGATGATGATGGTGGTGAGGATGATGATGATGATGATGGTGGTGATGATGATGATGATGATGATGATGATGATGATGGTGTTGATTAAGATGATGATGATGATGATGATGATGATGGTGGTGATGATGATGATGATGATGATGGTGTTGATTAAGATGATGATGATGATGATGATGATGATGATGATGATGATGGTGTTGATTAAGATGATGATGGTGATGATGATGATGGTGATGATGATGATGATGATGACGATGATGATGATGATGATGATGATGATGATGATGATGATGATGATGATGATGACGATGATGATGGTGATGGTGATACAACAGTGCCAAATATAGTCTCCATTTGACAATAACATATTTCTACAGATATTAATAGATATGATTTAGTGAAACTGATATGCTCTTATCCGCTAAGCCATTGCTGTAGAGTGAATCACTATGTAATCGGCAATTGCTATTGTTGTTGAAGGGTCGAGTGGATGTCTATATTAGTAGTTCTCATTCTTCCCTTTTTTGCACTTCGTGGTGCACGGGAGATCAAATTTAAAAATTAGTGGACCACTTCTCACGGAAAATCTAAAAATAAAAACCACTTTAAAGCTAAAAATGTTGATACAAATTGATAGAAAATGAATGCGTGCCTTCATTTATTAATAACTGGCAATTGTATCCGGCGTTACTCCAGTTTATTAATACTAACAATATATGTAAGTACAGGAATTCAATATATTTTGGATACATCTTTTAAAAAGATGCTGACAATCTTCAGTTTGTCTGAGAATGTTGATTCACTCAGATCCTGTATGTATGTATGTATGTATGTAATGCGATGAAATACCAATGATGGTTGGAAAATCACTGACGAAGGACTATTTTTATCATATGTAACCCATGTGCAACCACGCAGTATTCTTCTTTCTTCTCATGTTTTTTATATTTATATATATATATATATATATATATGTGTGTGTGTGTGTGTGTGTGTGTGTGTGTGTGTGTGTGTGTGTGTGTGTGTGTGTGTGTGTGTGTGTGTGTGTGTGTGTGTGTGCATGCATGTATGTATGTGAGTATGTATGTGAGTATGTATGTGAGTATGTATGTGTGTATATACTATTGGATGGCCATTGACTCTCATAAGTTCCTCCTTCGCCCTTTGTCGAGTTTTATTTTCATCCCGCAGCATGTTCAATATCACCTTCCTCACCAAGTAGGCTAGGTGTAATCACTGGTTAAGTCGCCGAAGATCCAACCATGCAACAGGTTGTATGGGTTACATGTTACCAGTAGCACTTGAGAGTGACCTGACAGGAATCACACTTCTGAGGACGAAAAATGGCTAGGGTGTACACACAACTATGGACAAAATTACCAGTCGATGGAGAGAACACTTTTCAGAACACCGGAACAGAGACTCTCATGTGGGTGCTACAGTTTTAGATTCTATAGATCTGAAGCCCATAGTTTACGCAATGGATGCGCCATCCCCCCTGGAAGAGGTATGTAACTCCATTGCTAAACTAAATCTTGGAAAAGCAGCTGGTCAAGAAGGATTCTTCGCTGAAATCTATTGTTTGCAGTCTTTGCAGAAAACTCTGTAAGTCTCTCGCCGGCTTCGAAAGTCACTGTCGGTCTCACGTTAGGAACAATGAAGTATAAGTCAACCTGTCAGAGATGGTCATGCTCATCTAACGAGTAGACAGCCATTATGTATATATATACGTATGTAGATGTGAAGGCACGTGTCTTTGCAGTAAAGATACTCGGCTCATGATACTTTTAAGTTTCCCTAGGCAACTCAGTTGGCAAAAATGAATTGTACCTGTATTTCAAAAGGTCACCCCTGTCACATTCTGTGTTACACTAAATCTCCGAGAACTACGTTAAGGTTACACGTGTCTGTGGCATGCTCAGCCATTTGTACGTTAATTTTACGAGCAGATTGTTCCGTTGGTCGTATCGTCTGGCATATTCGTCACCGACGGCGAGCTAGATGTATGTATGTATTTTGGACACCCTGCAGAGCAAAAAACAAAACCTGAGAAAGGGCGGAAGAACTCATAAGAGTCAACGGCCATGCAAAAATGTGTAAATATGTATATATGTGTGTGCATGTGTATATATATATATACATGTGTGCATGTGTATGTATATGCGCGGGAGCATAGACATAATCAGGCTGGATACCCGATCACGCAGTTAAACCACTGGGAGTGAAGGACCCTAAGCCCTTGTCAGGGCATTCTTCTAGGAGAAAGCAACTCAGGAAACTGGGATAACTCCGACATAAAACCTGCAGCTCAGTAGTTGCCGATGATGTTGATCTCTTCTTCTTTTCGAGTAATACCTACTGTCGCTCAGCGAGTGGGATTGGCTCAGTGCACAGTCTTTCTTCACTTTAAAAAAAATCTTCACGCACAGGCATTGCACGATAACATTAATTGATAATTATTAATAATTGTTTCTACTTTTGGCACAAGGCCAGCAATTACCCAGTGCATTACTGGTACTTTATTTTATCGACCCCGTAAGGATGAAAGGCAAAGTTAACCTCGGCGGGATTTGAACTCAGACCATAAAGGGCCGTAACTCTATGCTGCAAGGCATGGTGTCTGACTCTCTACCGATACTGCCAATCCACTGCCCTTGATAATTATTAATAATTGATAATTATTAATAATGTTATATCGTGCAATGGCCATACTCGATAACGAAGGAGCAGCCATAATGTATGTATTTATGTACGTATGCATATATATATGTATGTATGCATGTATGTATGCAAGAATGTATGTATGTATGTATGTATGTATGTATGTATGTATGTATGTATGTATGTATGTATGTATGGCCGGGTCGTCGGCAACCCCATGAAGCTAGCTTGGTGAGGAGGGTGATTTTGGACACCCTGCTGGATGAAAAACAAAACCCGTCAAAAGGCGGGGTAACTCAGCAGAGTCAACGGTCATCCAATAAAGTTGTTTCTTTATTAAGTTGTTGTTGTTGTTGTTTTTGTTTTGTTTTGTTTTTTAGTGAGATACTCCTAGTCTTCATTAAGACATCTCTCTAGGAGAAGATCACTCTGATATAAAACCTGCGACTTCATTTGCATTCAATGATGTAGACCAGTTCTTCGTTTTGGGCAAATGCACTCGATGATCAGAAAGTGGGATTGGCCTCATGCAAAGCTTTCCCTCACTTAAAAAAGCTTCAAGCACAGGCATCACTTGATATATGACATTTTTTTGCGAAGCATGGCATTGCTGGCCATAGGCAAGACCCTAGCAGGACTAAAAAACCACATCTGTGATGCTCAAGTTTCAGTATCAAGCGAGGGCATTACTCGATATCGAGTTGCAGCCATAATGTATGTATGTATGTATGTATGTATGTATTATGTTAGGTCACCAGTTGGTGCTACTGGTAACATGTATTCCAGTACAACCTGTCCCATGGTCGGGTCGTTGGCGACTAAACTGGCAACCCCACAAAGGTTTCTTGGTGAGGAGGGTGACTTTGGACATCCTGCAGGACTAAAAACAAAACCTGTCAAAAGGCAAAGGAGCTCTTAAGAGTCAATGGCCATCCAAAATCACCGGGAGAGATGACCCCTTAGCCTTTGTCAAGGCAGAATTCTAGGAGAAGGAAAACTCTGATATAACACCTGCAACCCTGATGGTATCCAATGATGTTGACTTGTTCTTCTTTTTGGTAAATATCATCTTGGTTAAGAGAGTGGGACTGGCTTTGTGCAGTGCCTTTGCTCACTATAAAAGCTTCACGGCACAGGCATTGCTTTATATCTGGAGATCTCTCTGCATTTGTCGTCACATGGTACCATGGGCCCAGCACTATGTGTCAATAATTGTCACAAGTGTAGTGTTTGTACCAGAGCTTTCAAGTCGCTGGCTGGACTAAAAAGTCACACTCGTTCAGCGCATCAGTAGGGGTTCTCCTACATGGATATAAAGTAGTGGCCGTACTCGAAAACGAGTTGGCAGCCACCATGTATGTATGTATGTATGTATGTATGTATGTATGTACAACCCAGTACAACCTGTCTCATGGTCGGGTCGTTGGCGACTAAACTGGCAACCCCACCAAGGTTTCTTGGTGAGGAGGGTGACTTTGGACATCCTGCAGGACTAAAAACAAAACCTGTCAAAGGGCAAAGGAGCTCTTAAGAGCCAATGGCCATCCAAAATCACTGGGAGAGATGACCCCTTAGCCTTTGTCAAGGCAGAATTCTAGGAGAAGGAAAACTCTGATATAACACCTGCAACCCTGATGGTATCCAATGATGTTGACTTGTTCTTCTTTTTGGTAAATATCATCTTGGTTAAGAGAGTGGGGCTGGCTTTGTGCAGTGCCTTTGCTCACTATAAAAGCTTCACGGCACAGGCATTGCTTTATATCTGGAGATCTCTCTGCACTTGTCGTCACATGGTACCATGGGCCCAGCACTATGTGTCAATAATTGTCACAAGTGTAGTGTTTGTACCAGAGTTTTCAAGTCGCTGGCTGGACTAAAAAGTCACACTCGTTCAGCGCATCGGTAGGGGTTCTCCTACATGGATGTAAAGTAGTGGCCGTACTCGAAAACGAGTTGGCAGCCACCATGTATGTATGTATGTATGTATGTTATCAATGGTTATGTATATTATCAATTATGAGGCAGGTGAAAGATAGGTGCTAAGAAGAAAGAGATTATTGGCACCTACGTTCATTTGTAAGATGGATTTCGTACTTTTTTCAGTAAAAACAGGAAGTTTCCATGAGGAAATCAAGTACTTTTTGAAATGTAAACAGCTCCTGAGGATGCCATTTTTAGAGTTGATGATTTCGAGCCTTGGAAAATTCTTTATTTTCCACTGGTACAATAAGCACACTTATTTTTTATCTGTTGATATATGGTCCGGACTTTTCTAGAATTATTTATTTTATCATGTGAGAAATACCTTTACTTTCGATTGCCAGGCTCATTTCACAAAGGCCGTAACTATTTTGAGCTCATAATAAATTAGTTCTATTTACATAGGGAGCGTTTTTTCTTATTATTATTGACTTTCTCGTTATACCCACACACACATATACACACGCGCACGCACGCACACACACACACATACACACACATACACACACATACACACACACACACACACACACACACACACACACACACACACACACACACACACACACACACACACACACACACACACACAGTGACTGATCGGCCTGATTTGTATATGTTAGAAAATATATATTTTCACTAACTCTACAGTTGGCAGGTGAAAAGTGAACTGTACTGATGAAGGGTAATACCCAGAAACATTAGCGTTTACAGTTCTGTTTACATGCCAACACAAGAGCAAGGATGGGGGGGACTCATTCTACTGACATGGCTTTAAAAGTGAGGCTTGTTTGTATAATTGCAAATGAATCGAATATTATTAATATTCGAAAAAATCAGATTACATTTATTATATACTAGCAGTAAAGCCCGGCGTTGCTCGGGGTCGCTCAGTAGCTGTGTTAAAGTTACAATGTTAAGTTTCTTTTTTGGCTTAAAAACTGTAATGTCTACTGTGCAGACTTGCATGTGGTGTTTTTGATTAATATTCCCTCAACCAACAATATGCCTTATGAAGTTAAGAAAACATAACGATAACCCGAATGTTATAACAAAAGAGAATGCTGGGGATAAAAACTGCACTGGTTATTTATTAACAAAGATCGAAAATGTAAACACTGCAACGCAGAGAAAAACATTAGCGTAACCAAATTATCAGTTATGTCTGTCTGCACGCCTATATCACCTCTCTGCACGACTGTCTGTCTGCACGCCTGAAATATTTGCTTGTTTTACGTAGTCTTTAAATAGACTTGTCTTCAAGTAAAAATATTGTTTTAAAATGCTTTTAAATGGAAATGAAGCAAAACGGAAGCTTAGTGTTCGAACTGATGAATTTTGCAGGTCAATATTTTGCTGGCTCGACAACTGTTCGTGTATTGTGTTAATGTCATTTTAAACGCTGAGAAAGCCAGCGTAATTTTTTACGTAAGACGCTCAATGTAAACAGAACAAAGGGAAATAACTGATAACTTACGCTCAAAAATCGATACATTATATTCGATTTCGTCACATAGGGTGGGTCAATTTGAAATATTTTTTTTCCGATGTCTTCGCTAGGGCTCAATGTACAAGTATAGCAATTTCGGTGCAATTCCGTCAGAGATTCTAAGAGGAGATGTGTGCCAAAAATCGATAGACAGACAACCATAGTTTTATATATATAGATATATATATATATATATATATATGTAAGTATGTATGTATACGTACAAACATATATGTATACAGACGTATAGTAGCATGCATATATATATATATATATATATATATATATATATATATATATATATATACAGGTACACATATATATATGTACGTATCAGTTTAGCGGACGTTTATTATAACGCCCGCTTTGTCCGTTTGTAAACAAACGGACAGCCTGATTTATGCCGTACGGTGTTAAGGCAACCACGTCACCTTTTTGTTCAACACTGACACAGGAACGATGTACTAGTTTCAAGCTTCTTAGCTATCATCAGCACCGTATACCCTTCTGCCAGATGGTTGAACGTTCGAAAGTATATACTTTCCTTGTGAAAATTAACGGCTGAGCAGCCTAATTTGCATATCGAGTGAGTTCAATCGGCCAGGCGTACCGAAAACGATAAGTTGTAATAGAAAGAAACAAAATTTCATTTCTCACTCTTAGTACGGCACTTACTTAAATATAAGTATGTATGTATACGTACATACATATATGTATACAGACGTACAGTAGCATGCATATATATATATATATATATATATATATATATATATATATATACAGGTACACATATATATATGTACGTATCAGTTTAGCGGACGTTTATTATAACGCCCGCTTTGTCCGTTTGTAAACAAACGGACAGCCTGATTTATGCCGTACGGTGTTAAGGCAACCACGTCACCTTTTTCTTCAACACTGACACAGGAACGATGTACTAGTTTCAAGCTTCTTAGCTATCATCAGCACCGTATACCCTCCTGCCAGATGGTTGAATGTTCGAAAGTATATACTTTCCTTATGAAAATTAACGGCTGAGCAGCCTAATTTGCATATCGAGTGAGTTCAGTCGGCCAGGCATACCGAAAACGATAAGTTGTAATAGAATGAAACGAAATTTCATTTCTCACTCTTAGGACGGCACTTACTTAAATGTAAGTATGTATGTATATGTACATACATATATGTATACAGACGTACAGAAGCATGCATATATATATATATATATATATATATATATATATATACAGACAGGTACACATATATATATGTACGTATCAGTTTAGCGGACGTTTATTATAACGCCCGCTTTGTCCATTTGTAAACAAACGGACAGCCTGCTTTATGCCGTACGGTGTTAAGGCAACCACGTCACCTTTTTCTTCAACACTGACACAGGAACGATGTACTAGTTTCAAGCTTCTTAGTTATCATCAGCACCGTATACCCTTCTGCCAGATGGTTGAACGTTCGAAAGTATATACTTTCCTTATGAAAATTAACGGCTGAGCAGCCTAATTTGCATATCGAGTGAGTTCAGTCGGCCAGGCGTACCGAAAACGATAAGTTGTAATAGAATGAAACGAAATTTCATTTCTGACCCTTAGTACGGCACTTACTTAAATGTAAGTATGTATGTATACGTACATACATATATGTATACAGACGTACAGTAGCATGCATATATATATATATATATATATATATATATATATATATATATATATATATATATATATATATATATATATATATATATATACATACAGGTACACATATATATATGTACGTATCAGTTTAGCGGACGTTTATTATAACGCCCGCTTTGTCCGTTTGTAAACAAACGGACAGCCTGATTTATGCCGTACGGTGTTAAGGCAACCACGTCACCTTTTTGTTCAACACTGACACAGGAACGATGTACTAGTTTCAAGCTTCTTAGCTATCATCAGCACCGTATACCCTTCTGCCAGATGGTTGAACGTTCAAAAGTATATACTTTCCTTATGAAAATTAACGGCTGAGCAGCCTAATTTGCATATCGAGTGAGTTCAGTCGGCCAGGCGTACCGAAAATGATAAGTTGTAATAGAATGAAACGAAATTTCATTTTTCACTCTTAGGACGGCACTTACTTAAATGTAAGTATGTATGTATACGTACATACATATATGTATACAGACGTACAGTAGCATGCATATATATATATATATATATATATATATATATATATATATATATATATATATATATATATATATACATACAGGTACACATATATATATGTACGTATCAGTTTAGCGGACGTTTATTATAACGCCCGCTTTGTCCGTTTGTAAACAAACGGACAGCCTGATTTATGCCGTACGGTGTTAAGGCAACCACGTCACCTTTTTGTTCAACACTGACACAGGAACGATGTACTAGTTTCAAGCTTCTTAGCTATCATCAGCACCGTATACCCTTCTGCCAGATGGTTGAACGTTCGAAAGTATATACTTTCCTTATGAAAATTAACGGCTGAGCAGCCTAATTTGCATATCGAGTGAGTTCAGTCGGCCAGGCGTACCGAAAATGATAAGTTGTAATAGAATGAAACGAAATTTCATTTCTCACTCTTAGGACGGCACTTACTTAAATGTAAGTATGTATGTATACGTACATACATATATGTATACAGACGTACAGTAGCATGCATATATATATATATATATATATATATATATATATATATATATATATATATATATATATATATATATATATATATATATATATATATATATATATATATATATATATATATATACATATATATATATATATATACATACAGGTACACATATATATATGTACGTATCAGTTTAGCGGACGTTTATTATAACGCCCGCTTTGTCCGTTTGTAAACAAACGGACAGCCTGATTTATGCCGTACGGTGTTAAGGCAACCACGTCACCTTTTTGTTCAACACTGACACAGGAACGATGTACTAGTTTCAAGCTTCTTAGCTATCATCAACACCGTTTACCCTTCTGCCAGATGGTTGAACGTTCGAAAGTATATACTTTCCTTATGAAAATTAACGGCTGAGCAGCCTAATTTGCATATCGAGTGAGTTCAGTCGGCCAGGCGCACCGAAAACGATAAGTTGTAATAGAATGAAACGAAATTTCATTTCTCACTCTTAGGACGGCACTTACTTAAATGTAAGTATGTATGTATACGTACATACATATATGTATACAGACGTACAGTAGCATGCATATATATATATATATATATATATATATATATATATATATATATACATACAGGTACACATATATATATGTACGTATCAGTTTAGCGGATGTTTATTATAACGCCCGCTTTGTCCGTTTGTAAACAAACGGACAGCCTGATTTATGCCGTACGGTGTTAAGGCAACCACTTCACCTTTTTGTTCAACACTGACACAGGAACGATGTACTAGTTTCAAGCTTTTTAGCTATCATCAGCACCGTATACCCTTCTGCCAGATGGTTGAACGTTCGAAAGTATATACTTTCCTTATGAAAATTAACGGCTGAGCAGCCTAATTTGCATATCGAGTGAGTTCAGTCGGCCAGGCGTACCGAAAACGATAAGTTGTAATAGAATGAAACGAAATTTCATTTCTGACCCTTAGTACGGCACTTACTTAAATGTAAGTATGTATGTATACGTACATACATATATGTATACAGACGTACAGTAGCATGCATATATATATATATATATATATATATATATATATATATATATATATATATACAGACAGGTACACATATATATATGTACGTATCAGTTTAGCGGACGTTTATTATAACGCCCGCTTTGTCCGTTTGTAAACAAACGGACAGCCTGATTTATGCCGTACGGTGTTAAGGCAACCACGTCACCTTTTTGTTCAACACTGACACAGGAACGATGTATTAGTTTCAAGCTTCTTAGCTATCATCAGCACCGTATACCCTTCTGCCAGATGGTTGAACGTTCGAAAGTATATACTTTCCTTATGAAAATTAACGGCTGAGCAGCCTAATTTGCATATCGAGTGAGTTCAGTCGGCCAGGCGTACCGAAAACGATAAGTTGTAATAGAATGAAACGAAATTTCATTTCTCACTGTTAGTACGGCACTTACTTAAATGTAAGTATGTATGTATACGTACATACATATATGTATACAGACGTACAGTAGCAAGCATATATATATATATATATATATATATATATATATATATATATATATATATATATATATATATATATATACATAGCAGAGTATAACAGTTTTAATATAGATGAGATTCTACAGGACTAGAACTGTTTCATTCATTAGAAATCATCAGGAATCGTGATTCCTGATGATTTCTAATGAATGAAACAGTTCTAGTCCTGTAGAATCTCATCTATATTAAAACTGTTATACTCTGCTATGTATTGAGTACCTTACTTACTGTGGTTACCTCCGATTCAACCCGGAATAACGTATATATATATATATATATATATATATATATATATATATATATATATATATATATATATATATATATATATATATATATATATATATATATATATATATACACATACAGGTACACATATATATATGTACGTATCAGTTTAGCGGACGTTTATTATAACGCCCGCTTTGTTCGTTTGTAAACAAACTGAACAGCCTGAATTTATGCCGTACGGTGCTAAGGCAACCACGTCACCTTTTTGTTCAACACTGACACAGGAACGATGTACTAGTTTCAAGCTTTCGAACGTTCAACCATCTGGCAGAAGGGTATACGGTGGTGATGATAGCTAAGAAGCTTGAAACTAGTACATCGTTCCTGAGAGGGTGTGTAATGTTTTTCGAAATATTTACTTCTGCGTTCACAGATTGATATTTTTAGGTTCAGAAGATCCCGTTAAGGGTGAAAGCAGCGATTCTTTGCTTAAACTTTAATCTGTTATTTTAATATATATATATATATATATATATATATATATATATATATATATATATATATATATATATATAACACCACTGACGATGTTGCAGAGGTGCAACGAAAGATTTATGTAAATTATGTAAACTATATATATGTGTTTGTGTCTATATTGTATCTGTATTATTTTTGACCGTCGGTCAGTCAATGGCAACATTGAGGACCGAGTAAGTTAGATCGCAGATATAAAAGACAGCGAGAAGCGAAAACCAACCAAACAGTGAGTGTGTTCTGTTATTAATTTGGCAATATTACCCAAATATGACCCTCCCCAAGTATAACAATATATATATATATATATATATATATATATATATAAATCTGGGGATGTGTGTGTTAAGGTTTGTAACGTATGCACATCCACAATTTCCAACGGATTCTATTCAAAGTCGGGACAATTATTGCTTTTGGTTAGGAAAAGGTCATGAGGCAAATAATTTCAAATCCATCAACAATAAGGGCAAAAATCGATCATGATCATTCCCCCTCTATATAATTTAACTGCTTTGCTCTCTCTGTCGCTTTTCACTCCCTATATGACAACACTGTAGAGAGAGAAACAGTGTGTATGATCAAATGGAGCGTTCCGTATATTCCCTCTCTCTATAATTTAACTGCTTTACTCTCTCTGTCGCTCTTTACTCCCTATATGACAACACTGCAGTGGTGCGTTCCGTATTGAGCGTTCAATATTGAGCATTCCGTATTGACATACGGCTTATCTGGGGCATTTTCAATCGGCTTATTGCAAATAACAACCCGCAAAATAACACTTCATATAACAGATTAATGCTATAGACATATGAATCGGAATGTAACCCGTGAACTTTTTCCTGGGCAAAATTATTCGAACAGACATGACCTCATT
This sequence comes from Eledone cirrhosa, assembly GCA_964016885.1. Taxonomy (NCBI): domain Eukaryota; kingdom Metazoa; phylum Mollusca; class Cephalopoda; order Octopoda; family Eledonidae; genus Eledone; species Eledone cirrhosa. The sequence goes on from OZ024741.1 coordinate 198,334,788, forward strand.
GCCAGAGTGTTCAGACTGAAACTGGCTAAACTCATGGCTTTAATCAAAAAAGGTCAGGTATTTGGGGCTGTAAAATGTGACATGTTCACTGTCGAATGGCAAAAACGAGGGCTGCCACATGCTCACATTTTGATTTGGTTAGCTGATAAAATCAATTCAAATGCCATAGACAGCTTCATTTCGGCTGTAATCCCTAACCCAGCAACTGACCAGGAATTACATGACATCGTCAAAGCTAACATGGTCCGTGTGCGTTGGGTCCTAATGAGCATACACGTGTCTGAAGGGGGGGTCGTGTAGTAAGGGATACCCAAAAAAATTTGTTGACCAGACTCAGACTGGTGGCGACGGGTACCCCCTGTACAGGCGGAGACGGCCCAAGAACGGTGACTTCACCACAACAGTAAAGGGAGGTCAAGTCGACAATAGATGGGCCGTCCCTTACTGCCCTCTTCTCTTGAAGATGTTCAACGCCCACATCAACGTTGAGTTTTGCAACTCCGTCAAGTCGATAAAATACATATGCAAATATGAAAATAAGGGCTCTGATGCCGCAATGTTCGCATTTCAAGCTGAAAATAACAGGGACGAGGTCACAGAATACCTGGCGGGGCGGTACATCAGTAGCAATGAAGCTTTTTGGCGCCTATTTGGTTTACCCCTACACCAACGACACCCCGCCATCGTACAGCTTGCGGTACATTTGGAAAATGGGCAAAGGGTTTACTTTACGGGCCAAACCGCCACTAAGTTGGCCGCCGATCCGAAAGAGACCACTCTGACGGGTTTCTTCAAACTTTACCAGTTCGATACATTTGCCCAAACAATTGTGTACCCCCAGGTTCCATCCTACTTTATATGGTCGAAAAACACTTAGGTGCGAAGAAGTCAGGTCAGTCTGTCTTGGAAGGGTTTACACTGTGCCCCGAAGTCAGCATGAGCACTTTCATCTCCGCCTTCTTCTGCATGAAGTTGTAGGCCCACAAAGTTTTCAGGACCTCAAAACTGTTGATGGAGAAATATGTGATACGTACCGGGAAGCCTGCTTTAAGCGAGGTCTTTTGGAAGATGATTCGCAATGGGATTCCACTTTAGCAGAGGGTGCTTTGTTGAAATCACCTAAAGGTCTACGGGAACTCTTTGCCATTTTGCTTCAAAAGTGTGAATTGGGTGATCCCCCACCCCCAATAAAAAACGGACCCCACCAATAAAAAATGGACCCTCCCACCTCCCCACCCCCCATAAAAACGGATCCCCCCCAAATAAAAAACGGAACCCCACCAATAAAAAACGCCCCCACTTCCATAAAAAACGGACACCCCCCAATAAAAAAGGGTTTCCAAATAAAAAACGCCCCCTCCCCCAAAATAACCCCCCCATAAAAACGGACCCCCCCCCCCCATTTGCATGGTGACAACATGTCTGCAGCATTTGCTCAGAACATTTTAGCACTTGGTGAGGGAAAGGTCCCTGCGGATGACAAGGGCGGCATAGCAATCGACTCCCTGTGCAACATTGTGAGCAGCCCTTCTGACCTTTGGGAAGCAGTTTTTCCTAATGTCTCATCTAACTTTAAAAACCTCGATTGGCTCAGCGAAAGAGCCATCCTTGCTCCGAAAAATACCATGGTTAATTTTATTAACGAGCACCTGATTGAGAAGATTCCCAGTAAAGAGCACATCTTCAAATCTATCGACCGGACGTCAGACCCCGACGATATCGTTAATTATCCGGTTGAGTTATTAAATTCCCTTGAGCCCCCAGGGTTCCCACCTCACATTATTAAGCTTAGGGTTGGCTGTCCCATTATGCTAATAAGGAACTTGCGTCCACCAAAGCAGTGCAACGGTACTCGCATGGTCGTCAAGTCACTGACACCCCACTTAATTGAGGCCACCATTGTAACGGGGTGCGGAAGAGGGGAGAATGTTTTCATTCCAAGGATGAACCTTTTCCCCTCGGCGTCAGATATCCCGTTCGATTTCCGGCGATCCCAATTCCCGGTGAGACCATGTTTTGCCATGTCCATTAACAAGTCACAAGAGCAAACATTGTCGGTGGTGGGCATCCATTTGGGGGAGGCATGCTTCTCCCATGGCCAACTTTATGTTGCCTATTCTCGCGTAGGGAGCAGGAATGGACTTTTTGCTTACACTCCTCAAGGGATGACACGCAATATCGTCTACAAAGAGGTGCTATAAATGTTGGTGCAGGTGCTGGAGCTATGCCATCTGGAACACTATTTGCTGGTAGGGTATCCCATGGCAGACAGATCTGACACCCAACGGCATCAGGGCCACCATCTTGCAACTTTGGTCTACTAAATTCGCTATTGGAAGATTATTAACCCATCATTGATTGACCAAAATGCTAATTGGTTCGTAACTTTTAATAACCGGTTCAACTGATTTATGCACTAATTGATAAGCTTATTCGCTTTCAAGCCACGTTTACCTGTATGTAACTTTTCATAGCAAATGAACAAACCCGAGCAACGCCGGGCTAAACTGCTAGTATATATATATATATATATATATATATATATATATATATATATATATATATATATATATATATATATATATATATACAAATATAAATTAGCGAAAATCGTATTTCGGCTATTGGAAATTAGCGAAAAACAACTTCCGAGATGTGTGGCAAGCGCTCAATGAATTCTAACGAACCAGAGCTACAACATACGTTAAAAGGCCAAACACACTGAGACGATGGTTAAACCATTATCCGCACAGCCATAGAAACGACCAAGTAATTCGAGTCAAACAAATAAAAAAAATGTGATTGAAAAATTTACCCGGACCCCTGGATGGTTGGTAAAATCCAGCATTTGGGTTTCTGAGACTCCTAAATCAAGTACTGTCCGCTTAGACAAATAATGTTAAGCTTTTGGTAAGATGATTGAACGAGGACGTCACTTTCTCAACAGGTTTTAGTTCAAATGCCACGCGAAGGATTGACCGTTACCAATACCCACGTGGGGCTCGGCAAGGGAGGCAACCCTTATTTTTGGCGGAAGAATTCGGTGTGTAATATTGCAAAATTGCAAAATATCACAAAACGAATTAAGTTCTCAACAAAATGGTTTTAAAGTTAACAAAAGCTATTCATCAGTCAATAGAATCAACTAAAAAAATCAAGAAAATTAACTAGTCAATAGCTAGACTCTGGAGATTAATACAAATATAAATTAGCGAGAATCGTATTTCGGCTATTGGAAATTAGCGAAAAACAACTTCCGAGATGTGTGGCAAGCGCTCAATGAATTCTAACGAACCAGAGCTACAACATACGTTAAAAGGCCAAACACACTGAGACGATGGTTAAACCATTATCCGCACAGCGATAGAAACGACCAAGTAATTCGGGTCAAACAAATAAAAAAATGTGATTGAAAAATATGTATATAATTATATATTCGTGTACAAATATTTTTGTATACACAATAACAAAATATAAACTTTGTACCATAGCACAACAAATACATGTTCGGTTTGTCAAATGCCTTTTTACTTAACCCTATCGTCTTGGCTTTCGTGGATTGAACATTTTACTTTCAGGCACCCAATTAAGTTAAACCCCTGGTAATCTACGATGTACTTTTTTTATAAGCACAAAATGTAGACGCCATCCCGAGGCCGAGGTATTCCGTACTTCTTTGTACTGTTTCAGAAAGGAGGGATAAACATGCCACTCTATGTTTAGAATCCCGAGCAACGCCGGGCCATTCTGCTAGTATATATAACGTTGAAAGAGATAAAAGGCTGAACAATACAAAATGAATTGTAAGATGAGGTAACGAAAAGTAAAAGTTACCTGGTAATCTTTGTTTTGTTTTGTCGTTATTCTTCTTCTTCTTTTACCTGTCCAATATTTCGGGACATAAAAGTCCCTTCATCGGGGTTTAAGGAACCCTCAGTGGATAACGTTCCAATTTCCTCTCTTTGGGATAAAATTTTGATTTTGATTTAAATTTTTTCTAACTCGTTTTCAAGCTTTCCACGTTAATGACGTCAATTGCCAATATATTAACGTGGAAAGCGAAGTGTCCATCGAAAATGTGTGTGTGTGTGTGTGTGTGTGTGTGTGTGTGTGTGTGTGTGTGTGTGTGTGTGTGTGTGTGTGTGTGTGTGTGTGTGTGTGTGTGTGTGTGTGTGTGTGTGTGTGTGTGTGTGTGTGTGTGTGTGTGTGTGTGTGTGTGTGTGTGTGTGTGTGTGTGTGTGTGCGTGTGTGCGTGTGTGTGTGTGTGTGTGTGTTTGTTTGTTTCTAATTTAGAGATATGTGTATACATATAAAGATAAAAAGCACATAATATTTATGGAAAATATGTTCTTCAAAATGGAAAAGTTCCTGTGTACGCATTTTTGTCAAAAATATTATGTGCTTTTTGTGTGTGTACAAAATACTGTTTCTCAAAAGACATAAGGCTCTTTCTCACTCTCTCTATACATATATATAATAAATTATTGAATTATTGATGCTCTGGACAAATGTCCATTGATTCTTTGTCCATTGATTCTTTTCTATCTTGAAGCTCTCGCCAGTGTTCATTTATCCGTTCTCCTATACTACGAGCTGTCTCACCTATGTACACTATATTCTTATCTCTACATTGTCCTTCAGTACATCTTATGCTATATACTACATTTCTAGTTTTACAGTTAATATGGGGGCTTAGTTTACAGATTATACATTTCTTATCTATACAGGGAGGTCTTTGAAAAGGGTATGTATTGCTAATAAGTGTTTTTATGGAGGTACCTAGTCTTTCTACTATCTTAATATTGAGTTTATGTTTATCTAGGGCCCTTCTAAATTTGTAAGCTAATTCACCTCTAGGGGTTGTATTGATGAACATTACACTCTGGTATTTATTGCTATCATACCATGAGTTTATTCTATTAACCTTATTCCTAGTTCTTTCTATTCTATTCCAAAATTTGCTCCTATACAATGGGCAGGTCCCATTTGTATCATTATTTACCATTTTTCCCCATTTGGTTCTGGCTCCTCTATATACTCTGATTTTATCTCTATCATTATAACCATCTATCTGTGTGGGTTTTCTTGGCCATTGAGGTAATGGTAGGTGGTCTGCCTCTTGCTGGTCTTGTAGGGCACAGGTTGCTAAGGTCATACGTATCTAGATTATCATTACTATAGGTAAGTTTAAGAAGGAGTCCCAGCTCACTGGTATAAATCCCACGGAATTCAACATTGCTCTCACTGATCATTTCTACGCATTTCTCCACAGCAAAATCCACGTCAATGGATGGATATAGGGACACAACATCCATACTAGCTATTATACAGTTTGTTAGGTCCCTAGATCGGTTACTTTCGCTGATTCCGCTGAGGGGGTCCTCTGTGTTGTCAAATATATCTGGGGACATTTCAATGATGGGGCATAGGATCAGGGAGAGGAAGTAGGAAAGTCTGTAGTTACTAGCAATGTTAGCTCCACAGACTGGCCGTGTTGGTGGTCCTGTGACAGGGTCAGTGCTCGTTTTATGGTCTTTTAGAAGCTCATACAACACTGGCACGTCATTGATCCAGGCCTGGAAGTTGTTGGCAGTCCTTTTTGGGGGATGCACTATGTTTGTCCATCATCATATGGGTATTGAGCGTTTTCTCCCGATCCTCATGCTCTTGTGGGGTTACTTCTCTTGTGTTAGTGATGTGGGGTTGCATTGCCTGGATGTAGTTTGACAGACTGTCAACCCACATTCTGCCAGACTTGTCTGTTGGAAAGCATGCAATCTCTCCATTACGCGAGCGCTGCATTAGCTTACGCAAGCCATTTGCAGATTTTTCTCCCAGTTGCTGGGCCTCCATTCTATTTTGCTTTTTTCTATACTGTTCTGTAATATTTATAAGTTTAGATATAGCTATACTAAATTGTGCTTCTATTTGTTCATCGACCTGCAGCGGCAATTGCGTGCGTTTGTTAAAAGCTAAAGTCGTGGCGTGCACTCGTCATAGGTCGAAAGACATATCGGAAGGATTATAAAAAGTAGAATTCCAGGCTGCTGCTTTATATGTACTATTGCTATTGTTATTGTTAGCTGTGTTGTTTCTATTTCTATTTCCACCAACAGCCTCATGGTTGTTTCTATGTCTCTCATTATTATACCTGTCTCTTTCCTCTGGCTCATTGTTATTATCTACTCTATTTTGTGTGTCAGTGTGTTCGTCCTGGTTATTTTCGCTGTCATTATCGATAGTCTCCCTTCTCCTTTCAATCCCATTACCTTCCCTTACTTCTGTGTTACTGTCATTACATGTTTTCTGTGTCTGTGTGTTTGTTAAAATTGTGGTGGTGGTGAGAGGCATAGAATGTGTGTGTGTTGTTGTTGTCCGAAAGCATAACAATATATATATATATATATATATATATATATATATATATATATATATATATATATATATATATATATAATAATAATAATAATAATAATAATAATAATAATAATAATAATGCTTTCTTTATTAACCACAAGGGTTTACATAGAGTAGACATTAAGAACAGTACAGGACAATTCAGGGCGGTACAAATGGGCATTTCTGCGTGTAAAAAAACAAGAAACAGAGGATGTAATAATAGAACAATGAAAAAATTCCCCAATAGGGGGGAGACTTCCGAGGGACATTCGTGGAGAAAGCCCATTAAAAAGCCACAGTGACCATGACCACCAGGGCAAGTGCCCTCTCCCAGTTTTCCACCTTTAATTTCCAGACACATACTCAGAGTAGGCCCATTCACTCGGGCCATTCTTGCCTCTTTCACCCATCTTTCAACAAAATGATGGGAAGAGAGCACTTCCCTTTCTACCCTGAATTTCCTTTTCAAATGAAATTTGAAAAAGTTTATCAGGGCAGCACCGAAGAGGTAAGTGCTCGTCTTTAGCCCTTTCAAACGTGTCCACCGTACTATCTCGTTCGCCATGGCCACCAGACAGATAAAAACTGCCTGCCATTCCCGGCTAAAGGAAGAGGGCGGGGCAATCCTCACGATGGACTCAGCTGATAGCTGGATCCGTCCCACACGCGACAGCGGGTGTTCGACATAAACCCACAAGTCAGCAATGCTCGGACACTGGACGAGTGCGTGCAGGACGGTTTCGTTGCCCTGCGCGCATCTCGGACATGCCCGGCTGACAGCACCTCCATGCCTGTAGAGTTTATCCCGAACTGGAAAAGCTCCTGGGTAGCACTGCCAGGCCAGGGATTTCTGGAAGTTGTCCATAGGCCCCGGCCCGAAAGTTCTTCCGAAGAGATTGGCTAGTTGATTTTCGTCGACGCCTAGAGTTTCCCCAAGTACGTCGTCGCTCTTCCCCTCCACTAATCCTCTATAGAACGCCAAGGTGGAGTTTCTACCGATCACATTGCCCGATTGGTCGAGGACTGTGAGCGCCTGAAGACATTCCAGTCTCCAGGCGCTCCCTCTCGGTCTTCGCTTGACCCAGGACTGCAGCTCCGTCAAGGAGACGAGCTGAGGAAAGACGTGTCTAGCAAACGGAGACCACACCTGATCACCGTCGAGGAAGAGGTGGAGATGTCGTAGCCTGAGGGCGTGTCTGCGCATCATCATACACGGCATTCCCGGCCCTCCACGTAGCGGCTGTTGACAGCAGATGGACCGCCTGACCATCGGAGCGCGTCCCTTCCACAAAAAGCGAAAGAGCAAACCCTCCAGCGCAGTCAGGCGGTGCTTAGGACAAGGTACGACGGTCAGGCGGTAGTAGATGACGGACGCGATATACGCGTTAGCCACCTCCGCTCGACCTTTCACGGATAGCTTCCTCTCGGCCCATTTCTGGGTGAGAGAAGCCACTCTGCTCGTCACCTCGTCCCAGTTTTTGTCCGTCTGGAGATCCGGACCGAACCAGACCCCGAGCAATTTAACTGGTCCGTCCGTCCAGTGCCCGACGACGCTGTTGGACGGCATGGACCTGCCTCTCCAGGTGCCGAGCTGCAGGCCCACTGACTTTTCCTGGTTGATCATTGCTCCTGTCACCGCTTCGTATTCTTTTAGTGTAGTACCGATCGCCTCGATGTGTTTGGCGTTCTACACCACTACGGTGACATCGTCCGCATATGCTGACACGGATCTTCCGCATCCTAGTTCGCGCGGGACCCCCTCAACGTCTCCAGTTTGTGCAGTAATGGCTCGAGAGTCAATACGTACAAGAGGGACGAGGGGGGACATCATTGGCGGACCGAGCGCATGATGTTGAACGGTTCCGAAAGGTGACCGTTCACTCTCACCACAGAACAGATGTCGCTGTGCATGGCAGCGATCCAGCCTCTGAAGACAGGCCCAAAGCCAGCCGCCCTCAGGACTGCCGCTAGGTAACGATGGTCGACCCTATCGAAAGCTTTCGACTGATCTAAATTGATCAAGGACCCACCCGTGCCAGCTTCCCTAACTACCCTCTCTACGATGTATCGCATGAGGTGGAGGTTGTCGTGGATGGATCTGTCGGGAATGGCGCATGTCTGCTCCGCTCCCCCCAGACCACCAACCACAAGCGCCAACCTCTTTGCTAGCACCTTGGCCAAAATCTTGAACTCTGTGTTTAGCAGAGTTATGGGTCTAAAATTATGTATGTTATCCCCCTTGTTCGGATCCTTTCTCAGCAGCACCACAGCTCCTTGGTTCACAGAGCTGGGAATTCTCCCGTTCTGTTGCCAGTTGCAGTAGACGTCCGCCAAGAGGCCTCCGAACAAGTCTGGCATCTGTACGTAAAGTTCATAGGGCAGACCATCCAAACCAAGCGATTTACCCCTTGTGCAGCTAGTCATTGCCTCCCGTACTTCAGCGGCTGTTATCGGCTTTTCGCAACACTCCGCCTCAGTGGCCGAGAGCCGCGGCAGTCCGTCGAGGTAGACACTAAATTCCATCCCTCGATTCGGCCCGCCACTGCACCCGAACAACTGAGCGAAGTGTCGCTGAAAAGCTTCACACATTTGCCCGGGATCGAGTAGCATGCGCCCGTCGTGGTCCACCAAAGACCAGATCGTGGCTTTGTTGCCACGACGCGTCTCCGCCACTCGGGCCCATTGAACGGCTTTCGTTCCCTCATGTCTGAGAGCACGCACCCTAGCTCTGACAACGCAGCCTTCGTGCTTTGCATTGAAGAATTGGTCAAGGGCCAATTTCGCCGCAAGTACGTCGGTCGCGATGCCTTTGCTAAGCGCCTCGTCTAATTTTCTAACAAATTCTCCCCCTGCTCTATTTTTCTCTATTGCTAAAGCCTTACTAAACCTAATGGACTCTATTCTAATTGCTCTTTTCAGAGCAAACCACCACTTGTTGTTGACGATGGCACCCATCAACGCCCGCTTAACTAGTTCGCTAATCCGGTCTCTGTAGGCCTTGCGCGCTGGTAAGGACGCGTTTAGCTTCCAGTAGCCGGGTCCTCGTCTATGAAGCCTATCTAAGTCAAGCACACAGATCACGAAATTGTGGTCCGTGTAGCTGACTATCTTGCATTGTGGACAGCCTATGCTAGACCTATCTATTTCTCTACAAAATACTGTATCTAGATATGATCTGGATGACCCTATGCGATTTGTCCAAGTCCACATTGGCACATTCGTGAAATCCAATCGGTACCTGTCAGACAGTTCAAAACGCCTGAGCAGGTTGGTGAGGCTCTTGCACCCTCCTCCCCTATCCGCTAATCCCACACAGTCCCAGCGTGCATCTAAGATCCCGTTCCAGTCGCCCACTAACACTAAAGAGCGGGACGTTCCAAGAAAGGTCTCCAGACGCCGGAAGAAATCAGGCCGCCCTGCTCCTGTCGAGGCATAGACGGCCACTAGCCTGAAAGCTTGCCCGTTTCCGCTGGTCACGTTTAGCACCACTAACTTACCTTCTGGGTCCAGGAAGATGGCCCGTATGGCGAGATCCAAACCTCTCCGAAAAAGCACAGCAACTCCTCCCCCCGATCCCGGACGGCTGAGAGATGCGTAAACATCGTAGCCGCCGAAGATCGGTGCGAAGGCCCGTGCTTCGGAGATTCTGGTCTCTCTGATGGCCACTACATCTATGTTTAGTGACCTGAGGTCGTTGAGCAGGTGGCCCTGCTTCCTTGACGACCCCAAGCCACGCTCATTTATGCTGCCTATTCTGAGTGAGGTCATGTTGAAATGGAGTGGAAAAGATGGGCAAGACCACTTATCTTACTTCTCGTAGAGGAAGGATGGTTTTTTCCATCCTTTTCACTGCTTGTGGCCTCCTCCGGAAGGATGTCCTTATAAATCCTCCTGGAGAGTGTTTGTCGGAAGTCTCCGATGTCTTTGGGGAATTTTTGTTTTAGTGTTGTGTACGTTTTCTGTGTGATGCGAGTGATTTGTATGTGTGGAGGTGGTGTGAACTTTTGGGTTGTTGTGTAGTCTTTTTCTGTGATGCTGGTGTTGTGTTGCATGTAGTGTAATAATTGGTTGTTGTTCAAATTTAATGCAGTGTAATGTGTATCGTTTTGGTTGTTTTGTTTTGTTTGCGTTTGTTGTGGGTTTGTTTTTGTTACGCTTTTTGGTGACTTTTGTGGTGTTGGTGATGGTGGTGTTGGGGTTAATGATGGTGATGGTGTTGGTGTTTGGGGTGATGGGGTTGGTGATGCTGGTGTGGATGGTGGCATATCTGTCTTAACTTTCTTGTTTAATAATTTATTTGTTTCCCTCTGTATTTTGTTTTTGGAGGGGGAAGGAAGAGAATTTTTTCTTTTTGGGTTTCTTTTTTTCTTTTTTCCTGATACCGTTTCCCACTCCTCGTCGTCACAATCTGTCTCCAGTTGCGATAAGCCAGGGAGTGGAAAATCCTCCACAGGCGTTGGTTTGGGGTTGTGGCGTGGTGGATGGTGTAGGCGATGGTGCTAGTTCTGGCGCGTTGGGTGGTTGTGGTGTTGGTTTTGCTACTGTTGCTGTTACAGTTGCTTCTGTTGTTGCTGCTACAGTTGTTGCTGCTATTTCTGCTGGTGGTGGTGTTGATGGTTGAGTCACTGGGGTGGGTAAGAGAGGTGGCCTCAACCTTTTAGCCTGAGGGCAGAAAGCCCTTAGGTGGGTTCCTTCAGCACAAACGACACACCTAGGTCTTCTGCCCTCGACGATTACGGTGAGGTGGCTGCCGTCAGTGAGGTCTATTACCTCTGGGATCTCCTCAATGCTTTTATGGTCCGCTTGGATCAGGAGCTCCATCCCAGATCCGGACCAGTTCTCCTGCTTTTCTTTTGCTATTTCTATTATTTTGGTGTTGGCCTCGATGCCGGCGAGGGCGGCAGCCATTAGCCAGGGAATTTCGATGGCCGGTGGAACGTGGGTCACCCTGATCTTCACAAGTCTCTGGCCACAATAGCTTGGGATGAGTGTGAAGTCGTCACTTCTTAATGGGGCCATGGAGTCTTCTCTGGCCTCCTGTGGTGTTTCAAAGAACACGTCCACGGTTCCATACTTCTGCCCACGTCTGATGTGGGGGGTTTTTGCCCACACATATCCCAAAGCTTTTGGAATTTGGGACTCGGATGCCCGTTCCACTCGGCGCGATTTTATGTTAATTGTCCGATAAGACACGGTGCATAGGCGACGTTGCTCCATTTTATTAGGTGGGGGGGGGGGCTGACCCTGTACCCATCTTTCTTTACCATTCTTTTGGCTTCTTCTAATTCCTCCAGTGTTGGAAAACGTAGCAATATTTACAATGGTGGTGTCGGTGTGAGGTGTTGGATTGTGAGGAAGGGGTGACTCTGCGTCATCCATTATTTTTCAAAGAAAAATTTTTGTTTGATAATTATAAAAAGTTAAAATTTTGGGCTCAAGGCCCCAATATTTTTGAGCGTCCTTTTCAGAAATCAATGTATGTGCACTTATATACAGTTAACAATAAAAATTTTCCATGAATGGCAATTTTAAACAACTGTAAATAACAAACCTTTGCGGAGCTCATGATGATACGATTTACTACGTAGGTCGCAAATAATAATAATAATAATAAGAAGAAGAAGAAGAAGAAGAAGAAGAAGAAGAAGAAGAAGAAGAAGAAGAAGAAGAAGAAGAAGAAGAAGAAGAAGAAGAAGAAGAAGAAGAAGAAGAAGAATACGCACATGGTGGATAGAGTGTTATGGAATCACTCCCGTAAGTTTTTGATTTTTTACATATTTAAAATAATTGTGATAGAATAATTCTTATTACAAATGGGACATAAGGCAGCAGTCTTATCTCTCTCAGGAAGTGACAACACATAACACTCTGGCATATGGCTCAAATATTTAATTTTGTATCAGAAATTTTATAGTAAAAAAAGAAAATGGTTACAAATTGTCACAAATGGAAGAAAACAACAGCCAAATAATTTCGCCACCAACACCACTACCACAAAATTTAGCTAGAAACAAACCAACAGCAGCAACAGTACTACTACCCCATCACCACCGTCACCACTCCATCATCGCTACCATCACTATTTCCTCACTACCTCCTGGAGATGCAAGGTAGTAGTAGTACCTAGAAAGGAGATAGCTACCAAAAGATATAAATAGACTGATTTAGTGACCCGGTCAAACATAGCCAACAACAACACCATAATAATAATAATTATTGTCGTTAAATCTCTAAACTCTCTCAAAATGTTTAGTTGAAACGATGTCAAATAATTGTTTCTACGTTTGGCACAAGGCCAGCAATTACCCAGTGCATACTGGTACTTTATTTTATCGACCCCGTAAGGATGAAAGGCAAAGTTAACCTCGGCGGAATTTGAACTCAGAATGGCAAGGGTCGTAACTCTATACGTCAAATATGGCGTCCGACCCTCTACCAATACTGCCAATCCACCGTCAAATAATAACGATGAAAAGGAGACTGGAACGTCATGTGACAGACTCTCACCCAGCAAGTACTCCCTGGCCCAGCAGCAGGGACCTGGATATCATCCAAATAATGCTGGAATTGGGGGAAGAAGAAGGAAAGGGACAAGAACCAACTGGACGAAAGAATTGAATAGAACTGTCATGAAATGTTACCTGAAGAGTAACCCATGGAAAAAGGCTATAGGAAACGGATGCATAACATCTGGAACGAGATTGCTCTATTTAAATTAGATGAACAAAGATTGGCCGGGCAGGCTCGGGTAATAAGTACTAATGGATGGATAAGCGAGTTGGAACTGGAGGAACTGAGCAAAGGGATTAAGTTGGAAATGGAGAGTGGAATATGTCAGGCAAACGAGCCAGTGGGAAATGAAGGTGAAGAGGTTGAGAGACCTGAGGAAGCACCCGAAGCAGATAATGATCTGAATGCTGAAATAAATAACATCTGGAACAAAGATACGGCTATTGAGGAAATGAATGCTGACAGGCTAGGGCAAGATTTGGTTGATATCCTGAACTTAGTGGTAGATGAAATGAACAATGATAGTGGAAAACCTATGAACCTAAGATTTGTAGACAGGAAAAAGTTAAAAGAAACAACAGCTAAGGTAAACAAAGTCATCCCATACCTTGAGGCGAGGAGGCTTCACCAGTGCAACAATATACTCAAAGCAACAGCAAATGCGGTGAGGAAATTACTTGGCATAAAAACGAGAGGATACAACAAACAAGAAAGATCAGAACCTTGGTGGAAGAAACGACTGAATGTCAAATCAAGGAAATGAGAAAAGACATTGGAAAGCTTGAGTCCTTACTGAATGGGACTTTACAAAACATTGACACTAAAGATAGATTGGAAATAAAATATAAAACTAGGGGGAAAAGGCTAAATATTATCATAGAGGAACTGAAGCAACGCATTGTAGCAAAAAGTGTAAATATTAGGCGGTATGAGAACAGAGTTAGTCAGTATAGACAGAATTGCATGTTTGAAACAACCAGATGTTGTTTGGACAGCTTGAAGGGAAAGAAAGAGGCAATGACGTGATCCCTGAGGTGGAACAGACTAAGACATTCTGAAGAGGAATATGGGAGCAGGATGTTGAGCATAATAGTCAGGCAGTGTGGATTGAAACAGTTCACAAGGAGATTAGTGAACAAGCACACCAACAACCTGATTTGAGTATCACAGTTGAAACTCTTAAAGGGCAGGCCAAAAAACTAACCAACCCAGATGGTGTGCAAGGGTATTGGATTAAAAATATAACATCCCTCCACCCGAAACTGACAACCATGTTCAATGGCTGCTTGATGTCGGATGAAGTACCAGAGTGGTTGACAAAAGGTACCACAGATCTGGTAATAAAAGACCGAATCAAGGGTAATGATGTTACCAACTATAGGCCTATCACATGTCTATCCGTAATGTGGAAACTGTTAACAAGCATTGTGTCTGAGGAAATCTACCATCACCTCCACATAAACAACTTGTTACCGGACGAACAGAAAGATGCTGAAAGAAGTCCCATGGTACAAAAGACCAGTTACTTATTGATAAGATGGTAATGAGGAATTGCAAGAGGAGGCACACTGGTCTTGCCATGGGATGGATAGATTACAAAAAGGCATTCGACATGGTACCTCATTCTTGGATAACCAAAAGCCTAGAGATCTTCAATGTGGCAATGAGCAAAAGTATGAAGTCCTGGGAAACAGAGTTAACATCAGGTGGAGAATCCTTGGGAGGCGTGAAGATCAAGAGAGGTATCTTCCAGGGAGATAGTTTGTCCCTTCTGCTGTTTGCTCCTTCCCTGATGCTCCTGTCCGTTATATTGCGAAAAGTGAGAGCAGGATACAAGTTGGGAAGAGGAGAGCTTACCATCAACCACCTCATCTTCATGGATGATCTTAAACTCTTTGGGAAGAGTGAGAAGGAGTTGGATGTACTTGTTGACACTGTCCGTATTTTCAGCAATGATATATGTATGGAATTTGGTATTAATAAGTGTGGAGTCCTAGTGATAAAGAGGGGTAAATTGAGCAGAAGCAACGGAATCCAGGTACCAACAGGTGAGATGATAAAGGAAATTGACACTGAAGAAGGATACAAATATTTAGGTGTTCTGGAGGCAGATGACATCAAGAACAAAAAAATGAAGGAATTGATAAGATCTGAGTACATAAGGAGAGTAAGGGCGTATTAAAATTACATCTAAATAGTAGGAATGTCATAAGTGCAGTAAATTCCCGAGCTGTGTCTATTATTAGGTACAGTGCAGGAATTCTGAAATAGAATGTTGCTGAACAAAAAGAAATGGATAGGAAGACTAGGAAGCTATTGACTATCTACAACATGTTCCACAAGAGGAGTGATGTCAATAGACTCTACTTAAAAAGATCTGAAGGTGGAAGAGGTCTTATCAGCATAGAGGACTGTGTTCAGATGGAGAAAAACAACTTGCACAAATATGTGGTTG
The DNA here is from genome assembly GCA_964016885.1 of Eledone cirrhosa. NCBI lineage: Eukaryota > Metazoa > Mollusca > Cephalopoda > Octopoda > Eledonidae > Eledone > Eledone cirrhosa. The sequence continues at coordinate 198,350,152 of OZ024741.1, forward strand.
ACAGTAGGGAGCCAATGCTCAAAATTGTACTGAAGGAGAAGACAATAGGCCAGGGGATGTCCAAGGAGGAAGAGCAACCTTCATAGCATCTTCTTTTAGAAAACGGAATTTAGAGATCCACAGACATGGAACTGGTTAAAAAGAAGAGACCTTAAAAAAGCTACAGAAGGAATGCTAATGGTTGCGCAAGAGCAAGCCCTCAGAACGAAGTGGGTGAAACACCATATTGACAAGGAGGAGGCTAGCTCACTGTGTAGGATCTGTGGAGAGAGAGAGAAGACTGTCGCTCACATTGTATCCGAGTGTAAACACCTAGCCCAGACTCACTATAAAGGCTGGAGACATGATGTGATAGACAGGGTGATCCACTGGAACCTATGCAATGTAAATAATTTACCACATTCTGAGAAGTGGTATGAGCATAAGCCAGAGTCGGTGATAGAAAACGATCAGGTGAAGGTGCTGTGGGATTTTAGGATACAGACGGACAGAAAATTAGAACACAATAGGCCTGACCTGGTGGTTTTGGACAAGGGAAAAGATCGTGCCTGATTGTAGATGTAGCCTGCCCATTTGACACGAGAGTGCAAGAAAAGGAGAGGGAGAAAATTAACCGATACCAGTATTTAAAGTGGGAGTTAAAAAGCATTTGGAACTGCCATGAAATCAAAGTCGTCCCGATTGTCATAGGCGCACTAGGTACTATCTCAAAGAGTTTCCAAGGATGGTTAAAGAAGATTAGTCGAGCCCCGCTTTTTGGAACACTTCAAAAGTCATGCTTGCCAGGAACAGCAAGAACCCTCCGATACGTCCTGAATGTCTGAGGCTGCAGGTAGCGGCTTGATATTCATTTCAACAAACGTTTCAGTTAAATAACATCAATGACTGAGACTCCATGAACAATACTAATAATAATAATGATAATAATAATCTTTAATCTGTTATTTATATATATATATAAATAAATATATATATATATATATATATATATATATATATATATATATATATATATATATATATTATAGTATTGCTCCAAAAGTAATGGTTGTATTTTAAAGGGTACGTCAAACCTATTTGTAAAACTGTTATATATTGTATTTTATCTGATGAAGGCATACCATAATTTAATGTGGTATCCCTGAAATATGTATAATGAAATAAATATGGTTTTATAAATATAGTTTCCATTTATTAATATCGTATATATATATATATATATATATATATATATATATATAGAAGTGGTTACACAACAGTTAGTTCACCATACCGAGAACAATTGTTTCACCTTAGCGGAACAATTGTTTTCGGTATGGTGAACTAACTGTTGTGTAACCACTTCTACCTAACTCGTCCCATGGACTGAGTGCTCTACCACTACGGATATTACCTTCCAGTGTTGAACCACTATATATATATATATATATATATATATATATATATATATATATATATATATATATATATATATATATATATATATATAAACGAGATGTCCTACACGAGTGAAAGCATAAGGAAAAGAAATCGAAAATCCAACTGGAGTCTTTTTAAGGATATTTATTTGTTTCCTTTACCGGTTTCACAGTTCTTATGCTTTTCAAAAGTAGAATTGAGATGGAGGGTTTGTTGTTTTTCTCGCATCTGGTTGGTGTTCGAAAGTTATTTCTGTGTTATGTGGAAAGAGTGGCTCGAATTGATGGGGGGGGGGGGTTATAATTTGGTTGGTTGATGACTATCTCGTGAATAAGTACAATAAATTTCGCGCCAGTTTGCGTTACAAAGTTCTTGTCGTATTTGCCTTTAAATTGTTGTTGGGCTCAAATTGTTTTGTTTTTTTTATAAGTGTAATTTGGTTGGACTGTCACGTGAATAAATACATCAAATTTCGCACCAGTTCGTGTTTGAGGGTTCTTTATTGCTATTTTCACAGTCATATGATTGTCCAGATAATATAGGCGGTTTGTGATAGAGAGTTTTGTACCAAACAAAAGATAATAGTAAAGAAAAGGGAGGGGGGGGGATCTTTCTGGTTCAGTGAGTATGGCTGATGTGCTATATTTGCAAACAAGCAAGTAGGATCGTCAAACACACAAATCCGAACGCATACACACCCAGAACAAGCGCAAGCAATCATCGAATGCCTTATACGTAAATAATACACTCAGAAAACAAAACCAACAATAAACAAAATATCTAGTTGTCAAAACCATTGGATTCCAAACTCGTCATAAATATATTTGTAAAAACAAAGCCAATCATTTATATATCCCAACCTCTAACCCGCTCTAAATATGAGTATTAGGAAGACGGACTTTTTCAAGCTGCAGCCGTTAAATTATGCCGTTTCTGTGTAAGAATAGACATTAAACAATATCTATTATTACCTGCAGCGACTATAACCCCATTACTTAATAGGTCTTGGTTCCACCCTCGCCCGTATACCCTTAACATTAAACCCTCAAATAATCCCCTAAGAGGACGTGATGTCGCGCATCGGGAGGCCCAAGTTTCAAATAAACATAAAATACATACTCGAATGTAAAACATAATTACGATTAGATAAAATACTAAGGTATTAAAGAAGAGAGCGAAATGATTCCATAATCTAAAAACCAAAATAAAAATAAAGAAAATACCCAAATTATTAAGAAATAAGCGAAATGAATCTATGATGAAAAATATAAATATATCAGAAAATACTATAGCAAAAGGCGACACAAAATATATAAATTTCAGTGACATTATTTGGATTGGCAGTATTGGTAGAGGGTCGGACGCCATGCTTTGACGCAAAGAGTTACGGCCCTTTCCATTCTGAGTTCAAATCCCGCCGAGGTTAACTTTGCCTTTCATCCTTACAGGGTCGATAAAATAAAGTACCAGTAATACACTGGGTAATTGTTGGCCTTGTGCCAAAAGTAGAAACAATTATTAATATACAACACACGTAATATATACACTTAAATGTAAACCACAATTAAGATTAATTAAAATATGACACATATCTACAAGCATAAAATATTCAACCACGTAATCAGAGAATAGCAAAAGATTAACGAGATAAGACTTAGCCCCCTGGATCGTTTGGTGGACGCAGACAAAGTGCGAGAGTCAGTACCTTGGCACTATTTTCTGATGTTGCCGGTCAAGTAACGGTCAATCAAAATACCAACAAAGGTTTATAGAATTTCATTACCCCTAAACAGAGCTAAATTCTGAGTAGGTCATTATAGCATACAGTTTAAGGTTCTACAGTTTCAATGTAAAATTACATACCCCTTACTTTTATAAAAATTACTATATCATGGCAAATATACCAAAATTTATTTAAATCTCAAGCAAATAAATAAAATTAAGAATAAAATAAATTCAGACCATACACTTTTCAAAGCAAACCGAAACCAACAAACCCCTCCAAAAAACTTTTTGGGTCTTTCTTAAATACGCTAAGCTTCTACTACCTTAAAGCAAATAAGTTAAATTTCAAAGTCATATGTCTCTCATCTGCAAAGTAGAAATAACCCCGAATTTTCTCAAAATCTCCCTATTAACACCAAGGCACCCACGAAAACGCCGTATTACAAATTTCCATTTGTATCGGTCCTTCCATTTGTTTTAAGAGCTTATTCACTACCTCCGTAAAACATTCATTTGGCTACTTATCCTAGCTTTCTTAAACCCTTTAGATAGTCAAACTCGCAGGGGGATAAATATAAATCCTGCCCTTTGGTTTGGTATGCCTCCAACCTGCCTGAAAACATTACCCGCGAATGTAAAGTAAGAACTATCTACTATAACTATCTACTAAGGACTATCTACATGAGCTTAACATTTGTCCAATTAGCGTATCTACTGTATCTTACTCTAGACATGAAACCCCCTGCCGTTCATGAAGGAAACATACTTGAATTTATTGGCGAAAATCAGGTCTATTATACAACCCACCCCTTTTTTTTTAACTAACTCCAGTTCCAAACTAGTGTAAAGGATGTTTTTATCGTCTTCAATCTATTCAACATAGTTAAAAACCATCAGCAGATCCTACACTCCAACTCACATTCATTCCACTGTTTGCAAGAATTGCCCCACAATATCTATCAAAGACCTCTTTAACTACTGCTAAAGCTCCGTTAATTAAAATAGCTACTTGTCTATTTGTGCACCTACTAGCTCCGGTTATAAATCTACACCCAAAAAGTGTTAAGACTCTAGGAACATACACATTATCCTCCTTCAACTGGCAACCACTCAGATCCTCTACTTCACATCTAAGTTTTACTATCAGCTGATTAATATCTCCCGGGCTCAGCTTGTAAGTTCCATTACACCAAAAGTTATAATTAACATCACATCTTAACTCCCTTGCTAAAACCGACAGGAATTATTTTTTGCATATTATAACGAAATTACCTGCTGCTTTATCTGCAGGCGCTATGATATACCTATTGCGAAACCCACTCAAAAATTGCTTCACCTCAGGTCCATAACGTTTAGACGGCCCCTGTGTCAACGTGCCCAACCTACTCCTTAACCTACTCTTTACTAAGCTAACAACTCTCTCCTTCCATTTCTAATACACCTCACTAGCAAAACCAAATTTCAGGTCTAACTTAACCACGAAATCATCGATTGGTTCTAACACCAACTTACATACCGTGGACCTGTTTGTCCCTATAGATTCCCTAAATTTAATTCCCTTCATCATAAACCATCCTTCTTCTCGACTATAACACTATGTAACAAAAATTTTACTTTTTTTGTCTTAGGTTAATAAGTGTTATTTCCTGCTTGCTTCTGCCTAGAAAGCACAGTAGACTATTATTCTCCCCTAACTTTGCTTTTGCGACTTGGACAACGACATTTTGTTAACTGACCTATTTTTTTAGTAAATCCTCGACAGATTAGCTGAAGTATAATTTTCTAGAAGTTTCAAATATATTTGAGTAGAGTCTAAAATCTTCATAATTTTCTAGAATGTTCTGGTAACTTAGATAACAGTATAAATACAGGGGAACGTAAGCTCAACAGTTCAGTTTACTTTTTTCTGTCGAAGGTGATACATATCCAATTGTCATTGCTAGCTGCGTTCATTACAGATGGCATCAACAAGTTGTAAGCATCCGGCAGACACATTTTGTTATGTGTGTGTGGTGAATTTATCAAGAGCAAAAACGTACTCTTTGGTAATAGTACTAACATAGCCGGTGAGGTTCACGTTATATGCAAATGAGCATCCCCAGCATATATAAGCTTTAGCTAATTCTTCTCCCTGTATCGGGCGAGTAAATAATATCACCCACGGCAAATAAAAATATAAAAACACGTGTCTGGCATTCTCACCGGTTACTGAAATAGCTGTGACATGATCATAGCTTGAAATATACATATCGTATATGCCTGCATATACACTTCTATCGTATATATATATATATATATACATACATATATATATATATATAATATTTAATATAGAAGCCATTTCTATATTAAATATTGTATATACTCTACTATGTATTGAGTACCTTACTTACTGTGGTTACCCCCGGTTGAACCCGGATACACGCACACACGCACGCACACACACACACACACACACACACATATATATTTTATCTGTGTGTGTGTGTGTGTGTGTGTGTGTGTGTGTGTGTGTGTGTGTGTGTGTGTGTGTGTGTGTGTGTGTGTGTGTGTGTGTGTGTGCGCGTGTGTGTGTGTGTGTATAACGGGGTTGTCTCTCAATGTGAGCAAATCTCTCTTTCAAAGATAGCAACATTTCAAAATGCATTACTTTATTAGTTCAATCGCTTTCTCCTGTTTGTTTGTTTGTTTTCCTGGGGCGGGGTGGGTGTTTTAGTGTGTGTTGTGAAAGTAAGTTCGAAATATCTCTTCGTGTAATGTCTGCCTTTGTTTCTTCGGCAATGTTTTCATAATGTTCATCATTGCAATTAATTTTTAACATTCTGAATAGAATCGTTTATTTTATTCTGGGTGTTCTTCAAGTCAAGATGTTTTTATACTGTTGAATAGTTTCTCAGCTAACAACAGTATGAACATGATGAATGCGAAGTCATTCAAGTCTTCGCCTCACCTTTCATTATTATAAAACACTTTCAAATACACATTTCAAGTTTCCACGCGTCTCTTTTATGACTGAAACAGTTCTAGATCTACAGCACACCTTGTGTCACACAGTAATGGATTGCTGATGTTAGAGGAGACTTTTCTGCCGTGTACTTGATGTAAATTTACTAAAATTGTGCGTATTTCAAATCCATTAACTTTCTCGGCACTTCTACTCCAAACTAAGTTTAGTTTATGTGTATAACAATGAAGTAATCGCTGTTTTTAAACTCTTTCATTATCAATTTTCTTTGCACTCTGTTTCGTTCACCTGCCATCACAGCTGCACCATCTTGCATTTGGCTAACCAATTTAGTTTTAGCATCTCTAAAGGACATCAACAAAACATTTTTTATCACGTCAACCAACGTTGATGCACTTTTATCATTACTTACATTATAAACTCATAAAAGTATTTCATTTATTTTCCATTCGGTTTCAATCTTCGTCTTGAACCGTAACACCTGATGGAGTCGTAAAGGTACAGTAGTGACATACAGCATGTCTTGTGCAATTTTAACTTATCGGAGCCCATCACTTCTCCAGGTCTGAACACAGCCGACTTCTTCCAGAGAAGAAAAGAGGGAGGGAGAGAGAGAGAGGTGAAGTGAGAAAGAGATATAAAGGAAGTATCGAAATCAGTACTGGACTGGTTCTTTTTAATCGACATTTAAGGATGAAAAGCAAAGTTTGCCTCGATGAGATTTGAACTCAGAAAGCACAGAAAGCCAATTCGAACACTACCTATACAGTTCGACTCTGCCTATTCTATTACATACATGACCATAACAGAAGGTTAGGCATACATTGTACAATCGGTAGTTTTGTCAGCTTACACTGAAATATGCGAAGAACTTCAGCTTGAATTACATCATCTATTCCGTTATCTATTGCAGATCAGATACAGTGTTTCTGTTCATTTTGTATTTGAAACTCATGAAATTATCCTCTTTTATCATCGGCAACAATCCAATAACTCACGATAATTCGTTTTGTTAAGATTTATCTTTCCCTTCCTCATAACCACGCAATAGTAGTTTTTGTTAGCAAAAAATAATACAGCGTTTATTGTCTATTTTCTTCAACTAATTTATTATACCGTTCATGTTTAAACTTTGCAGATTCATTAATAGCAAGCTTGGCCAATTGTATCGTTTAATTTTTTTTTTTTTTTCCTGTTATACATAGATTATATATTCATACCATCTGATTTGAAACAAAGGTGCACCTACATTCAATCTTTAGTAGAGGAGTAAGTTGGCCTGATTTGATAATTTCTTGCTTTACAGCGATATTTCTTTGAATAAATGGTTTTTCTTTTAGATCCATGATCATTTCCTTTATTATGAGTTAATTTATATTTATTTTATCAACGGTCTAGATGTCCTTTTAATAACAGGGTGGCAAGCTCATTAAACCACGAAACGTTTAAAATAATAATTTTATAGTAATAATTTGCATCATTCCTGGAAAATTTAGAAAAGCGTTAAGAGCATTGCACAATTCGTAAATGAAAGTGACGTCGGCATTATTAGACATAACACGATGTATTTACTGTCATACATGACAACACTGGCTTTTCTATATAATTTATATGTGCCATTAATTGTCTTGTGTTTTTGCGACATGCAGCGTCAGATCAAAGTCATACACGGCGTTTTAAGTCTTTTTTACTCGCGGCTACTTTTCATCGGGACAGTTTTTACTTCTCAATCATTGTATAAAAGTATCTTGGACTGCAAGACTTGGCTTTGCTGCTTGTTCGTGCCACCAGGTTGGATTGTTTGAGCCCGAATTTACCTCTTGAAACTTTGTTCATAACATTATTATAAACAATAACTCCCGCCGAGGTTAACTTTGCCTTTCATCCTTCCGGGGTCGATAGAATAAAGTACCAGTAATGCACTGGGTAATTGCTGGCCTTGTGCCAAGAGTAGAAACAATTAATATAAACAATAAAATGGCGGTAGATTTATGGAATCGTTAGAGCGTCGGACAAAATGTTTTACGGCAATTAGTTACGGCTCTTTGTGAGTTCAAATCTCTCCAGGTCAACTTTACCTTTCATCCTTCCGGGATCGATAAAATAAAATACCAGTCACATACTGTTATCGATATACTCGACTTCCTCTCACCACAAATTATTGGCTTTGTGTTAAGTGGGTTGGCTGAATTCTTCGAGCGTCGGACAAAATGCTTTGTAGCATTTAGTTACGGCTCTTTATGTTCTGAGTTCAAATCCCACCGAGGTCAACTTTGCCTTTCGTCCCTTCAAGGTCTATAAAATGTAGTACCTGTCAAGAACTGGGTCGATAGAATTGACTTTTCCTTCCCCTCAAATTGCCTTGTGCCTAAATCAGAAACGATTATTATGAACAGTAAAAAAAGATTTTAAGCCAACATTTTAAATCGTGAAGCTACATTCCTTAAAAATAGAAAATTAAAGCCATTCGACATTTTAAAGATTAATCGTAATAGAGCATCTAATTGTTCCTATCTAATGATACCTATTTGATATTAGGACTGGGCCATTTAAGAATTATGTATCCTAGCCACGAACACAATACAGTTCGGTTGGCAAGATACGAATCGACAACCTCTAGGCTGGTTGACCACTACCATTTTCACTTGACTATCCACAGTCTCTTACATAGAATACAACAGAAAAACAATTAATCACGGGGTCTATAGCAATGGCGAATTATAACTGAATACATATATAGCGCATCCTAACAAACTAAAACTGCATTCTAGTAATCTAATAAGCTATTTCCTGGCTGCCGGAACAAAACTGACGTCAATGGACAACACATTTAAACTCCATCGATGATGAATGAAAAGCAGACACAACTCCTTACTCATACTATTCTATCCTACTACAAAAGCTGCCAATGAAATCATTACATCAAGAAAATAAGAGTAAGATTCGTCGGTAGACTAGAAATGTATTGTTCCAAACAACACACACAGAACAAATAAGGAAATATTTTTTAAATATCTTGGTACAAAATTTAAAAATAGAACATTCTCGTGTTTTCAAAACGCACACACACATTTATACAAATAGATACTTAAATATATATTGTTATACGTGGGAGGGCCATGCAATCAATAAAAACACACGCACTTGTTAGTTTTCACTTCAATTTATTATATACTTCCAGTTGGTTAGTTTAATAACTGGATTGTTGTTTATTTGTTTATTGCCAAAGCACTTTCGTCACACATTCTGTGACCTTCTCAGTGACTAAGTTGTTTTTATATCTCTTCTTTGTTCTGTACTACACCCTCTTGGGTAATGACCGAAAGAATACGATCACGAATGCAAACAGCCGAAATGGGGTTCCACCGAAAGTTCTTTGGAGTAATGTTATTCGATAAAGCGCGTAGCTTGAAGATCAGAGAGTCACTCCAGATAGAGCCGCTACTTCTCCGAATTGAGAGATCACAGCTCCGATACTATGGACATGCGGTTAGATTGTCTCATGAAAGAATCGCTGCACAGATTTATATATATATATATATATATATATATATATATATATATATATATATATATATATATATATATATATATATATATATTTATATATATATATATTTATATATATATATATATATATATATATATATATATATATATATATTTTTATATATATATATATATATATATATATTTTTTTTTTTTTTTTTTTTTAGTATATGTTGGTTGTATACCAACACTCAGTATGCAGATTGGAGCACTCGACGAAGTGCGCAGGTTGGTTTGGTTGCTCCGGAGTAATGTAAAATAAAATAAAATAAATAAGTGAAATGTTTAAAATTTAGCTTCGTTTATTACTGCTATATATATTTCGGTGACAGCCATCTTTGGCTGTGACCTCTTCAGGCAGTCCGAATTAGTGTGGTATAGACAAGTACATATGTTGTTGAGGTGTATAACCTTGTCAATACTCTGATATGCCCAGTTCCTGGTTGGGTTGTTATTTCACTGAGGAACTGGAATCATATGAATTCAAACAAACGAATTTCAGTGTCAAAGGGCCTCTTCTCCTCTCATTGGTCAGTTGTTAGAACATTCCTCATTCAAAAGCCTATAGAAATTCGTTCTGAGGCAAGCCAATCTGTAGTTGTTGTTCTTGTTATTGTTAGGTACATCTGACCTCAATTCTTGTGTTGTTATTGTTGGAGTTAGCTAAAAAAATTGATAAAGTGGTAGAAGGAATAATATGGTAAAGGAACAAAATAACAAAAAAATGTCAAACTTCCCATTGGTCAGTTTTGAGAGCATTCCTCAGTTCGAAAACTATAGAAATTCTTTCTAGGGTGAGGCTCCCTGTAGTGTTTGTGTTTGTTATTGTTAAGTACATCTGACCTCTACCTTTATTTTGGAAGTGTTGTTGGTGTTGTGGTCAGCTTATGTCTTGCTGCTGCTGACAATTTAGAAATATCTGTGTGTGTGTTTTTTCATCCCTCCTGCCACCATCTCCCGTGGTGGTGGTGGAAGGGGGGGGGGGGGGTCTTCCATGTATATGAAGAAATATAAGGCAATAAAATGAAGAAAACAGAAAATAAATAATAAATAGAGAATAAAGAGTAAATGAAAAATTAATGAAAAAGTAATGAAAATGAATATGGAGAAGTGATAAATAAAATGAAGATTGAAATAAAGTAAGATAAAGTGTGTGTGTGTGCTATAACCAATCTCAAGGTCAGAAATATATTGGATAGATTGGTATGAGGAACAAGATGGTAAAAGAATAAAAGAATAAGATAATCAAATAAAATGTGTTTGTGTTATAACCAATCTCAACTTAAAAATAAATATAAGGTGATAAAGTGAAGAAGAGAACAGAAAACAAATAACAAATTAATAAAGAGAAATCAAGATTGAAAAATTGGTAAATTGAAAAATCAGAAATCAAGTAAAATAAAATGTGTTTGTGTTATAAAGATGTTGGCCAAATTATAATGGCTGTGTCCGAATCAATCTCTAGGCTATCATGGTGTCAGCTCAGCCTGGGTTGGTCCCTATGGCTTGAGGGGAAACCCGAGTATAGGAGAAATACAAAAGATAGTACTAATGGGAACTGCCCATATACTAAGAAATATTCTGTCAATATAGGTACATCACAAGTCTAAACACCTAAAGATGCATGTGTGAGTATATATGTATGTTCTTTCTTGAACATGGCGGACCTTGTTGTCTCTTGAGGTCAGTGGTTGTGACTTGGTAATAACTCGTATGAACATAAAGCAAGATAAATGCAACTGTAATAATAATAATAATAATAATAATAATAATAATAATAATAATAATGATTTCTTTATTAACCACAAGGGTTTACATAAAGTAGACATTAAGGACAGTACAGGACAATACAGGGCGGTACAAATGGGCATTTCTGCGTGTAAAAAAACAAGAAACAGAGGATGTAATAATAGAACAATGAAAAAATTCCCCAATAGGGGGGAGACTTCCGAGGGACATTCGTGGGGAAAGCCCATTAAAAATCCACAGTGACCCTGACCACCAGGGCAAGTGCCCTCTCCCAGTTTTCCACCTTTAATTTACAGACACATACTGAGAGTAGGCCCATTCACTCGGGCCATTCTTGCCTCTCTCACCCATCTTTCAACAAAATGCTGGGAAGAGAGCACTTCCCTTTCTACACTGATTTTCCTTTTCAAATGAAATTTGAAAAAGTCAATCAGGGCATCACCGAAAAGGTAAGTGCTCGTGTTCAGCCCTTTCAAACGTGTCCACCATACTATCTCTTTCGCCATGGCCACCAGACAGATAAAAACTGCCTGCCCTTCCCGGCTAAAGGAAAAGGGCGGGGCAATCCTCACGATGAACTCAGATGATAGTCGGATCCGTTCTACACGCGACAGCAGGTGTTCGACATAAACCCACAAGTCAGCAATTTTCGGACACTGGACGAGTGCGTGCAGGACGGTTTCGTCGCCCTGCGCGCATCTCGGAGATGCCCGGCTGACGGCACCTCCATGCCTTTAGAGTTTATCTCGAACTCGCAAGGCTCCTCGGTAGCACTGCCAGGCCAGAGATTTCTGGAAGTTGTCCATAGGCCCCGGCCCGAAAGTTCCTTCCGAAGAGATTGGTTAGTTGATTTTCGTCGACGCCTAGAGTTTCTCCAAGTGCGTCGTCGCTCTTCCCCTCCACTAATCCTCTATAGAACGCCGAGGTGGAGTTTCCACCGATCACATTGCCCGATTGGTCGAGGGCTGTGACCGCCTGAAGACATTCCAGTCTCCAAGCGCTCCCTCTCGGTCTTCGCTTGACCCAGGACTGCAGCTCCGTCAAGGAAACGAGCTGGGGAAATACGTGTCTAGAAAACGGCGACCACACCTGATCACCGTCGAGGAAGAGGTGGAGATGTCGTAGCCTGAGCGCGTGTCTGCGCATCATCAGCCACGGCATTCCCAGCCCTCCACGTAGCGGGTGTTGACAACAGATGGACCGCCTGACCATCGGAGCGCGTCCATTCCACAAAAAGCGAAAGAACAAACGCTCCAGCGCAGTCAGGCGGGGCTTAGGACAAGGTACGACGGTCAGGCGGTAGCAGATGACAGACGCGATGTACGCGTTAGCCACCTCCGCTCGACCTTTCAGGGATAGCTTCTCTCCGCCCATTTCTGGGTGTGAGAAGCCACCCTGCTCGTCATCTCGTCCCAGTTTTGTCCGTCTGGAGGTCCGGACCGAACCAGACCCCTAGCAATTTAACCGGTCCGTCCGTCCAGAGTCCGACGACGCTGTTAGACGGCATGGACCTTCCTCTCCAGGTGCCGAGCTGCAGGCTCACTGACTTTTCCTGGTTGATCATTGCTCCTGTCACCGCTTCGTATTCTCTTAGTGTAGTGCTGATCGCCTCGATGTGTTTGGCGTTCGACACCACTACGGTGACATCGTCCGCATATGCTGACACGGATCTTCCACATCCTAGTTCGCGCGGGACGCCCCTCAACGTCTCCAGTTTGTGCAGTAATGGCTCGAAAGTCAATTCGTACAAGAGGGACGAGAGGGGACATCCTTGGTGGACCGAGCGCATGATGTTGAACGGTTCCGAAAGGTGACCGTTCAGTCTCACCACAGAGCAGATGTCGCTGTGCATGGCAGCGATCCAGCCTCTGAAGACGGGCCCAAAACCAGACCACCAACGACAAGCGCCAACCTCTTTGCTAGCACCTTGGCCAAAACCTTGAACTCTGTGTTTAGCAGAGTTATGGGCCTGAAATTATCTACATTATCCCCCTTGTTCGGATCCTTTCTCAGCAGTGCCACCGCTCCTCGGCTCACAGAGCTGGGAATTCTCCCATTCTGTTGCCAGTTGCAGTAGACGTCCGCCAAGAGGCCTCCGAACAAGTCTGGCATCTGTACGTAAAGTTCATAGGGCAGACCATCCAAACCAGGCGATTTACCCCTTGTGCAGCCAGTCATTGCCTCCCGTATTTCAGCGGCTGTTATCGGCTTTTTGCAACACTCCACCTCAGTGGCCGAGAGCCGCGGCAGTCCGTCGAGGTAGACACTAAAGTCCATCCCTCGACCCGGCCCACCGCTGCCCCCGAACAGCTGAGCGAAGTGTCATGAAAAGCTTCACACATTTGCCCGGGATCGAGTAGCATGCGCCCGTCGTGGTCCACCAAAGAACGGATCGTGGCTTTGTTGCCAGGACGCGCCTCCGCCACTCGGGCCCATTGAACGGCTTTCGTCCCCTCGTGTCTGAGAGCACGCACCCTAGCTCTGAGAACGCAGCTTTCGTGCTTTGCATTGAAGAATTGGTCAAGGGCCAATTTCGCCGCAAGCACGTCGGTCGCGATGCCTTTGCTAAGCGCCTCGTCTAATTTTCTAACAAATTCTCCCTCTGCTCTATTTTTCATTATTGCTAAAGCCTTACTAAACCTAATGGACTCTATTCTAATCGCTCTTTTCAGAGCAAACCACCACTTGTTGTTGACGATAGCCCCGTCAACGCCCGCTTAACTAGTTCGCTAATCCGGTCTCTGTAGGCCTTGCGCGCTGGTAAGGACGCGTTTAGCTTCCAGTAGCCGGGTCCTCGTCTATGAAGCCTAAGTCAAGCACACAGATCACGAAATTGTGGTCCGTGTAGCTGACTATCTTGCATTGTGGACAGCCTATGCTAGACCTATCTATTTCTCTACAAAATACTCTATCTAGATATGATCTGGATGACCCAATGCGATTTGTCCAAGTCCACATTGGCACATTCGGGAAATCCAATCGGTACCTGTCAGACAGTTCAAAACGCCTGAGCAGGTTGGTGAGGCTCTTGCACCCTCCTCCCCTGTCCGCTAATCCCACACAGTCCCAGCGTGCATCTAAGATCCCGTTCCAGTCGCCCACTAACACTAAAGAGCGGGACGTTCCAAGAAAGGTCTCCAGACGCCGGAAGAAATCAAGCCGCCCTGCTCCTGTCGAGGCATAGACGGCCACTAGCCTGAAAGCTTGCCCGTCTCCGCTGGTCACATCCAGCACCACCAACTTACCCTCTGGGTCCAGGAAGATGGCCCGTATGGCGAGATCCAAACCTCTCCGAAAAAGCATAGCAACTCCTCCCCCCGATCCAGGACGGCTGGGAGATACGTACACATCGTAGCCGCCGAAGATCGGTGCGAAGGCCCGTGCTTCGGAGATTCTGGTCTCGCTGATGGCCACTACATCTATGTTTAGTGACCTGACGTCGTTGAGCAGGTGACCCTGCTTCCATGACGACCCCAAGCCACGCGCATTTATGCTGCCTATTCTGAGTGAGGTCATGTTTCAAATGGAGTGGAAAAGATGGGAAAGACCACTAACCGTACTTTTCGTAGAGGAAGGATGGTTTCTCCATCCCTTTTTACTTGATCGTCTGGTGAAGGGCCCGTTGAATCGTCCCTTCGGCTGGTCGTCGGCTCTTCTATGAGTATGTCCGAATATACTCTCCGGTTGAGAGTCCCTCCTAGGTCTCTGAAATCAACAACTGCGTTGGGGAATTTTGTTTTAATGTTTGTGTATTGTTTCTGTGCTATTTTAACCAGTCTTATGTTCGTTGGCGTTTTGATTGGTGCTGGTATTATGTAATCGTGCTGTGAAATGTCTGTGTTCAATTATGAAAGTCATTAGTTTCTTGTTGTGTGTATTTATTGCCGTGCATTTGTTTTTCTGGGGGTGGGTGTGGTTCTGCTATTTTCTTGTCGTTTTTGCTGGGTGTGTGTGTTTTGTTGTTGTGTTTGCGATGTTGGTGCTTGTGGTCGTGGTGTTGAAGGTGTTGTTGTTGTTGGCGGTGGGGTTGTTGCCGGTGGTGATGGTGGTGCTAGTGTGGGTGGTGATGATGTTGGTGGTGTTGCTGCTGTGAGTCTCTTTGCAGTAGCCTTTACCCTTTTTTTCATTTCTTTCCTCTCTTTTCGAAGGCGACGATGCGCTGCTTCTGCGTTTGTGCCTTCTTACGACCTTTTGCCATCCCTCTCCCACCTCACACTCCATGTCTGATTCTGTGTGGTCGGGGAGGGGTACCAGCTCCACTCTTTCACTTGTTGTTGGTGATGTTTGCAGTGGAGTCTCTGTTACAGCTGCATTTGGTATTACTGTTGTTGTTGTTGTTGTTAATACTTCCACTGCTGCTGCTGTTCTTGATTTCCGTGGCGTGGGTATGGGTGCCACGGACATATCGTTCCTGGTTGCCGCTTGTCCTGTTGCTGGTAGCCGTGGAGCCGGTTTCGGAAGGAGGGGGGGTTCTCCTTTCTCAGGGTCTTCTCGTTGCAGAAGGCCCTGAGGTGAGTCTTCGATCCACAGCGAAAGCATTTCGGGCGTTTGCCCTCAACACTTATGGGCAGTTGAGTGCCGTTATCGAAGTCTATCACATCCGGGATAGCTTCGATGCACTCCTGGTTGGTTTGGATTAACATCTCAATGGAGGTGCCGACCCAATCTTCTCTTACTTTTTTCTGTACTTGCAGTACAGTTGTTTTGTCCTCGATTCCGACGAGGACAGACGCGGCCAGCCAAGAAGGGGCCATCCCGGGGAGGGTGGGGGGGGGGGGGGGTCAGTTTGACCCTCACAATTTTTTGCCCGCAGTAGGAGGGCACTAACACCATTTCCTCGCTCCTTAGGGTCACTAAGGATAATTTACACAATTATGCAGAATGACCCGAGGAGGCGTTGGGTCGACTTTCAAGCTACAAGCTTCCATGGTTACGGAGAAAATCGATGAAACAGGAATTTCCCATTCAAATTGAACTGAGAATAATCTGTAAACGCAGAAGTAAATATTTCGAGAAAGGTTGCAACCGAACGAAAACAGGAAGACGATATTTTGGTTCGTGAAGACGTTCCCTGGCAATGAACGGAAAAAAAGGCGGGGATAATACGTCGTTATGTCTTAAGTTTGGTGAAAATACTGTAAAAATGCATAAGGTTTATACATACGCGTGCGTGTGTGCGTGCGTGTGTGTGTGTGTTTTTGTGGGTGTGTATGTATTTGTGTGTGCGTATGTATGTGTATGTCCGTCGGGGCCTACGTATGTACTGGCCTAAATCTTCACTATTTATTTTTACTATTTTAATAACCTCTGTCATTTCAGCACTGAAGTATTGACATAAATGGTATACACAACTGCTATTTAATACCCGAGCAACGCCGGGTACCTCTGCTAGTTATGAAATAAACATTGTCAACATAACAATTCTTGCATCTTCTTTTTATCATTCATCCTGCAAAGAATACATCTATTCACTACATAATGGTGAGCCCATCGCTACAATCCCCTCGATCTTGGAACCATCTGGGTTGTCCAGAAGTGACGGGAAAAGACCTGACAACCTTACCCTGTGTCCCTGGTCGAGAGGCGAGGACGTCACAGTTAGTGACTCTTTTGCTTCTTCCCACATCCTGGATGCTGCGGTTAGGGCGAGAGCCACAGCTTCCACAGCCGTTGAGGTTAACTTTGCCTTTCATCCTTACGGGGTCGATAAAATAAAGTACCAGTAATGCACTGAGATGATTGCTGGCCTTGTGCCAAAAATAGAAACAATTATATTTCTTTTTATACAACTGTGAATAAACAACTTTCTATGATCGAGCGACCACGTATAGACTTCGTTAACTTTACAGATGGAAAGGGGAATTAAATATAAAAACACCGGTTTGTGTACTTTGAACTTTCCTCGTAATTCATACGAAGATATTAAAACGAAATTTTCGTTTCGCGAATTGATATGTTAAGAATACTAGCTCGTTCTTCATTCCGTGAGTATTTACTATTTTATTTTATATAATACAAGCGGAAAACCATGTAAGGTTGTTTGTAAGTTTTAATCAATTTTATTTTTGGAAAATAAACACTGGTGATGTGTATCAAGCTTCATATTGTCTCCATTTGTTTTTTTCTATTTCTAGTGAGTAACTTTTTTTTTTTTTTGCATGATCAAGGAACAAATTTATTTCATAAATAACATTACAAATTGTTTGCAATTCTTTCAGAATGAAAATATAAACAGAGCATATAAATAAATTTACAGTAGAATAACGTAATAAATATGTTTTAAATATATACATAAATAACATTACAAATGCTTCGATAACACTTGAGGTTAGTATTTGTTTATGTTACTTTGTAGGACAAATTTTTGAGATATGGCTAAAAATAACAAATCATTTAATCTGGCACTCTAATCATCATCGTGTTTATGTGATTTTCCATGCTTGCATTGGACGGGTCCTTCTCAGCACAGCATCTCCCCATTTGACATTCCTTTTCATTTCCTCTGTGAGTCTCAGTAATTTGAAATCAGCTCTCACCACCTCTACTTAGGTCTCTCTTGGTCTACCTCTACTGCAGCATCCTCCCACTGGCATTTCCTGGCACTTCTTCACACATCGATCATCATCCACGCAGATCACATATTCATACCAACAGTCTTCTCTCCTGCACACCACCTCGGATTCTGCTTAAACCCAGCTTCTCCCTCAGTTCATCCAATCTCTGCCTTTCTCAACCAATTCACCTAAAATGATGATGATAATGATGATATATATATGTGTGTGTGTGTATGTATCAACTATCCTCATAATTTCAAGGTGAATTGCAAAGCAGTGAAAAAAGAATATTCAAAACTGTAGTAGAATAGAAATATATTTATTCAAAGTTAAAATGCTATCAATCACTACGCATTTTCTTAATACTGATTTTCAGGGAATTGTGTTTGTATTATATACACACAATCCCCTGAAGCTCACAGAGGAGATGACAAAGGAACGCGACAAGATGCTCTAGTGAAAAGGATCCATCCAACTCATGCCGGCATGGAACAGTGGATGTAAAATGATGATGATGATAATATATATATTATATATTTTATATATATATCTTTATTTTTAACCGCTGGTCAATCAATGATAAACATTGATTGCCAAATAAATTAACTATGGAGGTATAAAAGCTACAGAAGCGAAAACCAATCCAAACCAAACAGTGAGTGTGTTCTGTTATTATTTCTGGCAATATTATAACAATATACATATACAAGCTTACCTTGCCCAATTGCACCTCTCAAAGGCGATGACACAGGACCGAGACCTTTGGCGTTATGCAGTGGTACAGAGGACCCGACTTCCAACAGGTACAAGCCGAAGTTGAAGCATATAAACAATATGCCCCCACCCCCCCCACTGCAAAGTGGTTGTGGAGGTGTCATAACAAAAGCACCCAGTCCACACTGTAAAGTGGTCGTGTAGGTGTCACGGTAAAAAACACCCAGTCCACACTGTAAAGTAGTCGTGTAGGTGTCGCGGTAAAAAGCACCCAGTCCACACTGTAAATGAGGTTGGTGTTAGGAAGGGCATCCAGCTGTAGACATCAAGCCAAAATCAGTTCCCGTATGAGCAAGACATGGTCACCCGACCTGGCATTGCCCACAATAAGACAACCCATCTAACCCATGCTAGCGTGGAAGAATGGATGTAAAACGGGGATGATGATGATGATGACACACACATATATATATATATTAGGTTGAACCTCAATCAGTTCCAGTGGCGAGTATTCCAACTGTTTGAACAATGAAACTAACGTGCAAGTGGCAGAACATTCCATAGATACCCTTAAAAAATTTCTCAGAGAGATTCAGCATGACACAGTGTATTACAAGTACCACTCATTTTTACCAGCTGGGTGGACTGGAGTATTGTGAAATAAGGTGTCTTGCTCAAGGACACAATACACTACCAGGAATTCAACTCACAAATTTACAATCATGAGACAAACACTCTGAAAAGTAAGCCATGCACCTTCATATATATTATGTGGTTGGTAGCTTCTGCTATCTAGGTGACATAATTAGAAGAAGAGGGTGCTCTGAGAGCATAATAAGGATAGGGTGGAAGAAGTTTAGAGAGCTACTCCCACTGTTGACAAGAAAAGGTTTCTCCCCATGTACAGAAGGATGACTGTATGTTGCCTATGTGCAAAGTGTAATGCTGTACGGTAGTAAAACGTGAGCAGTGACTGCAGAGGACATGTGTAGGCTGGAGAGAAATGAAGCAACCATGCTTCATTGGATGTGCAATGTAAATGTGAGAGAAAGGCAGAGGTTCGATGAACTGAGAGAGAAACTGGGTTTAAAAGGAATCAGAAGTGATATGCAAGAGAGAAGACTGTGTTGGTACAGACATATAATGCACATGTATAATGATTGCTGGGTGAAGAAGTGCCAGGGAAGCCGCAGTAGAGGTAGACCAAGGAACACTGCAAGTGGAGACAGATACTGTGCTAAAAAGGACCTGTCCAACCCATGCAAGTGTGGAAAAACAGACGTAAAAATGATGATGATATATACTATATACATACACATATATAGTTTTTGTTTTGTTTCTTATTTATTTGTAGGATGTGGTCATCACAAGAGAATATATATAATTAGTGTATGTATATATATCATCACCGTTTAGCGTCCATTTTTCTATGCTTGTATGGGTTAGACAGGTCATCAACACCAGGAGCAAGTCTGGCCATAGTTCGCCATGTCGCACCTTGCTCCGGCGAGGACTGTAAATATGGCCAGATACAGTTGGATGCCCTTCCTAACACCAATCACATTTACAGTGTGCATATATATATATATATATACATTCATGTGCATCTCTGGGGTGGTGTTGAACACCACAAGCCTCATGGAAGGCAGCCCATCCAGGTGGGCAGTCACTGCAAATAATTAGGACAACGCGGGAGTAGATGTGGACTCTGTAAACTATATGGCAAGCATCTCATCAAAGAAGGCAGTTACTCTGAATAAATAAGACTGCACAGGATATATAAGGGCTCCATAAGCCTTGGCAAAGGTAGCTTATCTAGGAGGGCAGTTACTTCAAATAAAATATGACTGTACTGGGCAGACATGGGCTTCATAAGCCGTAATGAAGGCAATCCATCTAGGAGAGCAGTCACTCTGAATAAAAACTAATGAGGGCTCTTAAGTCCTCTCTAGTACTGGTGGCATGTATAATTCACCTAGTCCTCACTAACTTCATACCTGTCTCCCTCTCCTTCCACAGAGCAGAGATAGTGCCATGAAAATGCACCCAGTACACTCTGTATGGGTGGTTGGTGCCGAGAAAGGCACCACACTCTGCTGTAAAACCTATGACTAAAAGGGTTGGGAGGGCCCTTTAGTTGTGTCAAAGACACAACCTCTTTAGTGTTGCTGATCTACATGAGAAACAAACCCAGTTCATGTAAATTGGTTGGCATCTAGCTAATGTTTGAAAACAATGGTCATGACAACCTCCCTAGTGTTGGTGATCTACACAATAAACACACCCAGTATATGCTGTAAAGTGGTTGGTGATAGGAAAGGCATCCATCCATAGAAGGTCTGCCAAACAAAGGGATGGGAGGACCCTTTAGTTTGTGTCAAAAAATATAACTTCTCTGCACTTGATTGAACAATAACCGTATGTAAGCAAGATGCAAACTCCTCTATAAAAACCTGTCCAACCCTTACTAGTAGGGAAAGCAGCCATTAAAGGATAATTATGATGATATTTTGTCTGAAAATCCTATTCCATTATTAACTAGCTAATCTAGAAAATCATTGTAGCTGTTCTAGTTTTTAACCTTTCACTAGATATAGAGTCATACACTGTACTTTCTGTTTATCATACTACCTATATATAACTACTGCTTGTCATTTGAACTATATTGCTCTTATCAGCTAAAATACCCAGGAGAAAAAGAATGCCAACAAATGACACTAGTTTTCCTGGATTCTGGTATTCATCATCATTTTCTCATCTTTTCTATGCTTGCATAGGTTGGGATGAAACATTTTAAGGCAGGTTTTTTTCAGCCTGACATCAAACCAAAATGTGTGTATATATATATATCCAGACGTTATTAAAGACAGGTTCTATGAGTCTTTAATGCTCACTACCTCCCAGATACCCAACAGTGACTATATAATTATTGCTGGTGACCTTAATGGTCATGTTGGACAACATTGTGATGGCTATGATGGTGTCCATGGGGATTATGGGTTTGGTACTAGAAATGAGGAAGGCTTCAGGATCCTGGAATTCTGTGATGCAAATGACCTGACTGTCTGTAACACAAACTTCAAAAAAACGTGACAGTTATTTGATCACGTATAGATCAGGGGAGAACACTAGCCAGATAGATTTTACCCTTACTAGAAAACGAGACAGAGTGTCTGTTATGAACACTAAGTCCCTCCCTCGCAAAGAATGTGCCTCCCAACATAACTTAGTAGTTAGTGACCTCATAGTCAGGGCCAGACGTACTTGCTGGCAGAGGAATACCTTAAGGAGAAGATTATGGAAGTTGAAGACCCCCCACAGCCAGTAACAAATTTAAAAGCATATTACTTGATGCTTTTGATAGTAAGGAAGAACAATTAGAGTCATACAATATAGAGGAACAGTTGGAATTCCTGAAAGTTAACCTGTTGAAGCAACTGAGGAAATCTGTGGCTGGAGCAGACCGTTAGGCAGGAGAGTGACATGGTGGTGGAACAGTAAGGTGGCGAAGTCCATCAAGGGCAAAAAGCAGGATGGGGGTAGTAGAGAACTCTATTGGGTAGCTAGGAGAGAAGCTTGACAACAAGTATACTTTGCAAAGAGGGAAGCAGAGGATAGTAAGTTCAAGCATATTCTACAACAGGAAGACCAAAGACGTGAGGTATTCAGGATTGCGAGGCAATGTGTCAAGGAGAATTGTGGTATTGTCAGGGCGACGTGCGTCCATAATGACAATGGTGTACTTGCCCTCACTGATATTGATAAGAAGGTAGCTTAGAAGTGTCACTATGAGAGACTACTGAATGTGGAGAATGAATGGAATAAAGATAGTCTGCCCCACATCGATCCAACAGAAAGACCAGCTGTGCAAGTTAATGGTAGTATAGTAAGTAAAGCAATCAAAATATGATGACATGCAAAGCAGCTGGGCCTTCGGAGATAGTTGCTGAAATGTTGAAGGTATCTGGAATGGTAGGACATACTATGGTCATCCGGATTGTAAACCAAGTAACACAGAATGGGGTCATACCAAATGACTGGTGTAGCAGCAGCATCGTCAACTGTAAAAAGGGCAAAAGAGACGCCCTGGATAGAAACTATAGGGGCATTAAATTAGTTGACCAGGTCATGAAAGTCACAGAGTTATTTTTTAACTGATTACAGACCAAATTGATCTAGATCACAGGTTCTCTACCCATTTAAGCCAATGCCTTCTTTTGCCCCTCAAAATCACGAAACCAGTTGAATTTGTTATATTCCCACCAGGTGATACCAGCTATTTTGAACATTTATACAAGAGCAACTCTGTCTATCCAAAGAGTGCTCTTATCTGGAAGAAAGTGGCAATTATATCATTTAAAAGCTTTCCATGAAACGGACACAATAAATGTTGATATTTAACTTGATGTCCCCTCCGCTTTGTGAGATTAGAGACCACAAAAGAGGGTTTTCATGACCATGTAAGAAGGTATATTTATTAGTAAATGGTAAAATATATACAACAAATGAGTAAGTGAATTGTAGTAGATGGTTTCCAGTCCAGTCAGACTGCAACTACAAATAAAAAAAATTGTTAGTTTGCTTCGTAACAATAGCATATCCAAGTTTTCAGATAAATCAACTTACTTTAACTTTGACCTCATTTCAATGGGACCCTTGAACTTTATGGAGTCTAGCTAACTTTTTGACGTCAGGCTGGATTTTCGTAAGATGTAGCCGGAGATCTCCACGTGTAATTACATTGTAGTGGTTCTGAGCCTTACTGTGCAGTCCGGAAACAGCGCCAATCCCCCTCTCGATTAAGTTTGAGCTTGGAAAAGGCAGAGAAAATCTCTTAGCCTCTGCATGTAGGAGTGGAAATTGACACTGAATTTCCTCTTGCATCCAGAAAAGGGGTTCACCTATTTTTGAAAATCTAATTTTGATTATGTCATCTGTTTGAAGGTTAATGAATTCTTTCTGAAATTTAACGTCTTTTTTGCTTTTCTGTTTTCCCTTTCCTTTTCTTTTTTATTTGTAATATTATTTATACAATTGGGAATAAAATAGATCTACATTGTGATAACTCTTTGCGGTTGAATCAATAATTTCAAACATGAAATACATTGTTATCGGTGAAGGAGAGACAAGATTCTAACTGGCTGCACTCAAAGTGTCCTTCACCCATTTGACTGAGCTTTTCTATTTTTAGGATCTCAGTTGCCGGTTAATGTCTAGACACGCATGCACACCTGCTCGCAGCTTCGAAATGATTCGTAAATCATAGACAGTGTCTTTTATTAGAAATATGGTAATGAAAGGGTTAATTCCTAATTAACCAAAACTTACTATACACTAATATAAAGAAATACTTTTTTTTTTTTACTTTACAGCAACCAGGTTACTTGCTGCTAACCCAGGTACATATAGAACTTTGACCATGGCAACCACAGACTACCAATATGAAACCTTGACAGTCACTAAACCAAGAGAATGGGTATTTAATGTAGAATTAAACCGACCTGACAAAAGAAATGCCATCAATAGAACTTTATCAGTGTAGGTTGATAAATTTTGTTTCTGTTATGTTATTTAATGTTACAGTTGTCAAGTAAAACTTGATCATTTGAAAAACATCTGAGTTTTGATTCAGCTGAACTACTTGATTATAGTATATGTCATTATGAAAGGCAAAAGGGAGGGGGAATTGACAGTATTGGTAGAGCATCAGATAACGTGCTTTGTGGCACATATTTATGTCCCTTTACGTTCTGGATTCAAATACCGCTGAGATTAGCTTTACCTTTCATTCTTATGGGGTTGATACAATAAAGCACTAATAACACACTAGGATGAATTCAAAGGACATTCCCCTTCCCTTCAAATTGCTGGCCTTGTGCCAAAGGTATAAACAATTATGAAATTTTCATAATCAAGTAATTTATTCAACTCTTGTTAAATATCTTTAATATTGAGTAAAATGTAGGTTTAGCTGCTGTATGTTAAGTGTTTTAATGTTGGTTTAGCTGCTGTATGGTGGTTTTAATGTAGGTTTAGCTGTTGTGTGATGATTTTAATATAGGTTTAGCTGTTGTGTAGTGATTTTAATGTAGGTTTAGCTGCTGTATGGTGATTTAAATGTAGGTTTAGCTGTTGTATGCTGATTTTTAATGTAGGTTTAGCTGCAGTATGGTGGTTTTAATGTAGGTTTAGCTGCTGTATGGTGGTTTTAATATAGGTTTAGCCGCTGTATGGTAGTTTTAATGTAGGTTTAGCTATTGTATGGTGATTTTAATATAGGTTTAGCTGTTATGTGGTGATTTTAATGTAGCTTTAGCTGTTGTGTGGTGATTTTAATGTAGGTTTAGCTGCTGGGTAGTGATTTTAATGTAGGTTTAGCTGTTGTATGGTGATTTTTAATGTAGGTTTAGCTGTTGTATGGTGGTTTAAATGTAGGTTTAGCTGCTGTATGGTGGTTTAAATGTAGGTTTAGCTGCTGTATGGTGGTTTTAATGTAGGTTTAGCTGCTGTATGGTGGTTTAAATGTAGGTTTAGCTGCTGTATGGTGGTTTAAATGTAGGTTTAGCTGTTGTGTGGTGATTTTAATGTATTGTAGGTTTAGCTGCTGTGTGGTGATTTTAATGTAGGTTTAGCTGCTGTATAGTGATTTTAATGTAGGTTTAGCTGCTGTATAGTGATGTTAATGTAGGTTTAACTGTTGTATGGTAAGTTTAATGTAGGTTTAGCTGCTGTATGGTGATTTTAATGTAGGTTTAGCTGTTGTGTGGTGATTTTAATGTAGGTTTAGCTTGTAGCAAGCTACTTTCCTTTGGCGCATTGATAGGCTATTCGTGTGTGATTTGGCTAAGTCAAGCCAATCGTGAGCCGCGCACGGATATGCATTTTCAACTTCTGCCCAAACGAAGATTTTCCTGCTACTTTCGATAAACTTTTTCTCTTGCAACTTTGATCAGGGAAAGGTAAACACCATTTTTCTTTTGCCGTAAACCACTAGCCAATATGTAATGACAACAACATAACTGCGGCCTGGCCAACACCTCAGCCAGTTCACCGTACCTTCTAAACTTGTTTATTCATTTGTTTGGCATGCCAGCTCAACCCAGCTCAACCTTTGTAATTGGTTTGTAAATAAATTATGTAAAAAAACATTGTAAAGTCTTGTGATGCTATTACCACAGCCATGCCTATAAATGGATATGGAAAGATCCTTTCCAGAGTTATCACAGCAGCAACAGAACCTGAGACTTACAGCCGAACCTCAATTCAACTAACATTACCATATAACAAAACCATTACATTTATTGATATAACAAAACCATACCTTTCCTGTTATAACAAAATACATCATTATTATTATTATTGTCGTTGATATTATTATTACATGGTATAATATTATTTAACAGCTAAACTGGTGACTATTAAATTGGTGACCTCTGTTGATACAAATATTAAATTGGTGACCTCTGTTGATACAAATATTATTATCATTATTTTATAACCTGCTAAAAGCTGTTGTATGGTAAGTAAGTTTACTGTAGGTTTAGCTGCTGTGTGGTGAGTTTAATGTAGGTTTAGCTGCTGTGTGGTGTGTTTAATGTTGGTTTAGCTGCTGTGTGGGGATTCTAATGTAGGTCTAGCTGTTGTGTGGTGATTTTAATGTAGGTTTAGCTGTTGTGTGGTGATTTTAATGTAGGTTTAGCTGCTGTGTGGTGATTTTAATGTATTGTAGGTTTAGCTGCTGTGGTGATTTTAATGTAGGTTTAGCTGTTGTGTGGTGATTTTAATGTAGGTTTAGCTGCTGAATGGTGATTTTAATGTATTGTAGGTTTAGCTGCTGTATGGTGATTTTAATGTATTGTAGGTTTAGCTGTTGTGTGGTGATTTTAATGTAGGTTTAGCTGTTGTGTGGTGATTTTAATGTAGGTTTAGCTGCTGTATAGTGATGTTAATGTAGGTTTAACTGTTGTATGGTAAGTTTAATGTAGGTTTAGCTGCTGTCATGAGTCCAGAAATTTTAATTAATTAAAAGTACATCCGTATTGAGAAGAAATCGTTGAATATTATCATCATGAATATTAGAGGAGATAACCCCAAAATTTAAATTAAATTAAATTAAAAAGAATGTGAGCATATAGTAGGGATGTGTTTAATATTGACAATATCGCAACAACTCAGGACATATTTCAGTCTCATTAGACTTCCTTAGTGAAGTATAGTTTTACTGCCAGATCTTAAGATGATGGAGAAATATGCAGGCTCTTAGTGAATGAATACTGTAGGATAACTAGAATCCAGAGCAAGCATGATTAAGATGAGTAAGTATCATAAGAAACTTGAGGTCAATACTGCAGGCTCCCAAGACACACTTTAATTACACATACTGCTTACAACAGTAAGCTCCATCTAATCACCACATCTGTTTAGTTCTAAAAGTACTTCACTCACACAAAAATCAATGTGGTTTATAGTATCATAACAAAAAACATCCAGCCCTCACTAATGTAGTCATGTAGGTGTCACGACAAAAAGCACCCAACACACACTGTAAATTTGGTTGGCATTAGAAAGGGCCTCCAGTCGTAGAAACCTAGTTAGAAACATTCTGTTGAGCAAGACACGGTCACCTGACCCAACTTGCCTCTAATGAGACAACCCATCTAACCCATGCTAGTGTGGAAAGTCAACTTTATCTTTCATTTTTTCGAGATCAATAAAAAATGTACCAGTTCAGTTTTGAGGTCAATTATTCCTCTCTCTCTCTCTCTCTCTCCCTCTCTCTCTCTCTATACTGAGGTGGTATGGACATGTGATGCGCATGGAGGATGACCGATGGGTGAAGAAGTGCCAGGAATTGCCAGTTGAAGGAAGACGTGGTAGAGGTAGACGACGAAAAACATGGGCGGAGGTGGTGAGAACAGACCTCAGATCATTGAAGCTCACGGTGGAGATGACGAGGGACCGTGACGAGTGGAGAGATGCTGTGCTGAATAAGACCCGTCCCACCCTTGCAAGCAGGGAAAAGCGGACGTAAAATGATGATGATGATGTTGATGATGATATATATCAGAAATCAACTGGAGAGGGGCTGGGCTCTACCAAGTTCACAAAAGTGCCTCTACGACTCCATCAGAAGTTACAGGTCCATACAAACATTGTCACCTGTTTAGAGAAATGAAAGCTTTAGTTGCACCTTACATTTTGGTCCTTTTCTAGTCAGGCCTACTCTTGAGTATATTTGGATCACTAATTTCAAATATACCTTCAGTTTTGCACAGTCGGTTTTTAATTAAGGATCTACTATTTTAATACAAAAATAACAATAATATGAATGTTACTAATGTATTATATGCTATTAAAACAACCACATATAACTAAAGGGTCATTCCATCTCAAATCACCCAGAGGGTCCCAGGTCACTCCCTCAGACCCCCTTGAAAAAATTCATACTAGATCCAGTACCTATATGATGGAAAAATATAAAGTATTAGGTCAATATCTTTGATAGTTTTGAAATTGTAGGCCTTTAAAATATTTATTAAATATACATTTTTTTCTGAACGAGCTTCTCGGACCAATTTGAGACAGCCATTTCTCCTCCAATAAGGTAAGGACGCCATCTACAGGACTCTGAAAATTGCCAAGAATTAAACGTACAGCAAATGTATGCCTCTTTTAGGTATCTCTATCTCAATAGGTACACTAGATAAAGCGACCATAATTGTTTTCCTGTTACTTAGTATATAGTAGACCATTTCTGAGCAGTAACCATGTTAGTTACTATTATGGGAGTGTCAGAATAAGTTTCAAAAAATGCCCATTTGAAGGCCTTAGTTGACCATGTGGGCAGTTCACTATCGTTTTCTAATTTTTACCATGCATTCTTATACTTCTGAAGATGATGTGATAGAAATTTGGTTTTGTTGTTGAGCTTCTTTTCAGAGTTGTGAATATTTAGAAATTCAGTTGTCAGTGCTTTGTACAGGATCAACTTTTTCATAAAACATGGATATAAAACAGCATGTTGCATGCCTGTGAATGGTGTCCTGGGAAAGACGCATTACAAGAGTACCTCAATAGTCAGTTAGATAGTCAAGAGTTTCATGAAGGTGATATGATTAAATAATTGTTTCTACTTTAGGCACAAGGCCAGCAATTACCCAGTGCATTACTGGTACTTTATTTTATCGACCCCGTAAGGATGAAAGACAAAGTTAACCTCGGCGGGATTTGAACTCAGATCGTAAAGGGACGTAACTATGCTGGAAAGCAAGGCGTCCGACCCTCTACCGATACTGCCAATCCACCGCCAATGATATGATTAAATAATGGGTGCACAATGATAGAACAATGTTGTATCACTTGAAGCTACTGCAGCAAATTTCATTGATATCATGTGTGAATCATTCTGTAGCTTACACAACACCACTTTATTGCAAAAGCGCAATCTGTGGCTCTGAATGCATTTAAAGAAATGCTTCAGTATAATGAAGCCATCAAATTACTTGATTTTGCAGAAAATTATAGCTATTAATTCTGTACAAATTGTGGGAATAGAGTGAGAATTTTGTTCAGGTCACTTGAACTAATTGTGTAGGTGCAGGCACTTCTACCTTGAACAATTGGTGTACTGATTACACATGACATTTTTCTGAAACTGGGTGATTTGATATGGAATAACCCTAAATCAGTTTATTTCAGCACAAAGAAACTTACTGTGCACAGTATTAGAATCTGTAATATTTGTAACTCAAATAAAAACACAAAACATTGTATATAACAACCCTGAGCATCTTTTTGAATTCAATGTGTCTAACACTTGTGGGCATGCCTACAAAGTCAGAAAACAACACAGCTCCCATGACTTTCGGAAACATTTTTTCATGCTCAGAGTTGCTGAAGCATGGAACAAACTACCTGCGTCAGTTGTTAGCTGCCGAGACACTGCATCCTTTAAAACCTCCATGCTTCCTGAGATTCGCCAACGCTACACCTAATATTCCCCCTCCATACACACGCACACATGTATATCATGACTGATACTGTTCACTTTGCTGACATTTGTACATTATTCTATGTACTATACATGCACCTTTGATGAGTTGTAGTGCACCTGAGCACTGTACACAATAATTTCATTATTATTATTATTATTCTTTAAGTCTAAGTCATTGATGTTATTTAACTGGAAAGTTTGTTCAAATGTACATCAAGCCGCTACCTGCAGCTTCAGATATTCAGGACGTATTGGAGGGTTTTTGCTGTTCCCAGCAAGCATGCCTTTTGAAGTGTTCCAAAAAACGTGGCTGGACTAATCTTCTTTAACTATCCTTGAAAACTCTTTGAGATAGTACCTAGTGCTCCTATGACAATCGGAATGACCTTGATCTCATGACAGTCCCAAATCCTTTTTAACTCCCACCTTAAATCCTGATATCGGTTAATTTTCTCCCTCTCCTTTTCTTGCACTCTCGTGTCAAATGGGCAATCTACATCTACAATTAGGCACAATCTTTTTTTCCTTATCAAAAACCACCAGGTCAGGCCTATTGTGTTCTAATTTCTTGTCCGCCTGTATCCTAAAATCCCATAGCACCTTCACCTGATCGTTTTCTATCACCGACTCTGGCTTATGCTCATACCACTTCTCAGAATGTGATAAATTGTTTACTTTGCATAGATGCCAGTGGATCACCCTGCCTATCACATCATGTCTCCAACCTTTATAGTGAGTCTGGGCTAGGTGTTTACACTTGGATACAATGTGAGCCACAGTCTCCTCTCTCTCTCTCCACAGATCCTGCACAGTGAGCTAGCCTCCTCCTTGTCAATATGGTGTTTCACCCACTTCGTTCTGAGGTCTTGCTCTTGTGCAGCCATTAGCATTCCTTCTGTAGCTTTTTTAAGGTCTCTTCTTTTTAACCAGTTCCATGTCTGTGGATCTCTGAATTCAGTTTTCTTAAAGAAGATACTATGAAGGGATTTTTCATGAAGATTGCTCTTCCTCGTTGTTATTTCCTCCTTGGACATCCCCTGGTCTATTGTCTTCTCCTTCAGTATAATTTTGAGCATTGGCTCCCTACTGTCAGTCATATATTTGTGCAGGTTGTTTTTCTCCATCTGACCACAGTCCTCTATGCTGATAAGACCTCTTCCACCTTCAGATCTCTTTAAGTAGAGTCTATCGACACCACTCCTCTTGTGGAACATGTTGTAGATACTCAATAGCTTCCTAGTCTTTCTATCCATTTCTTTTTGTTCAGCAACATTCCATTTCAGAATTCCCGCACTGTACCTAATAATAGACACAGCTCGGGAATTCACTGCACTTATGACATTCCTACTATTTAGATATGATTTTAATACGCTCCTTACTCTCCTTATGTACCAGATCAATAAGTAACTGGTCTTTTGTACCACGGGACTTCTTTCGGCATCCTTTATGTTTGTCCGGTAACAAGTTGTTTATGTGGAGGTGATGGTAGATTTCCTCAGACACAATGCTTGTTAACAGTTTCCACATTACGGACAGACATGTGATAGGCCTATAGTTGGTAACATCATTACCCTTGATTCAGTCTTTCATTACCAGAACTGTGGTACCTTTTGTCAACCACTCTGGTACTTCACCCGACATCAAGCAGTCATTGAACATGGTTGTCAGTTTCGGGTGGAGGGATGTTATATTTTTAATCCAATACTCTTGCACACCATCTGGGCCTGGTGATTTCCAGTTGGTTAGCTTTTTGGCCTGCCCTTTAAGAATTTAAACTGTGATACTCAAATCAGGTTGTTGGTGTGCTTGTTCACTAATCTCCTTTTGAACTGTCTCAATCCACACTGCCTGACTATTATGTTCAACATCCTGCTCCCATATTCCTCTCCTGAATGTCTTAGTCTGTTCCACCTCAGGGATCACGTCATTGCCTCTTTCTTTCCCTCCAAGCTGTCCAAACAACATCTTCTGGTTGTTGTCAAACATGCAGTTCTGTCTATACTGACTGACTCTGTTCTCATACCGCCTAATCTTTGCACTTTTTGCTACATTGCGTTGCTTCAGTTCCTCTATGATAATATTTAGCTTTTTCCTCCTAGTTTTGTACTTTATTTCCAGTCTATCTTTAGTGTCTATGTTTTGTAATGTCCCATTCAGTAAGGACTCAAGCTTTCCAATGTCTTTTCTCATTCCCTTGATTTGACCTTTCAGTTGTTTCTTCCACCAAGGTTCTGATCTTTCTTGTTTGTTGTTTCCTCTCGTTTTTATGCCAAGTAATTTCCTCACCGCATTTGCAGTTGCTTTGAGGATATTGTTGCACTGGTGAAGGCTCCTCGCCTCAAGGTATGGGATGACTTTGTTTACCTTTTAACTTTTTCCTGTCTACAAATCATAGGTTTTCCACTATCATTGTTCATTTCATCTACCACTAATTTCAAGATATCAACCAAATCTTGTCCTAGCCCGTCAGCATTCATTTCCTCAATGGCCGTATCTTTGTTCCAGATGTTATTTATTTCAGCATTCAGATCATTGTCTGTTTCGTATGCTTCCTCCGTTCTCTCAACCTCTTCACCTTCATTTCCCACTGGCTCGTTTGCCTGGCATACTCCACTCTCCATTTCCAACTTAATCTCTCTGCTCAGTTCCTCCAGTTCCAACTCGCTTATCCATCCATTAGTTCTTATTACCCGAGCCTGCCCGGCCAATTTTTGTTCACCTAATTTAAATAGACCAATCTCGTCCCAGATGTTATGCATCCGTTTCCTATAGCCTTTTTCCATGGGGTTACTCTTCAGGTAACATTTCATGACAGTTCTATTCAATTCTTTTGTCCAGCTGGTTCTTGTCCCTTTCCTTCTTCTTCTTCCTCCAACACCAGCAGTATTTGGATGACAGCCAGGTCCCTGCTGCTGGGCTAAGGAGCACTTGCTGGGTGAGAGTCTGTCGCATGACGTTCCAGTCTCCTTTTCACCATTATTCGAACTGTTTAGGTTTGACATTTAAACACTCATATCGAGGATTGGTGAATGTATGGTTACATAACCACCGGTGATTTTAGCATGGCACCATCACGCTGTAGACGAACATAATTAAATAAACAAATAAATTATTATTATTATTATTATTATTATGTGTGTGTGTGTGGAGAGAGATAGAGAGAGAAAGTTAATGCAGGAATGTGAAATGATGTGCTCGTATGTATTAGAGATGGCAAACATTTTTTTTTTCAGACTGCATAAATAATTGTTTCTACTTTAGGCACAAGGCCAGCAATTACCCAGTGCATTACTGGTACTTTATTTTATCGACCCCGTAAGGATGAAAGGCAAAGTCAACCTCGGCGGGATTTGAACTCAGTTCGTAAAGGGACGTAACACGCTGGAAAGCATGGCGTCCGACCCTCTACCGATACTGCCAATCCAATAAATAATGATCAATTATTCCACACATAAGAAGCTCCTTTTATAAGACTTTCTAGAGTAAGATTTACCAGAAACATCCCAATAAAGGTTTTAGCAGTAATTTGTTATGTGTATATCTCACCTTCCCTGGTATTTCCCTTCTATTGTTTTTAGATCCTGATAAAATCTTCTTCCTTGCTCTTCACTTAAATCACCAAATTCTAGAAAGCTAAGTGACTGTTGAATAGTTATGTGGATGCTAAACATTACATATTGCTATTTAATATTACATTTATTAAGCAATATTGTAACATAAAAGCTGTTGGTATTTTTTTATTATTTTGTAGGAGCTATTTGTTGATATTCTTTTAATTATTTACTATGCTGGTGAACATTGGAAAGAGTTTCCATGTAAAAGTGGGTGGTGAGGCTAAAAATGTTGAGAACTTCTGTAAGCATTTGTGCTGAAATAAACAGATTTAATAATTGTTCCTACTTTTGGCACAAGGCCAGCAAATACCCAGTGCATTACTGGTACTTTATTTTATCGAACCTTAAGGATGAAAGGCAAAGTTAACTTTGGCGGGATTTGAACTCAGAATGCGTCAAAGCATGGCGTCTGACCCTCTACCGATACTGCCAATCCACCAAACAGATTTAATAATATGGGTTTCTTTTCATAGCATTATATATTAATAGCATTATTATTGTTATATTTGTATGAAAATATAAGATCATTAATTAATTAAAATTGATAAGGCAAATCCAATAGTATATTTGACATCAGTACCCCAAATATTCCCAAGAATAGGTCTAACTTGTAAAGAAATACTGTGTTAACACGTGTAAGTGATGGCAGAATTATCTCCCTTAGACTTCAGTCATGATATATACATGTTACTTGCTGGAAATATAAAACCATCTTTCCTTCCAACTGTAGGTTGACGCTCTATAGTCTCAGCTAGTTGTCATTGAATTTTCAAAATAATAAAGGTGCAAATATCCTAACTTTTGAGTCAACGTTTTTCTGATTACAGCTCATGAAGTTTGAGTTTGTATGCTGTAACAAGAAGGAAGGAAAGTAAAGGGTGCTTCTTAACCCTTTAGCATTTACATTACTCTATATTTACTATTATATTTTCACAGTACAGGCTTTACCTTACATAATTATCTCACATAATATCGAATCTATGAGATTTTGATATTACTTATTTTGAGAACAATACCTTAACAGCAGTATGAGTGACCAATTACAGCCAGTTTGAACAGAAAGAGGTGAGAGTATTCTAGCCGGATATGGCCGGTTTAAATGCTAAAGGGTTAACTCATGATGTCTTGGGCCCATCCCTCACCAGATCAGGACACAGACGATTTCTTTTAGAGAGAGTATGTGTGAGACTCCAGTAGTGGTACTATACTTAAGACCCACTGTGTCTAGCTTGCTAACAATTGTGCTTCTTTATATTTTTTTATTTTTGGAAGATTGTGTTCAATATTAAATTTGTTTAATATATAAAGATAATAATTGCTTCTACTTTTGGCACAAGGCTAGCAATTACCCAGAGTATTACTGGTACTTTATTTTATCGACCCCGTAAGGATGAAAGGCAAAATTAACCTCGGCGGGATTTGAACTCAGAATGGCAAGGGCCGTAACTCTATGCATCAAAGCATGGCGTCCGACCCTCTACCGATACTGTCAATCCATAAAGATAACGTTTTCTGTATGTGTGTGTGTGATCTGTATATACTACTCACTGTTCAAGGGTCAGTCCGCTTGTGTCAATGAAAAATGCTAGTAATATAAAAATGTCGAACTAGGAATAGATGTTTTTGAATAATTCTTAGGTACAGAAGTATCACTGCTGTTGTGTAGATTTGGTTGACTCTGATTCAACAAACATATGATAAAGAAAGTTCCAAACCTACCTCTCCCTTCTTTTTTTCTTCAGGCATCGTATATCCAAGACTACATTACCTAGTAAATCCTTACTTTATTTCTAAGATAGTAAAGTTGAATTTAAAGATGTCTGCTATAAATAAATTTAGTTTGGTAATCCTTTCTTTTAAGACACAGAGAACAGTGGTTATGTTCTGTAAGTGGGAATGACATTTTTTTTTTTTTATTTCATCAATATGATCATTATCTATACCTATGAAAAAATATTAATTGTTGAGGAAGTTGTGGGGGAAGAATGTCTTTACTTCTTACACATATATATCATCATCATCATCGATTAACGTCTATCTTCCATGCTTGCATAGGTTAGACGGGTCCCATTTAGAGGCAAGTTGGGTCAGGTGATAGTGTCTCGCTCATATAGGGGTGTTTCTGGCTGGTTTTCTATGGCTGGATGTCCTTCCTAACGACAACCACATTGACAGTGTGTACTGGGTGCTTTTGCCATGTCTTTTACACATCCACTTTACAGTGTGGGCTGGGGTGTGGGGCATACTGTACATATGCTTCAGCTTGTGCTCGTGGGAAGTCTGGTCTTCTGTATTACTGTGTATCGCCAGAGATCCCAGTCATGTGTCATCACCTTTGAGAGGTGCAATTGGCCAAGGTCGGCTGTTACTGCCTCATCCCAGGTCTTCCTGGGTCTCCCCACTCCAAGGCTTCCAACGACTTTGAGCGCTCTGCACTTTTTTATGCAGTTTTCATCCTTCATACGCAACACATGTCCATACCAACGCAATCTCCTCTCCTGCACACAGCATTTGATTCCTCATATGCCTAGTTTCTCTCTCAGTTCATTTATGCTTTGCCATTCTCGTATATTACTATTACACATCCATCAGAACATGCAGGCTTCATTTCTTTCCAATCTACGCAAGTCTTATGCACACAGCGCCCAAGTCTCACTACCATGCAACATAGCTGTATGTATGCACGTATCTGAGGGAAAAGCTTTTTGTAGCCAGCAGTGGTAGTAGCTCCCTGAACTTCCTCCATCCCGTTCTTACTCTGGCTACTGTACTTTCAGAACACCCACCACTGTTAATTCGGTCACCTAAGTAGCAGAAGCTATCTACTGTTTCTACAGAGCTCTCCGAGAATTTAGTAGCACTTGCCAGTGCCACTGCTACATGTAAAGCCTACATTCTTAGCTAAACTTCCTGAGATCCTACTACATCTCTTGTGTACCCACATTTTGCATATGGGGCAGAGGATAGAATTTCTACCAACGCCTTTCCTACATACTGAACAAGGCCATTTCCCTGAGGGGATCTGAGTTCTGTTTTCTTTTCTACTTACTAGGAACTTAATCTTTGTCAGGTTGACTTTAAGACCCTTTCTAGGCCCTGCTTCCATGTTTGGAATTTCTTCTCTAGTTCAACCTATATATATATATACATATAACTTAACAAGATATCATTTAAGATAATCCAAGTAGAGATTATAATACTAGTGCACTGTATCATGTACACAGATCAGTATTCTGATGATTTGGTCGGGTATCAACTGTAATTAAAATCGAGTGACATAGCATCTTACGAACAGTGATTTTTAGACACACCGGACTAATAAAACATTGTTAATACTTTGAATAAACCCTATTGTACAGCTGACCACGTTATTCTTCACTCATTTACTATATTATACATATATATATATTAATTTTATTAAGGCTAAATAGTGAGTCTTGTTACTGGAGTTTCGCCTATTTATCACCCTGTGATAAAAAGTTGAAACTCCAGTAACAAGTCTCACTATTTAGCTTAATAAAATGAATATTAAAACTCTACTTTAGTATTGAGTACTCTTTTCTCTCAGCCGCATGCATGCGGATATATATATATATAAATATATATCATCATCATCATTTACCGGCCATTTTCCATGGTTGCATGCGTTTAGACAGGTTGTCGTGTTATGAAACAAGTCAGGTTCGGAGACCATGTCCTCCTCATACGGATCTATATTTTAGCTTGAATACTACAGTGGGATGGCCTTCCTAACACCAACCACATTACAGTGCATTTTATCATGGCACCAACGCGACCATCTAACAGGGGTGACAGGGTAGTTTTTGTTGTGTCACCAGCATAACCACATTACAGAGTGGACTAGGAAATTTAGTTGTTGCAGCACCAGATCAACATATATGTATATATATTTCATCATCATTATCATCACTATTTAACGTCCACTTTGCATATTTGATTGGTTTTGATGTGTCACCCATGTCTGGCCAATTGTCTGTGCTGTATCTTGCTCAGACGGAACTGTAAATTTGGCTGCGATTTTTACAGCTGGATGCTCTTTCTAACGCCAACCATGTGTAAAGTGTAGAACTGGATGGCACCATTATGAGGAGGGACAGACCAGTTGACCACACCATTCCCTTCTCACAATAGAACCATAGTTTGGGAGCTAGGTGGTTCTACTGTGAGGGAGATCTGGCAGTTGGCTGCGCCAGGCCTTACTCATAACGGAGTCGTATTACTAGGTGGTCCTGATATGAAAGACTACTAAATGAGGAGAATAAATGGGATGAAGATAGTATGCCCCAAGTTGACCCAACAGAGAGCCAGCTGTGAAAGTTAGTAGTAGTATAGTAAGTAAGACAATCAAAGATATGAAGACAGGCAAGGCAGCTGGACCTTCTGGGATAGTTGCTGAGATGCTGAAAGTGTCTGGGATGGTGGGACACACTGTAGTTACCCATATTGTAAACCAAGAAAAACTAAAAGGTGTCATACTGAATGATTGGCGCAGCAGTATCATTGTCAACTGCTACAAGAGTAAAGGGGATGCACTAGATAGAGGAAACTATAGAGGCATCAAGTTGATGGACCAGGTGATGAAAGTAACAGAAAGAGTTATAGCATAGCTGATTAGATGAGATGTTGTTGATTTGTACCAGATAAAAGCACCACAGATGCTCTCTTCCTTGTGAAGAAGCTACAGAAGTTCCTAGCTAAAAGTAAGCCATCCTACCTGGCGTTTGTTGATCTGGAAAAAGCATTTGACAGAGTCTCCTGTGCCATACTCTGGTGGGCTGTTAGAAAACTAGTAGATGAGTGGCTTGTGAAGGCTGTACAAGCCATGTATAGGGGAGCAGTCAGCAAAGTTAGGATTAACAGTGACTATAGCAAGGAATTTAGCAAGCAGGTTGGTGTCCACCAGGACTCAGTTCTTGGCCCTTTCCTGTTTATTATTGTACTGCAGGCTATAGCAGAGGAGTTTAAGACTGGTTGCCCATGGGAATTCCTGCATGTGGATCTTACACTCATAGCTGAGTCTATGGTAGAATTAGAGAAGAAATTCCAAATCTGGAAACAAAGGATTTTAAAGTCAACCTGACAAGCACTAAGGTCCTAGTAAGTAAAAGGGACAACAGAACCCTGATCCCCTCATGGAAAAAGCCTTGCTCAGTGTGTAGGAAAAGTGTAGGTAGAAATTCCATCATCTGTCCCAAATGCAAACTATGGATACACAAGAGATGTGGGATCTCAGGAAGTTTAGCTAAGAATGTAGGCTTTACATGTAGCAGTAAACAGCAAACAACCACAGGAAACAAGTGCTATCAAATTCTGGGAGGCCTCGGTAGAAGCAGTAGACAGCTTCTGATACCTACGTACCAAATTAGCAGCAGGGATGGGTGTTCTGAATGTACAATAGCCAGGGTAAGAATGGGAAGGAAGAAGTTCAGGGAGCTATTACCACTGTTAGCTATAAAAGGCTTTTCCCTCAAAATGAATGGAGTAGGGGGACCCAGGAAGATTTGGGATGCGTTGATAAAGGCTGACCTTGCACAATTGCACCTCTCAAAGTCGTTGACACAAGACCAAGATCCCTGGTGTTATGCAGTAATACAGAAGACCTGCCTTCCCATGAGCACATGGCTGAAGAACATATACAGTATGCACCACCTTCACTTACACCCCAGCCCCTTCCATACCCCACCCTATGAGCACAGGCTGAAGGATACATCTTGTGTGCACCACCTCCACCTCCCTTCCATTTACCTCCCACATCCTAATATTTTACTCAACGCCTACGACAGTAAAGAAGAACAGATAGAGACATTCAATGTAGAAGAGCACTGGGAGTTCCTAAAAAATAACTTACTAGAGGCGACGGATGAGATCTGTGGCTGGAGTAAGACCACAAGCAGGAGGAGAGTGACTTGGTGGTGGAACAATAAGGTAGATGAGGCAGTTAAGGTCAAGAGACAGGCATGGAAAGAATGGAAGAACGGGGGGAAGGAGGGTACATTACATAGAGACCAGGAGGGAAGCTAGGCGACAAGTATACTTAGCTAGGAGGGAAGCAGAGGATAGAAAATTCAAGCATGATTTGCAACGTGAGGACCAGAAACAGGAGGTGTTCAAGATTGCGAGGCAGTGTGTCGGAGAGAATTGTGATGTCATTGGAGAGAAGTGTATCTGGAATGATAAAGGTGAGCTTGCCCTCACAAGTGCTGAGAAGAAAGATGCATGGAAGAGCCATTATGATAGATTACTAAATGAGGAGAATGCATGGGAAGAAGAGACCCTACCCCAAGTAGACTCTATAGAGGGGCCAGCAGTACAAGTCATTAGCAGCGTAGTAAGTAAGACAATCATAGATATGAAGAGGGGGAAGGCAACCGGTCCATCGGGTATAGCTGCCGAGATGCTGAAGGCATCTGGGACTGTAGGTCACACTATAACCACACGTATTGTTAACCAGGTAATACTAGGTGTCATACCAAAAGATTGGTGCAGTAGCATCATTGTCAACTGCTACAAAGGTAAAGGTGATGCGCTAGATAGGGGAAACTATAGAGGTATAAAGCTGATGGACCAGGTCATGAAAGTAACAGAAAGAGTTATAGCACAGTTGATTAGGGACCGGGTGAAACTAGATGAGATGCAATTTGGGTTTGTACCAGGATGAGGCACCACTGATGCCCTCTTCCTTGTGAGGCAGTTACAGGAAAAGTACCTAGCTAAAAGTAAGCCACTCTACTTGGCATTCAGCGATCTCGAGAAAGCCTTTGACAGAGTTCCACATGCTGTAATCTGGTGGGCTCTTAGAAAACTAGGAGTAGATGAATGGCTTGTGAAAGCTGTACAAGCCATGTATAGAGGAGCAGTCAGCAGAGTTAGAATTAGCAATGAGTATAGCGAGGAATTTAGCGTACAGGTTGGTGTCCACCAGGGCTCTGTTCTTAGCCCTCTCCTGTTCATCATAGTCCTGCAGGCAATAACGGAGGAGTTTAAGACCGGATGCCCATGGGAACTCCTGTATGCTGATGATCTCGCACTTATAGCTGAATCTATGATAGAACTATAGAAGAAATTCCAAACTTGGAAGCAGGGACAAGAAAGAAAGGGTCTCAAAGTCAACATGACAAAGACTAAGGTCCTTGTAAGTAGACGAGAAAACAGAACCCAGATCCCCTTAGGGAAATGGCCTTGCTCAGTATGTAGGAAAGGTGTAGGTAGGAACTCCATTCTCTGCCCCAAATGCAAACAATGGGTACACAAGAGATGTAGCAGGATCTCAGGAAGCTTAATTAAGAATGTAGGCTTCACATGCTGCAGCTGTGCTGGGACAGCAAGCAGCAAACAGCCACAGGAAACAAGTACCACCAATCTCTGGGAGGGCTCTGTAAAAACAGTAGACAGCTTCTTCTACCTAGGTGACCGAATTAGCAGCGGAGGTGGGTGTTCAGAAAGTACAATAACTAGGGTAAGAACGGGATGGAAGAAGTTCAGGGAGCTACTGCCACTGCTAGCTGCAAAAGGCTTCTCCCTCAAAATGAAAGGCAGACTGTATGATGCGTGTATCCGAACAGCAATGTTACATGGTAGTGAGACCTGGGCGCTGAAGGTGGAAGACTTACGTAGATTAGAAAGAAACGAAGCCTGCATGCTCCGATGGATGTGTAATAGTAATATACGCGAACGGCAAAGCATAAATGAATTGAGAGAGAGACTGAGCATAAGAGGAATCAAATGCTGTGTGCAGGAGAGGCGGTTGCGTTGGTATGGACATGTGATGCGTATGAAGGATGACAGCTGCATAAAAAGGTGCAGAGCACTAGAAGTCAATGGAAACCGCGGAGTGGGGAGACCCAAGAAGACCTGGGATGAGGTGATAAAAGCCGACCTTACCCTCTCAAAGGCAATGACACACGACCGTGACCTATGGCGTCATGCAGTAATACAGAGTACCCGACCTCCCATAGGTACAAGCTGAAGCATATAGACAATATGCCCCCACACCCTCCCACTGCAAGGTGGTCGTGGAGGTGCCACGGCAAAAAAGCACCCACCCCACACTGTAAAGTGGACGTGTAGGCACCACGGAAAAAAGCACCCAGCACTCACTGTAAATGAGGTTGGTGTTAGGAAGGGCATCCAGCTGTTGAAATCAAGCCAAAATCAGTTCCTGTATGAGCAAGGCATGGTCAGCCGACCAGACACTGCCCACAACAGGACAAGCCGTCTAACCCATGCTAGCATGGAGGAACGGACGTAAAACGGTGATGATGATGATCCTAACACTCCTCTCACACACGCCCAAATACCCACCTCCCCAATCCCCATCCTACATTGTAAAGTTGTCATGGTGGTGACACAACAAAAAAGCACCCAACCTACACTGTAAAGTGGTCATGTAGGCATTACAACAAAAAACCCACACTGTAAAGTGGTCATGTGTGTGTCACGTCAAATAGCACCCAGTCCTCACTGTGAATGAGGTTGGCGTTAGGAAGGGCATCCAGCTGTAGAAACCAAGCTAAAATCAGTTATATGTGGGCAAGGTATGGTCACCTGACTCAGCATTTCTCAAAACAGGGCAACTCCTCTAACCCATGCTAGAGTGGGAAAATGGACATTAAACGGTGATGATGATGATATGTGTGTGTGTATATATATATCATCATCATTGTTTAATGTCCATCTTCCACGCTAGCATGGGTTTGATTTGAGGCAAGATTGATCAGATGACAGTGTCTCACTCGTATAGGACTGTATCTGGCAGGTTTTCTACGGATGGATGCCCTTCCTAACACCAACCACATTTACAGTGTGGACTGGGAGCCGTT
Organism: Eledone cirrhosa; assembly: GCA_964016885.1. Lineage (NCBI taxonomy): Eukaryota > Metazoa > Mollusca > Cephalopoda > Octopoda > Eledonidae > Eledone > Eledone cirrhosa. The sequence goes on from OZ024741.1 coordinate 198,392,274, forward strand.
TTACCGTGTCTCCTACACGACCACATAACAGCGTGGACAGTGCTTTTTTGTCGTGACACCTACACAACCTCTTTAGTTTGGACTGGATGGAGTAGGGGTAGTAGGTTGGGGTGTATATTTGGTTTGGAGGGGCCTACTGACTGTAGGTTAACTTTGTACGTAGGGAAGGTGGGTCTTCTGTATTACTGCGTAGCGCCAAAGATCTCAATCCAGTGACATTGTCTTAGAGAGGTGTAGGTGTGCAAGGTCGGATTTTATATTTATAATAATTGTTTCTACTTTAGGCACAAGGCCAGCAATTACCCAGTGCAATTTTACATCTGCTTTCCATTCTGACATGAGTTGGATGTGTCTTGATCTCTGAGTTTGTTCTTATTTCAAACAACCAAACAATGATGAATGACATTTCTGGAAAGAGAAAACAGTTATTATCCACTATTCTGTACTTTTAGTAGCTTACTGTTTAAGTAACTGGCATGAGCACTGGCCTAATGAGCCTCCAGGCTTGGGACAGGCTTTAAGCTTTTTAAGTGTATGTTTCAGAATAGGTACACCATATCCCTGCATGTCATAAGAAACGAGCAAAAGGATTGGTGTGAAGAAGGGCATCTGACTATAAAATATTGCCTAAAAAAGTCCCATCCAACCCATGCCTTCATGAAAAAGTCAACATAAAAATGATGATGATATATATTTCTTTTTTAGGGATATTGTTTCTTCATTCCAAAAACTCTCCAATGATCCAGATTGCCGTGTTGTAGTTCTTTCTGGAGCAGGACCAACTTTTACTGCAGGTTTGGTATTCTATATATGCATCACTATTTTAAACCTTTTCATACCAAACTGCCTGCTTGTAGGATAAAAAACTGCTCAATTTAAAATATTTTTGTCTTTATATGAAAACCTTGCATTATAATTTTATAATAGGCTGTTGTAGTTTGCTTGAAAAATTGTGTATAATATATAATGGAGAAAATGATTTATTTAAAGAGGACTAAGACAATGCAAAATGGACTGTGATATTTGGTTTAAATGAAGACAACGAACAAGTTTCTATGTTACCTGGTATTTTTTTTTCTTCCTAATATTTCAGGACTTTCAGAATGTGGGGAACTGTCAGAGCAAAACGTTCTAATTTGGAACAAATAATATCAAAGAAATAAATAATATCAAAGAAATAAGGCTGGAATGTTTTGCTCTGAAAATTTCCTATACTCTGAAGAAGGGATTCTTAAGTCCTGAAATATTAGGACAAAAAAAAATAATAATGATAAATACCAGGTAACTCGCCTTCATTTAAACTAAATATTACAGTCCATTTTGCATTGTCTTAGCCTTCTTTAAACAAATCATTTTCTACTTTATTTTATATATTTTTCATATGCTCAAACATAATAGTGAAAGGCATAAACATAACATATACTCTTTTGCTTTCCATAGGAACTTTATGGACTTGATCCAAAGTAATAAATATATATCATAAATTATTTTTAACTTGCTCACTATAGAGTATTTTTGGCAACTAGTTTTGTCTCCTGTTGAATTAACTATTTAACTCTATTTACATTACTATGAGAAAAGCATGAATAGAGCAATTGTTTATTTTCCTGCTCTCTATAAATCTCAGGCACTGGCATTTTTTTTTTAATGCTTTAACCCTAAAGTTGGTATCAAAAGAATTAATATCTTTGAGAATGATATGAACCCTATTTATTCCTATGCAACCATTAAATTCACAATTTTGGCAATTAATTGTTTCTACGTTTGGCACAAGGCCAGCAATTATCCCAGTGCATTACTGGTACTTTATTTTATCGACCCTGTAAGGATGAAAGGCAAAGTTAACATCGGCGGGATTTGAACTCAGAATGGCAAGGGCCGTAACTCTATGCGTCAAAGCATGGCGTCCAACACTCTACTGATACTGCCAATCTGCCGCCCTATAATTTTGCCAATTAATAAAAGATAATTGGCATGGTTTCAGACATAAAAAGACTGGCTTAACATCACATATTTAGTTATTCAAATATTTCAATGTTGTTGTGGGTTTATACTTAATTCTTAACATTTAGCAGAATATATCTAAACACGGGTTTATTAATTCAAATGTTTATAGAATCGTTTACTAGTTGAAAGATTATTGTGAAAATTTTCAGTAAACTAAATATTTAAATGTTTAATGTGATACAGTGATAGTGTTGTTTTGAACTTTTCAAAAATGTCTTGCTAATGTGATATGATGTAATACAGGATGTTAAGAGTTAATCTTCTTCAAAAGCCCCAAAAAATCTTTGTTCTAGTTATATCTAAAGATATTTTTGTCCTAATATTTCAGGACTTAAAAATCCCTTCCTGAGAGAGTGGGGAACTGTCAGAGCAAAATGTTCCAATTTGTTGTATATAAAGTCGTATATGATATGTTTATGTATAATAAACATATATACCTCACTACAAATATTTTCAGCTAGGATAATATCTAAGTAGCCATCTGAGAAAGCCAGTAAATATCCTGAAACACTAGTGTCTAACATGATTGCAACTTAAAACATTCATAGCAAGACTTATATATATATTTACTATTCATAAACATAGGGTGGTGGATTAAGCAGTACCAGTAGAGCATCAGACATCATGCTTTGTAGCATATAGTTACAGCCCTTTACATTCTGAGTTCAAATCCTGCCGAGGTTAGCTTTGTCTTTCATCTTTAAGTGGTTGATAAAATAAAGGACCAGTAACGCACTGGGGATCAATTTAATCGATTTCCCCTCCCCCAAAATTGTTGACCATGCCTAAATCAGAAACCATTATACATAAACATATACCTCTATATTGAATAGCACTGTGTTAGTGCTATTGTTAATTAATCTACACATTATACTCTTGTATTTCAGGAATTGATTTTGCTGCATTAGCAGAATTTTACCAAGAAACTGTAGATAAAGAAGTATCAAGGCGAGCATTTGCAATTCATAAAAATATCCAAGCTTTCCAAGAAACTTGCAACTCATTTGAAAAGGTAGTTTACCATGTTTCAGTTAGGGCTACCATATTTACAATGAAATACGCTACCTGTGATTTCATTTAAGTTTTAAAATAATAAAAATTGAGGCGCATTTAGTAACATAACTAACTTTCTCATTATTAAGTTGGTGTTTAATAGATAACTTAAGAAAAGATTCTTTCAAAAAATTGTAATGGGAGGTTTAAATTTGAACATAAACTCTTTAAAACAAACAATTTCCATCATAGAACCAGAGGTTGTTTCAGGTGGATGAGTGCCAATAGGGTTAAAATATAGTCTCATTTGAAACCCTCCAGGTGGTTTTCTCTTAGTGTGTGTTTCGTAATGTATCTATCAATGTATGTAAAGGGAATACTGCAATAAAATGTTTTTCTCTGCAAAACGGTTACCCCCCACCTCCTTGCCAATTTAATTAAACAAAGGTGAGATATGAATCAGTAATAAGCAGAGGTATTGTTAATACAGCCTGGTGCACACCTTCATTGGGATTCAAACCCATACCTATTTTTTTTAAATAACAATATAAAAAAGGGGGATGAGAGGACCCTCCATTAGTGTCAAAGATATGACAACCTCTCCTGAGCACTTGGTAGAATGTAAGACTGTACCATAAATGAGATGCAGACCTCCTTCGCCTGTCTGGGAGGTCAATAGCCCTGCTTCAATATTGACTTGGTCTATGTAGACCCATTCAACCCTTGCTAGCAGGGAAAGTGAACATTAATGATGATGATGATGAATTACTTGTAACACACTGGGGTCGATTTAATCAACTTTCTCCTCCCCCAAAATGTTTGGCCTTGTACCTGAATCAGAAAATATTAATTATGAGCAATGCTGTATAGTATGTTAGTGTGTGTATGTATGCATTTATGTCTACAATATAGATATGTGTGTGTAGGCATTTATGCCTATACAATATATGTGTATGTATGCATTTATGTGTACAATATATGTGTATGCATTTATGTTTACAATATATATATGTGTGTGTATATATGTATATATATATATATTCAAATTTTCCAGTTTGTCATTGAAAGTGGAAGAGGCGTAGTCAATATTGTTTATCCAACTATTATTGTAAGACTCAAGTTTCACACTGACACAATCAGTGTTATTCTTTTGTCCTATATACACAGGTGCAGGTTTATTTTATGTGAGAGGTACTCTCTACGAATGTTGACACTTTTCATTTACCAATTAACCTTGTAAAGTGGTTGGTGATAGGAAAGGCATCCAGCTGTAGAAACCATACCAAAACAGGGCTGAGAAGACTTTTCATTTGTGTTAATGGCACAATGGCCTCTCTAATGTTGGTGCCATGATAAAACACACCTGGTGAACTCTGTAGAATGTGGGAATGTATGTAAGCAAAATGCAGTCCCGCCCATCAGGTCAGTAGCTGCAATTATGTAATGACTTAGTCTATGATGATCTTCACCATCATCCACTTTATCCAGCAACATTGCTGAGTCCATGGCCTTTATAATACACTCTAGTCATTTTACAAAGTAAAAAGAGGTGCTATATTTTGAGGCTGGATGTCCTTCCTGATGCCACATGCAGTAATTCCCTGACTGAATTATTTGATCCCAACCGTTGATCCATTAGGATTCTTCTGCATCAGAAGTAACAGACATTAGATGATTAAAATGATGATCCTGGCTATAATTCTTGTTTTTTAATCATTATCATATTGATTTTCATTGGTCAGTATATATATATATATATATATATATAGCACTCACTGTAAATGAGGTTGGTGTTAGGAAGGGCATCCAGCTGTAGAAATCAAGCCAGATCAGTTCCTGTATGAGCAAGGCATGGTCAGCCGACCAGACACTGCCCACAACAGGACAACCCGTCTAACCCATGCTAGCGTGGAAGAACGGACGTAAAACGGTGATGATGATGATGATGATAGCGAAGGAAAAGTGGTAAGGAACCAGTGGTACAGAATTAGCCGTCGAAACGGCTTGAGCTCAGCCGTCGGGGTCTTACTTACTCCTATATATATATATATATATATATATCAGGGGCGAAGGGTCCATGCATGCAACATATGCAGTGCATGTGTTATAGAATCTTGAGTTGATCAATTGCGTCGGTTGAAGCAAGCAGAATTTTGGCTGCTTACTAAAACGTATAGACACAAAAAAAGATAACACACACACACAAACGCACGACAGCTTTGGGGCAAGCAGAATTTTGACTGCTTACTAAATCGTAGACACATAAAAAGATAGCATACACACACACTAGATAACACTACATGCGGCTTTGACCGGGAGGGTCATTTAGAGGGAATTGGTGGGGGGGGGGGTTAGGCTGCACAGCCCCACTTTCCGCCATGGCGATTGGACTGCATGCCTTGCTTTCCAGGTTACCCTTCGCCACTGGTATGTATATATATATGTGTGTGTGTGTGTGTGTGTGTGTAAAAACCTGGTGCAGTATAAGTATATTTATTGTCTTTACGTTTTTTCAACCTGATTAGATTATTCTCTGCAAAATATTAGTTATGTAGTTTCCTATGATATTGGCAGTGTGCAAAGCTCTGAGGCCTTACATCTTTCACTCTAATTCCCTCACATGATTCACTCTAATTCCCTCACATGATTGGTGATTTGGCAGTATCGGTAGAGAGTCGGGCGCCATGCTTTTCAGCATAGTTACGTCCCTTTACGGTCTGAGTTCAAATCCTGTTGAGGTTAACTTTGCCTTTCATCCTTACGGGGGTTGATAAAATAAAGTACCAGTAATGCACTGGGTAATTGCTGGCCTTGTGCCAAAAGTAGAAACAATTATATCTATATACTACTAAAACTCTGTGATTATGTCTTGTCTGTAATTTAATACAGCCAAAATGGTGCATAATGGGAAAATACTTTGAAATGGGAATACAAATGGAATAAAACAAGTTTCGCGTAAATCAGAGCACAGGTTCCCAAGATACGGGGTTTTTCCGGGTACTTTCATAAATAAAGAGAGAGAAAGAGATAGTAGTTATAAGAGAGTAGATTGAAAGACACCCATATATATATTTATATATATATATACACACACACACACACACACACACAAAATATTTTTTACATAATTAAAATACACACATATCTGTGTATATTTTAATTATGTAAAAAATATTTTTAAGTAAACATGACCCAACGAGTCACAGGTGGTCTAGTATTATATATCGATCTCTTTTGATATGTATGTGTGTGCGTGTATATATATATATATATTTATTTATAAACATACCGTGTTTCTTTAGAAATACAAAATTTCTACACATATCTGTATACAGCTACGCCTGAAGCTAAATCCTATTTCTATTCTATATATATATAAATATATAATAAAATAAAAAAAGGACGAGTCGTTACTCCTTCATTATGTTTATTGGTTGGTGACGTACGTTTTGCCACCGATCAGCTCAAGGTTCGATCTGTATCGATCTAACCTGACTCCGTAATCAATGGCTCATTGATTACAGAGTCGGGCTAGATCGATACGGATCGAACCTAGAGCTGATCAGTGGCAAAACGTACGTCACCAACTATTAAACGTAATGAAGGAGTAACCACTCGTCCTTGTTTTATTTTATTATATTACACTCAGGTGGATTGGCAGTATCGGTAGAGAGTCGGACGCCATGCTTTGACGCATAGAGTTACGGCCCTTGCCATTCTGAGTTCAAATCCCGCCGAGGTTAACTTTGCCTTTCATCCTTATGGGGTCGATAAAATAAAGTACCAGTAATGCACTGGGTATTTGCTGGCCTTGTGCCTAAAGTAGAAACAATTATAATACACTCTGTCTAGCTCTACACCTTGATACAGACGGGGACCTAAACATCGAGTGCTCACCCGGGTGAACCTACAGTAACTTCGTGTTACACTCCCTGGATATATATATATATATATATAATATATATATATATATACACACACACAGAGAGAGAATAACTAACTTGATGTTGAACTTGTTCAATACAAAAATGGAACACTATCTGATTTAAATATGAACTCAATATTTTCTAATTCTTCAGTGCTTAAAACCTGTAATCGCAGCAGTTCATGGTGCCTGTATTGGATTTGGTGTGGATCTAATTTCTGCTTGTGACATGAGATATTGTACCAAAGATTCATGGTTCCAAATAAAAGTAAGTAGCTCCCGTGATTTGACCAATGCCTTGTGGATGAAATTTGGTAGCAGAAATTGCAGAAGCCTGTCATGTATATATATATCATTTCATTTCATTTCATTTTAAGTCCGCTTTTTCCCTGCTTGCAAGGGTGGGACGGGAACTGATTCTGGCTTGATTTCTACAGCTGGATGCCCTTCCTAACACCAACTTCATTTACAGTGAGTGCTGGGTGCTTTTTTTCCGTGGCGCCTACACGTCCACTTTACAGTGTGGGCTGGGTGATTTTTTGCCGTGACACCTCCACAACCATTTTGCAGTGGAATGATAGGGACCCCAGTCCCTATCATCTCATTTCTACAGCTGAGTAAACTGGAGCAATGTGAAATAAAGTGTCTTACTCAAGGAAACAACACATCACCCCATATACAGATATGTATATATATATATATAGGAAAATGTATGACCCCGACGGTAGAGCTCAAGCCATTTCGACAGCTATTCCTGGACTAAACTAGAATTTTTAACTAGCTGAAAATTCTAGTTTAGTCTAGAAATAGCCGTCGAAACGGCTTCAGCTCTGCCGTCGGGGTCATACCTTTTCCTATTACCCACTCTACTACCCTAAGTATTGAGTACTCTGGTGCGTTATGGCCCATCCATCTGGTGCGTTATGGTTCCTTACCACAACTCCTTCGTTATATATATATATATATGTATACTAGCTGGCCTGTCCGGCTGGCGCCCGGCAATGTGTACCTGCCCCCACCATTCCACTGCAAAGATACCACACACCCTCCCGTGTCACATTGTCCTTCCGACTATCCCTCTCTCTCTCTCTTTCTCTCTCTCTCTCTCTCTCTATATATATATATATATATATATCAATTCTCAGACCGGGTGATGTGTTGTTTCCTTGAGCAAGACACTTTATTTCACATTGCTCCAGTTTACTCAGCTGTAGAAATGAGATGATAGGGACTAGGGTCCCTATCATTCCACTACAAAGTGGTCGTGGAGGTGCCACGGCAAAAATGCACCCACCAGTCACTGTAAATGAGGTTGGTGTTAGGAAGGGCATCCAGCTGCAGAAATCAAGCCAGAGTCAGTTCCTGTCCCACCCTTGCAAGCAGGGAAAAAGCGGACGTAAAATGAAATGATGATGATGATGATATATATATTGAAGGGAGATACGGAAACTAAAACAGTGTTGTCATATAGAGAGTGAGGAGCGACAGAGTGAATAAAGCAGTTAAATTATAGAGAGGGGGAATGATCTTACATACATACATATAAAGTATAGATATGTGTGTGTGTGTGTTTGTGTATGTGTGTATCTGCATGTGTGTGTCTGTGTTTTGTTTTGATGGTATCCGGCAATTGGCGAAATCAGGTGTGAAAGTATATGTATTTGTGTGTGTGTGTGTGTGTTACTTATGCGAACGACAACAGAAAACATGTGTGGGATACATACATTATTACATTTGTATTTTCGTTCTGCAACCATTATATTATGATATTTGTATCCAAATGATTTTAGATGTATGTATTACCTGCTTGCCCATCCCTCTGTTTCTCTTTCCGTCTCTCTCTCTCTCCTCTCTCCCTTTAGATGTGTGTGTGTGTAGCTTTCCTAATCTGTCTCTTTCACTCTCTGTCTCTCTAAGAGGGTTGCCTTTTGATGTATGTATTACCTGCCTGTGTGTTGACCGAATTTGAAGGAGGTTATCCTTTTGAAATAAACATACATACGACGCTCATCTCAATGTTAACATATTGAAGGTAGATACGGAAAGTAAAAGAGTGTTGTCATATAGAGAGTGGAGAGAGACAGAGAGTAAAGCAGTTAAATTATAGAGAGGGTGAAAGAGGGGGAGAGAGAGAGAGAGAGAGAGACGACACTCAGCTTTATAATATATGAGAGTGAAGAGCGACAGAGAGAGTAAAGCAGTTAAATTATAGAGAGGGGGAAGAGCGATAGAGAGAGTAAAGCTAAGAAACTATAGGGAGGTGTGTAGGATACATACATACATAATACATACACACTCAGCTTTATAATATTATAGATATATGTGCGCATGGCTTAGTGGTTAGAGCATTGGGTTTCCAATCGAAAGATTGTGAGTTCAATTCTAGGACCGGGTGATGTGTTGTTTCCTTGAGCAAGACACTTTATTTCACATTGCTCCAGTTTACTCAGCTGTAGAAATGAGATGATAGGACTGGGGTCTTCTGTATTACTGCGTGGCACCAAAGATCTCAATCCAGTGACATTGTCTTAGAGAGATGCAAGTGTGCAAGGTCAGAATTTATCATGTGGTCCCAGGTTTTTCTGGGTCTACCTACTCCATAATTTCCATCAATTTTGATCGCCCTGCACTTTTTTATACAACTGTCGTCTTTAATGCGCATCACGTGACCATACAAACGTAATCTTCTCTCAAGTAAACAGCATCTGATCCCTCTTATTCCTAATTTAGTTCATTTATGTTTTGCCATTTGTGTATATTACTATTACACATCCAACGGTGCATGCATGCCTCGTTACTTTCCAGTCTGCGCAGGTCCTCTGCACACAATGCCCATGTCTCACTGCCATGTAACATTGCTGTTCGTATACAGGCATCATACAATCTGGCTTTCATTTTTAGAGAGAAACCTTTTGTGGCCAACAGTGATATAAGCTCTCTGAACTTTTTCCATCTCGTTCTAACTCTGGCTACTGTACTTTCAAAGCACCCTCCACCACTGCTGATTTTGTCACCCAGGTAACGGAAAGTGTCCACTATTTCTATAGAACCATCTGGGCAGTAGAAGGAGCTAGTATCCTGTGGGCACTTGCTACTTATTGCACCTGAGCATCGGCCACATATAAAATCTACGTTCTTAGATAGCTTGCCTGTGATCCCACTATATCTTTTATGTACCCATAGTTTGCATTTGGGACATAAAATTGAATTTCTACCTACTCCTTTCCTACACACTGAGCATGGCCATTTGCTAGAGGGCACCTGTGCCCTATTTTCCTTTCTACATACTAGAACTTTAGTCTTAGACAGGTTAACTTTCAGGCCTTTTGATTCTAGGCCATGCTTCCATGTTTGGAATTTCTTCTCTAGTTCAGCCATAGATTCAGCTATGAGAGTTAGATCATCTGCATATAGAAGCTCCCATGGGCAGCCAGTCTTAAACTCCTCTGTTATAGCTTGAAGGACAATAATAAACAGGAGGGGGCTAAGGACAGAGCCTTGATGAACACCAGCTTTTATGCTAAATTCTTCACTATATTCGTTGTTAATTCTAACCTTGCTGACTGTTTCTTTATACATGGCTTGTATAGCTCTCACAAGCCATTCATCTACACTTAGTTTTCTAAGAGCCCACCAGATATTGGAGCAGGGGAATCTGTCAAAGGCTTTCTCCAAGTCAACAAAAGCTAAGTAGAGGGGGTTTACTTTTAGCTAGGTATTTCTCCTGTAGTTGTTGTACAAGGAATAGAGCATCTGTGGTACTTTTACCTGACACAAATCCAAACTGCATTTCATCTAGATCAATTCGATCTCTGATTAGTTGTGCTAAAACTCTTTCTGTAACCTTCATGACCTGGTCAACTAACTTAATGCCTCTATAGTTTCCCCTATCTAGAGCATCTCCTTTACCCTTGTAGCAGTTAATGATTCTATTGCTATGCAGTCATTTGGTATGACCCCATTCTGTATTACTTGGTTTATTATCATACCATAGTATGTGCCACCATTCCAGATGCTTTTAACATCTCAGCAACTATCTCCAAAGGCCCAGCTGCCTTGCCTGTCTTCATATCTTTGATTGCCTTACTTATACTACCATTAACTTGCACCGCTGGTCCCTCTATTGGATCGATTTGGGGCAGACTATCTTTTTCCCATTTATTCTCCTCATTTAGTAGTCTCTCGTAGTGACACTTCCAAGCTACCTTCTTATCAGTATCAGTGAGGGCAAGTACAATGTCATCCTTACAGGCACACTTCTCCCCAACAATATCACGGTTTTCCTTGACACATTGTCTTGCAATCCTGAACACCTCACATTTTTGGTCCTCGTGTTGTAGAACATGCTTCAACTTTCTATCCTCTGCTTTCCTTCTTGCAAAGTATACTTGTCATATATATATATATATGTATATATTTATATATATATATCATCATCATCATCATCAACGTTTAACGTCCGTGTTCCACGCTTGCATGGGTTTGGACGGGGGTATTCCCACTTGAGGCAAGAGTGATTGTCTTGCTCGCATAGGACTGTCTGGCAGGTTTTCTACAGTTGGATGCCCTTCCTAACACCAACCACATTTACAGTGTGGGACTGGGAGGTTTTTATCGTGTTGCCTACACGGCCACATTACAGCGTGGACTGTGTGTTTTTTTGTCGTGACACCTACACGATCTCATTTGTTTCGGCCTGGATGTTGTGGGACCAACATAACTTTACATTGAAAGGGGCGGTGTGGATGGGGTGGGGGTGGTGGGACGGGGTGTATTTTGTTAGAGATGCCTACTGGCTGTAGTAGGTTTTATTATGTATTTAGGTAAGGCGGGTCTTCTCTGTTACTGAGTACCGCCAAAGGTCTCGGTCCAGTGACATTGTCTTGGAGAGGTGTAAGTGTGTGAGGTCGGAATATATATATATATATATATATATATATATATATATATATAATGGAAAAATTTGAACAGGAACAAAACAGAGAGGCAGTACAACGAATGTTTATTAATTTCACGCTCTTGAGAGTGGGGTGGTGGTGGGGAACGACGTTTCAGGCATATGGTTTAGTAGCTAGAGAGTTGGATTCACAATCAAGAGATTGTGAGTTTGATTCTCAGACCAGCAATGCATTGTGTCCTTGAGCAAGACACTTTGTTTCATGTTGCTCCAGTTCACTCAAAATGAGTTGCAACAACACTGGTGCCAAGCTGTATCAGCCTTTGCCTGTTCCTTGGACAACATTGCTGGCGTGAAAAGGACTGGTAGTCTTCCACAAAAATACACCTTGCCCTGGATGTGCCTCAGATGGAACTTTCTAAGTGCAAAACTCAAGGCCATTTGTGACCGAAGGGGGGGTCTTTACCCTTTATATATATATATATATATATATATATACACACATATATACATCCTGCCAGTAAGCCTCTGATTCCCTTTCCCCACCATAAAACTCAGGTCCTCACCTGCCAATATATTCTTGATTTCTTCGCCCATCCTATGCCAACATGGAAAACTTGGATTAACCTTGACTGATTCACCTTTCCTGCTAAACCCTGACACTTTCCCAACCCATGAAAGCCTAGCACACTCTAAAATAACAGACACCTACTGACAAGAACATCCCACAATATATCAGATACCATCCACTTTCTTCATGGCTGCCTCTATGACACGCTCCCCAGCACTGTGATATCCCTGTACCCTAACCCAAAACATGCCTCCCTAGAAAGACACTAAGCACTTTAGTGGTGGCGCCATGGCAAAAGCACCCAGTCCAGTCTGTAAGGTGGTGTACTTGTGCCACAATAAAAAGCACCTAGTCCACCCTGTAAGGTGGTAGTGCTGGTGTCATGCTGAAAATACTCCAGTACTTGCTGTAAAGTGGTTAACGTTAGGAAGGGCATCCAACTGTAGAAACCATGTAGTCATCTGAACAGTCTAACCTTAGTATATGACAGCCTGTCTAATCAATGAAAGCATGGAAAATAGATGTTAAACAGGGATGATGATAATGTATGTGTGTCTTATGCCTGAGTGTCTATATTTGTACCCTGTATCTTAGATGTCAGACAAAAAAAGAAATCAATAAATTAAGTACTAGACTTGAAAAAATAAGTACTGTAATCAATGTAGTTAACTAAATCAAGGCATTGCCCCAGCATGGCCACAGTCTAATGACTAAAACTAGTAAAAGTATAACTCTTTATTTCCTGGGCCTCAAGACATGTTTTTATTTTATATATAATTTCATACAATTATATTTTCTGAATATATCACTCTATGCATTTACTACTACACCGAGGTTATTACTACTACGCCAAGATTAACTTTGCCTTTCATCCTTATGGGATCGATAAAATAAAGTACTAGTAATACACTGGGATAATTGCTGGCCTTGTGCCAGTAGTAGAAACAATTATTACTACTACAGGATACACTGTAAAATTTCTGTTCTTATATTTCCTCTAGGAAGTAGATGTTGGACTTGCAGCTGATGTTGGCACACTACAACGTTTACCAAGAATTATTGGAAACAACAGCCTTGTTAGGGAGCTGGCATATACAGCAAGATCTGTAACTTCCGATGAAGCACTTGATGTTGGTCTTGTGGGGTTTGTATCAGGTTTTACCTTTTGAAAACATGTTGTGCTTGTCATCATAGTCATCATCATCTTCGTCTTCTTTTCCTTCACCTTATTCTTTCTCATAGATTACTGAAAGCATCCCAATTTCTATATAGCTTCCTGTCACTTGCTGTTCATTAAATTGTGAGAAATATTGCCTCTATTTGGGATGTTCAGGTGCAAATGTAAAACAGTATTTGATTATTTGTTTTTGTCAACCTTCATTGAGTAGATGCTCCATTTGTGACTATCCCATTTAGGACTGATTACATTATCTAATGTGTCCTTTCCTTTTTTAAGCTGAAGTATGATTTGAAGGAGATTTGGCTGCTGTTTCTAGCAAGTCAAGCGACACCTTAAAGGCTTCCTCATTGGATCAATTTCCTTTAAGAATTGCTTTCAAGTGAACTTTATGGTCACCTAAAGGAAAACCACCAGATGAAGAATGGAAATTGTTATGAGAGATTATAAGATGGCCTGTTGCTAGGGGTGAGGTGGTGCTGGATGGCACTGCCTGCCCAGCCCACTCCTTTACTTTTAAAAAATGCACCCTCATATTTAGGAAAATTTATATTCTTATTCCAAAATTCCTTTTTCAATTATTGTGAATTAGAGTACACATCCAGAATGTTCGAAGGTGAGGTGACAGGCCTACTGTCTTTCATTATATATTTTGTGTGTCGATAAAATAAAGTACCAGTAATGCACTGGGTAATTGCTGGCCTTGTGCCAAAAAGTAGAAAAAATTATGTATTTTGTGTGTGTTGTAAATATTTCATTTTTAAATGGTGGATATTAAAGTTCCACATGATATTTCCATTTTATAACAGCAGAAATTTTGCCATCAGCAGGTATAGATAGTGAAAAGGAAATAATATATTGCTCTTTATTTACCAAAAGATACTACTGAGAGGTGATGCCATTTTAACCTGTTTGTCATTGTCATTTGTCATGATAATGATCAGAGGAATAATGGCATGCTTCAAGAAATTATATAAAATTTTTCATCAAAAATATTGATTTCAGAAGTGATTTCACCTGATTTTGCCAACCTTTTTTTTTCATCCCAAGTCTTCCTGGGTCTTCCCACTCCACGGCTTCCATCGACTTTGAACACTCTGCACCTTTTTATACAGCTGTCATCCTTTATTTGCACCACATGTCCATACCAATGCAGTCTCCTCTCCTGCACACTGCATTTGATTCTTCTTGTGCCTAGATTCTCTCTCTCAGTTTGTTTATGCCTTGCTGTTCATGTATATTAATATTAAACATCCATCGGAGCATGCAAGCTTCGTTTCTTTACATTCTTCCTTGGTCCTCTGCACAAGCGCTCAGGTCTCACTACCATGCAACATTACTATTCGTATACATGCATCATACAATCTGCCTTTCATTTTGAGGGAAAAGCCTTTTTTAGCTAGCAGCTGTAGTAGTTCCCTGAACTTTCTCCATCCCATTCTCACTCTGGCTACTATACTTTCAGAACATCTGTATCCACTGCTAATTTTGTCACCCAGGTAACAGAAACTGTTTACTTCTACAGAGCTCTTTGGGCATTTGAGAGATCTAGTGTCCTGTGGGCGCTTGCTACTCACTGCACCTGTGCATCAGCCACATATAAAACCTACATTCCTTAACATACATATAAAACCTACATTCCCACTACATCTCTTGTGTATACATAGCTTGCATTTGGGACATAGGATGGAATTTCTACCTACTCCTTTCCTGCACACAGTGCAAGGCCATTTACCTGAGGGAATCTGGGCCGTTTTCCTTTCTACATACTAGGACTTTAATATTTGACAAGTTAACTTTGAGACCTTTTGATTCTAGGCAATGCTTCCAGGTTTGGAATTTCTCCTCTAATTCTGACATATTTTCGGCTATAAGGGTTAGATCATCTGCATACAGAAGTTCCCATGGGCAACCAGTCTTAAACTCTTCTGTTATAGCCTGCAGAACGATAATAAACAGATTTCGTTTGTCGCCTTGTTATCTTTCAGGAATTCCCACTTCTCCTCTATAGTGTAAATCGCTATTTGCTTCTCCTTACCTCTAAATTTTGTTACTGGTTGTGGGGTCCTTCAACTTTAACGTTCTTCTCCTCCAGGTTGTCCTCTGTCATTGAGTTCATCTAGCCTTAACTGTAAGGTCATTAACTACTAGGTTATGTTGGGAGGTGCATTCTTCACCAGGGAGGGACTTTGTATTTACAACTGTCACTCTGTCTCATCTTCAGGTAAGGATAAAAATCTATCTGGCTGGTATGTTCCTCTGATCTATAGGTGATCAAGTGATTGTTTCGTTTTTTGAAGTTTGTATTACAGATAGATAGATCATTGGTGTCACAGAATTCTATAAACCCCATGGATCCTATTGAAACCCTTGCGGTGTTGCCTGACATACGCAGTGAAATGGCCTGCAATGATTATGAAATCACTGTTGTGTGCTTTAGGGACTCCTAGAACCTGTCTTTGTGTACGTCTGGCAGACCATATTGAGGTGTGTAAGCAGATATAATTGGAACGGTTGTTCTATTTAGTACTAGTCTAAGTTTGATGATTCTGTCATTCACTCTATTTATGTCAATTACCTTATCTACCCATTTCTCTGCTAAAATAATCCTTACTCCACCCAGCCCACTGTCATTTCCTACCCAGAAAAATTTGTAGGATCATTTTCTGCCCACAATGAATCTAGCTGACATTCCCCTCCATCTAGTCTCTTGTACACAGCTCACATCAACTTTCTTTTGTTCAAGCATCTCAAGAATCTCTCCTGATCATCCTTTCATCATGTCTACATTGATGGTGCCAGCTCTGAAGTTATGTAGTTCACCAGAACAGTGAGAGATAGAAGTTGAAAGCTTGGGGAGGGGAGTGAGAGATGTAAGGTGGATTCATATTCATCTTTAGGAATGCTCCATTAGTCATACCAAAAGAACTAAATATCCTACTGAGATGTATGAAAACAAATCAGATCTAAAGTCACAATAAACCTTTTACTTGTTTGGATGAATGGATTTTCAACTAACAAAGACTAGTTATATACTATTTACTATTCATTGAAAAGTTGTTTTATGTTTCTTTTGTCACTCCCTTTATATATCAGAATGAAAAAAGTTTCAAAAATACAATTAACCTCAATTTCCTCAGGCGAGTTTTTGATGACAAACAGCAGTTAATAAGGAGTGTCCTTGATATTGCATCCATAATAGCCACAAAAAGTCCTATTGCAGTTCAAAGTACGAAGAAAAGTTTGCTGTATTCCCGAGATCATTCCGTGCAAGAAGGTTTGGATAACATTGTAAGTCTATTTAATTTCTTCAAAAATTACTTTTAGTCAGGGACAAATTGTAATAGGGGTGTCATACTCATTCATTTGACTATACAGTGTATCCAATAGAGATAGAGCATGTCCACTGAGATGGTGTCTCTATTAGCAGCAGTCACAATATAGCATGGTTCATAATAGAGGTGTATATGAAGGTATATACAATATGTTTATGTATAATAAACATATATATGTCTTGCTATGACTGTTTTAAGCTGTGATCATATCACAGCTATCTCAGTAGCTGTCTGAGAACACCTAACATGAGTATTTAAGGATTTTTTATCCATCATCAGTGATGCTTATTCACTCTGTACTGAGATTAAAATAAAATATAGCTTACATGATTTTTGCATATAAAACATCTGCTGGAGAAGTTCATTTGCATTGAGTAAACTTATTTTTTTAAATACATACAAAAAATGTGAAGCCCTCATTATAACAATTACTTTAAACTAAGTAAATATATTTTAATATATTATTTAACAATTTTAACTATTACCATTTTATTCAACTGATATTTCCCTAATTCATAATATATGTTGGACCTTCCTCAATTTCGACCAGAATGCACTCTTTTGAGTAACATTATTCCAAAGACCATTCAAAGGAACCCCATTTTGGCCACTTGTATTCTGTCAAAGTAGTTGCATACAAATTTATGATTTGAACAAAAGTTGTGATTTGTTAAATACCCACCTAAAAACAACATACTTTTATGGTAAATTTTAATTTCTTTCAGGCTGCTTGGAATCAGGTTATGTTGCAGAGTGAAGATATTATGAAATGCATAGCAGAAAAGTCACCAATCTTCTCAAAACTTTAACATTCACCTCTAGCTGTTCAAATTCATTAATCAAAACATCACAGTCTAATTAATGCCATATTCTATTGGTGTTTTGTAGTTTTACCTATTACCAGATATGGGAAGCTTTACAGTAATAGTTGATCTGAAAGAACAAATTACCATATCCAAATTAATTAATCCATATTAACTCTGGTTTGTCTTATTTTCTTCTTCTTTGGTTACTTATTCCTGAATGGGTCATCAGGCAGAGTCCTCAGACATGCCTTCCAAAGGGTACCATTTGATGCAACTACCGCCAAATGATCCGTCTGGAACCCCAAGCATGACCAACCAAGCTTATGTTATCCAAACATCTTGCCCACTGGTTTTGCCCTGTCAAACTTGTCCAGCAGTTCTTTCCCATGACATTCTAACCACATGTCCATAGTACTGGAGCTGTGATATCTCAATGTGGAGAAGTAACAGCTCTACCTGGAACGACTCTGTGATCCCTGAACTACACATCCTTATCAAGTAACATTACTCTAGAGACTCTTTGGAGATACCCTATTTCAGCCCATTTCTTATGTTAATTAGACATTACACAAAAGGAATTATTTAAAATTTGTTTATTTTGAGTAAAATTACTATTATTGTTTAAATGTTCCCAATAATTTGATTTTAAAATAATAATAATGAAATTTTGTGGTACAATCTTGAAAATACTAACAAAATATTACTTGGTAAAAACTGTATTTCAGTAAAAAATATATTCCATACTGATGATAAATTTTATCAATGCTTTTTCAATTAAACAATATTTGTTTATTGAAGAAGAGTTGCTGAATTATAATGTTAGAATGCCTGGCTAATGTACTGTGCCTCTAAGTTTTGTGTTTAATTCTTTGATTATCTTATTTCTAATGAGATACACTATATTTGAATTAGTTAATGAAAAATTTGAAGGGATTAACTAAAATTATTATTTATTTCATTATTAAGATAGTATTTGTGACATAACGATAGGCTCTTATATCAAATTATATTTTGAATGGTTAAAATTTCTGCCTTCTGAAAAATTGACTTTGTACTTCAAAAGAAATCAATATTTTTCTATTCAAGATACATCTTCTAAATCTTCCTATGTATCAGTATCTCCTTTCTTAATTATACTGTGTCTTACAATAAAAATATGAACTTTTGTGTAAATTGATTATTTTTTTGTTTGTTTAAGTTTCATATTTTCATAAGAATGGTTCTTCTTTAAAAACAACATTTCTTAATTGTTTTCAGTGATTTATTAATTATCTGCCATTCTCTCTTGACCTTTTCAATTTTTTTCTATCACCTTCCTGATTAAGGAATACCAGTTCTTAGGATCAGATTTGGGGAATTAATTCCAAAATAAGATATCATCATGATCATCATCACTGTTTAACATTTATTTTCTATGAGAGGTTATCACATTATGAAGCCAGACAAGACAGGTTACTATGTTTTTTTCCTATCACCTCATGAGTTGTTTAAATGATGCTATGAACCCCACATCATCATCATCATCAACGTTTAACGTCCGTGTTCCAGGCTTGCATGGGTTTGGACGGGGGTAGTCCCACTTGAGGCAAGAGTGATTGTCTTGCTCGCATAGGACTGTCTGGCGGGTTTTCTACAGCTGGATGCCCTTCCTAACACCAACCACATTTACAGTGTGGGGCTGGGAGGTTTTTACCGTGTTGCCTACATGGCCACATTACAGCGTGGACTGTCTGGCGGGTTTTCTACAGCTGGATGCTCTTCCTAACACCAACCACATTTACAGTGTGGGGCTGGGAGGTTTTTACCATGTTGCCTACATGGCCACATTACAGCGTGGACTGTGTGTTTTTTTTGTCGTGACACCTACACGATCTCATCTGTTTCGGCCTGGATGTTGTGGTACCAACATAACTTTACATTGAAAGGGGCGGTGTGGATGGGGTGGGGGTGGTGGGATGGGGGTGTATTTTGTTAGAGATGCCTACTGACTGTAGTAGGATTTACTTTGTATTTAGGTAAGGCGGGTCTTCTCTATTACTGAGTACCGCCATAGGTCTCGGTCCAGTGACATTGTCTTGGAGAGGTGTAAGTGTGTGAGGTCGGAATTTATCAGCTCGTCCCAGGTTTTTCTGGGTCTACCTACTCTGTGGCTACCGTCTATCTTTATTGCCCTGCACTTTGTTATACAGCTATCGTCTTTCATGCGCATCACGCGACCATACCAACGTAGCCTTCTCTCGATTAAACAACATCTGATCCCTCTTATTTCTAATTTTTTCCTTAGTTTGTTTATGCTTTGCCGTTCACGTATATTACTATTACACATCCAGCGGAGCATGCAAGCTTCGTTCCTCTCTAGTCTGCGTATATCCTCTGCACACAATGCCCAGGTCTCACTGCCATGCAACATTGCTGTTCGTATGCAGGCATCATACAACCTGCCTTTCATTTTTAGGGAGAACCCTTTAGCGGCTAATAGTGGTATAAGCTCTCTGAACTTTTTCCATCCAGTTCTGACTCTAGCTACTGTACTTTCAGAGCACCCTCCCCCACTGCTGATTTTGCCACCCAGGTAACGGAAGCTGTCCACTATTTCTATAGAGCCCTCTGCGCAGTTGAAAGAGCTAGTATTTTGTGGGCACTTGCTGCTACTTATTGCACCAGAGCACCGGCCACATGTAAAATTTATGTTCTTAGTTAGCTTACCTGTGATCCCACTACATCTTTTATGCACCCATACTTTGCATTTCGGACACAAAATGGAGTTTCTACCTACGCCTTTCCTACACACTGAGCATGGCCACTTCCCGGAAGGGACCGCCGCCTTATTTTCTTTCCTACAAACTAGAACTTTGGTCTTAGCCAGGTTAATTTTAAGGCCTTTTGATTCTAGGCCGTGCTTCCATGTTTGGAATTTCTTCTCTAGCTCGGCCATTGATTCAGCTATGAATGTTAGGTCATCTGCGTATAGGAGTTCCCATGGGCAGCCGGTCTTGAACTCCTCTATTATAGCCTGAAGGGCAATAATAAATAGTAGGGGGCTGAGAACAGAGCCCTGATGGACGCCAACTTTTACGCTAAACTCTTCACTATATTCGTTGTTAATTCTAACCTTGCTGACTGTTTCTTTATACATGGCTTGTATAGCTCTCACAAGCCATTCGTCAACATCTAGTTTTCTAAGAGCCTACCAGATAATGGAACGGGGGACTCTGTCGAAGGCTTTCTCCAAGTCGACAAAAGCTAAGTATAGGGGTTTACTTTTAGCTAGGTACTGCTCCTGTAGTTGTCGTACAATGAAAAGAGTGTCTGTGGTGCTTTTGCCTGACACAAACCCGAACTGCATTTCATCGAGGTCAATTCTCTCTCTGATTAGTTGCGCTATTACTTTTTCCGTGACCTTCATGACCTGGTCGATTAATTTAATGCCTCTATAGTTACTCCTATCTAGGGCATCTCCTTTACCCTTATAACAGTTAACGATGATGCTGCTACGCTAGTCCTTCGGAACAACCCCATTCTGTACGACTTGGTTAACTATCCGGGTGACCATGGTGTGTCCCACCGTGCCAGATGCCTTCAGCATCTCAGCAACTATTTCCGAAGGCCCAGCCGCCTTACCCGTCTTCATATCCTTGATTGCCTTACTTATTATACTACCCTCGACTAACACTGCTGGTCCCTCTATTGGGTCGATGTGGGGGAGACTGTCTTTCTCCCATTTATTCTCCTCATTTAGTAGCCTTTCGTAGTGACACTTCCAAGCTACCTTCTTATCAGCGTCAGTGATGGCAAGTACGCCGTCATCATTAAGTACACACTTCTCCCCGATAATATCACGGTTTTCCTTGACACATTGCCTAGCAATCCTGAACACCTCACGTTTTTGGTCCTCGCGTTGTAGATCATGCTTGAACTTTCTTTCCTCTGCTTCCCTTCTTGCGAAGTACACTTGTCTCCTAGCTTCCCTCCTGGCCACTTGATAGTCTTCTCTACTTCCCCCATCCTGCCATACTTTCCAAGCCTGCTTTTTGGCCTTAATTGACCCTCCACCTTACTGTTCCACCACCATGTTACTCACAGTTATCCCTAAAAAAACCAACATGTTAAAAGTTCATCATCATCATCAACGTCCTTCTTCCCTGCTAACAAGGGGTTGATGGGTCTTCACAGACTGAATCAGTACTGCTGACCTTTCAGATGGGCTGGGGACCTACATCATGCTTACATACATTCCCGCACTCTCCTGATTGCATTTTATCATGACACAAACACTATGAACACTAGGGAGATAGTCATATCTTTGACACAGCTGAAGAATCCTCCCAGCCCTTGGTTTGGCAGATTTTCTATGGCTGGATGTCCTTCTATTCACCAACCACTCTACAGGGTACATTTATCATGTAGATCACGAACACTAGGAAGGTTGCCATCTCTCTGACACAACTGAAGAGTCCTTCTGACCCTTTGTTTAGCAAAGTTATAACTTGAAAATTGTAAATTTGTCTGTAGAAAATACTATTTTCTTTTAAAGGGTAAAAAAGAAACCATCTGGAATCCCAAATCTAGAAGAATAAGAATTTTTTTTCATCTTTTATGAATTCTACTAGTTTTGACGAGCATCAAATAATCTGAGATTTCCCTTGTTCACCTTTAGTAGACTACTAGAAAGTGAACAGGTGGCAAGGTGGCACAGTCATTAGAACAATGGATAGAATGTAATACAGAAGACCTGACTTCCCACGGGCACAAGCCGAAGCTGAAGCATATACACAATATGCCCTCATCCCCTCCCACTGCATAGTGGTCGTGGAGCTGTCACAACTAAAAAGTACCCAGCCCACACTGTAAAGTGGCCATGTAGGCGCCACAGTAAAAAAGCACCCAGCACTCACCGTGAATGAGGTTGCTGTTAGGAAGGGCATCCAGTTGTAGAAATCAAGCCAAAATCAGTTTCCGTATGAGCAAGAGAAGGTCACCCAACCTGGCATTGCCCACAACAGGACAACCCGTCTAACCCATGCTAGTGTAGAAGAATGAATGTAAAACGGTGATGATGATGATATATATATATATATATGAGGATAGTTAAGGTTTTGTTTATGTATATCAAGAATGAATGCTTAAACAAGATAACTGCTTACCAGAGAATTTGACTTGATGGTATCCTTTGACTTGACGATATCCTTTGACTTATATAAATATCCAAGCTGGCGAGTATGGTATATTTGTCCAGAAGAGATCACAGTCATCATCATCATCGTTTAACGTCTATCTTCCACGCTAGCATGGGTTTAGATGGGTATATAATATATATACTCAAAGTGTGAACAAAGAAATTAACTCAGTTCAATATCTACCGAATTCAAGCTCTCAATCAGGTTATCAAACAAACACAAATAATTAATCAATCAATAAAATCAATTAATTAATTAATTAATTATTAAAGCTAGGAGAGAATAATAAGAATGAAAGTGATTAAAATCAAAGTTGCAGCATCGGCTAGCATCCCTCGAAAGAACAATGTTCAGAAACTTTGCACGAAGTACTCAATAAGAATATTGATAAATCGAAACGTTACATCTCAGAGCAATAAACATACGTTAAAGGTGTGACAAATTGAAAACTGTGGAGAAAGCCACTACAACAACGCAAATACAAGCAGGTTAAATATATAATATCTAACACCCAAACACTGCACCCATGTCTCAACACCCAACCCACGCCCTAACACCCCACCCTTCACCAGATAAGTCCCACAGCACCCATACT
Source organism: Eledone cirrhosa (assembly GCA_964016885.1). Taxonomy (NCBI): domain Eukaryota; kingdom Metazoa; phylum Mollusca; class Cephalopoda; order Octopoda; family Eledonidae; genus Eledone; species Eledone cirrhosa. The sequence continues at coordinate 198,415,757 of OZ024741.1, forward strand.
GTAAAGTGGTCATTTTGGTGACAACAAAAAGTGCCCAGTCCACACTCTAAATATGGTTGGCATTATGAAGGGCATCCAGCCTTAGAAACCAAGCCAAAATTAGCCCTGTATGAGCAACACAATCATCTGATCTGGCTTGTCTCACAATGGGACAACTTGTCCAACCCAAGCTAGCATGAAAAGATGGACGTTAAACGGTGTTGATGATAATATATAAATGATCATCATCATTTAATATCCAATTTCCATGCTTGCATGGATTAGACGGGTCATCGCATTATAAGACAAGTCAGGTCAAGAGACTGCATCTTGCTCATATGGACTTGTATTTTGACTTGGTCTCTACAGCTGGATGCCCTTCACAACCACATTATAGTGTGGACTGGGGGTTTTTTATCATGGCACCAAAACGGTAATCTAATAGGGTTGACTAGGTGCTTTTTGACATGTCACCAGCATGACCACTATACAGGGTGTTTTTCTCAGCATTATGGTAGAAGGGGAGCAGATTTGGAATATGTCCTACTTTCCATGCTTGTATTTAGGGGTTGAGCATGATAGATGTGCGACAGGAGCACATAAGTTGGGGAAGGGAAGGAGTATACAAGATGGACATGGTTGAGATGAGTGGAGTAATTAGCTGGTGAGAGCACTGGTATTAAAACTAGGGAAGCTGAATGAGGGAGGGGAAGGAAACACTAGTTGCAGGCTTGTGTCCTCTTCATGCAATACATATTATTTTTAATTGTTTTTTTTTAAATGTTTAATTTAACCTATTTGCTGACTAGAACTTTCTAAACTGTTCACGTAAATGACGCATAAAGTATACAACGAAATATCAAATTGCATTTCATCAATTACATGATACCAGTCACATGTCTAATGGTATGCAGTGTTGTCAAATCTTAAATATATTTCACAACCAAATACTTTTTCAGCAAATTTAACTTTATTTTGTGATACATTAACCTTTTTGATTTCAAACCACTCCTGGCTCTATGATAGAAACTGCTTTGTTTTAAAAGTGTTCATATTTAGATTTAAACTCTCCATTGTAATTTTATGTAAGAACCTTCGTTAAACTATGTTCTAAACACTAACTTAATAATTATTTTATAATTTAAGCACAAGGCTGGTAATTTGTGGAGAAAGGAAAAACAATTATATTCACCCTGGAAGGATGAAAGGCAAAGTTGATTTCAGTGAAAAACAAGATGGTGTAGAACAGAAGTAAAGAGAGACACAAAATAACAAATTAGTCACTGAGGAGGTCACAGAATGTGTGAAGAAAGAGCTTTGACAATAAATAAACAACCACCCGGTTATTAAACCAACCAACCATTTATTTGAAAATTAACAGGTGCGAGTGTTTTTATTGGCAGCATGACCCTCCCAAAATATAATAATAATAATAATAATGAAATATTGTGTACAGTGCTCAGGTGCACTACAACTCATCAAAAAGTGTATGTATAGTACACAGGGTAATGCACAAATGTCAGGAAAATGAACAGTGCATGAGTCATGATATACACATGTGTGCATGTGTATGGAAGGGTTACATCAGGTGTAGTTTTGGCGAATTTTGGGAAGCATGAGTGTTTTAAAGGATGCAGTGTCTCAGCAGGTAACAACTGACGTAGGCAGTTTGTTTCATGCTTCAGCAACTCTGAGCGTGAAAAAATGTTTCCGAAAGTCATGTGAGCTGTGCTGTTTTCTGATTTTGTAGGCATGTCCACGTGTATTAGACACATGGAGATCAAAAAGGTGCTCAGGGTTGTTGTTGTATAACATCGTTGCCCTTATCCTCATTTTATATAAACTAACAGAAAAACGCCCTTCGACGTTTTCTGCTAGTATATGTAGTGTGCATATTGGTATTATATGCAAATATATATGCATATAGATATATGTAAATTGAAAAGTAAATTGACAATATCTTCTTCTTTCACCCACTTATTTCTGAGAGGGTCGTGGAGGTTTTACAAACGGGATAAAAAAAAATAAACCGTACACAATCCCGCACACCTTTTATTATAGTTTATATTTGTTAGTGCTTTTGTTAGGTAGGCGGCGAGTTGGCAGAGTCGTTATAACATCAGATAGAATGCTTTATGAGTTCAAATCCCGCCGAGGTCAGCTTTGCCTTTCATCCATTCAAGGACGATAATAAAAAAAAAGTACTGGGGTTGATTATTTCTCTATATCTCTTTCTCTCATTCTCTCTCTCTATCTTTCTCTGGACGAAATCAGTATATTCAGACCTGGAGGGGATTGGGTTCCGCGAGGTTTTAAAAGTTCCTTAGGATCGCCGCAGGAATTATGGGACCATGTATTTGTTAGGTATTTGAAACCCAATGTTTACTGTATTCTATGTGACAAATAAAAAAATTGTTATTGTTTAACTGTAGTTTTAAATCTCATTCTATAAAGGTTTTGTACAATGGGAATAAATTCCCAGGAAACAAACCAAATTGAGAGTAGGCAAAATGAGCACAGAGAACGTAGGATAACCACTGACAGAAACATGAACTTCCCTCTCTAAATATGTATATAAAAACTAATAATTTTTCTTCCGCATTTTATAATTATTCGTATAAATATGCAACTTAACTACACTTTACTCTTATAACATAATGCTGGTTTGTATGAATATAACAAGACACTAGGTTGTGTGTATAAAGTTTAATTAACAAGTTGAAGTTATGTAGTATAGAATTGTTGACATGTCAAGAGTAGATGAAAGAATGAAGTAAAGTTATTTGTTACCGTTTTGAAGTGAGCTCGCAAGAGACCATGTTAGGGTTGCCAGAGAGTAGAGCCTCGGCGAACGCGCCTGGCCGAAGGGCCAGGCTAGTTAAAAGAGAGTGAGATCGCCCTGAGCTATCCCTTTTATAGGGTCGCAGGATGGAAGTGACAAAAAGGGTTCTGCCACTCCAACGGGAAGTAACTCCAGCTACCTCCTGTCTAGAGAGCGGTGATGTGATTGTCATAACAAGGGAGGCAACTCTTGCTACACTCTTCTGCCGTTGAAAAAGCATATAATGCTGAAACCGGTACCACTATTAAATGCGGAAATACCCACTTTATAAATAAATGTTTTGATATTATACTGGAAAAATCCCTCCAGCATTTTCTACTGAATTTTTTCCTTTTTACTATTTGTTTATATATATCAGCTCGTGTGTCACTTTTCTACATTCCACACACACATATATATATATATATATATCCTGAGTTCAGTCTTTTTCGTCGCTATGGTCACTACGGCCCTTCTATCGGTCGCTGTCTTCAATTTGCAAAGCTGTCTAAACGTAATGTTATAACTCTAGGGTTATATAGCTGCACACAGAGACTGCATTCGTTAGCTTGGCTGCAACCACGGCTTCGTTGATGCTGTACTAAATTTTGCATATATATATATATATATATATATAGATATAGATAAATCTACCAAAAGTTTACGGTAGTGTCCAATCCGTATGAAGAACTCAATGTAATCCGGATATCATGGAAAGAAGAGATCACCTTCGGTGATATATATATATATAAGCATACGTCAAGACGGGCGGACTCAAAAGTGAAACTAATTTTACAATTGTGAATTTGTTTTTTTTTTTTACAACAGGTCTCAATAGTGAAAGTATAATGCAGACACACGCAATTGTATGGATTTCTTAATATATATATATATGTGTGGGTGTGTATATGTGTGTATATATATAGGTGTGTGTATGTATATATATATATATGTGTATTTGTATATATATATGTGTTTGTGTCATCATCATCGTTTAACGTCTATCTTCCACGCAAGCATGGGTTTAGACGTATAAATATGTTTGTGTGCATATATGTGTTTGTGTGTATATATATGTGTGTTTGTGTGTATATATATGTGGCCACATACACATATATATATATATACAGACACATATATATACACACAAACACACATATATATACACACAAACACATATATACACACAAACATATATATACGTCTAAACCCATGCTTGCGTGGAAGATAGGCATTAAACGATGATGATGACACAAACACATATATATATATATACAAACACACACACATATATATATATACATACACACACACATATACACACCCACACATATATATATATATATTAAGAAATCCATACAATTGCGTGTGTCTGCATTATACTTTCACTATTGAGACCTGTTGTAAAAAAACAAACAAATTCACAATCGTAAAATTAGTTACACTTTTGAGTCCGCCCGTCTGGACGTATGCCTTAAGAATGTATATACAAAATACACATTTATTCCCTTTGATCAAACTTTCAGGGTTTGTGTCGCCTACATAATTTACATATTTTTACGGAGTTTAAAGGAAATGCTTTAAAAAAAAGTTTGAATGATAATTGTTTCTACTTTTGGCACAAGGCCAGCAATAAACCAGTGTATTACTGGTACTTTATTTTATCGACCCGATACGGATGAAAGGCAAAGTTAACCTCGGGATTTGAACTCAGTCTGTAAAGGGACGTATCTCTATGCGTCAAAGCATGGCGTCCGACCCTCTACCGATATAATATTTAAGAAACTATGATGACATAAGGAGTTTATTATTATTTTTTTTCAAACTAGCCACGAACGTTCAAAGTAACCCCGGTTTACGGTGCCTGCAGTGACGTAGCTAGAATGTTTGCCGCCGGGGAAGCCCTTCAGTGTGCCTCCCCCAGGTCCCCACAAAAATATCATATTGCTCAGTGACTCACTCTTAAAGCCATATATATATATGGCCCGTCTTGACGTATGCCCATTCTTAATATGGTTTTAATGGATTCTGTAAATTATATTTCAATTCGATGTATGGTTCGGCTACAAAATCCGTGTAATTCAATAATTCCGTTTTGTCAATCACGCCAATGAATGTTTAAAAATGTCCCGCGTTTGTAGTATTTGTTTCTTGCATACTGTCTATTCTATTTATTATTATAATTATTTGTGATATATAACAGAATTTTTATATATCACATATAATTTATATATCACATATAATTATATATCACATATAATTTTTATACTTGCTAGGTTACATATGGCCGAACATCCACTATCCCTATCGTCCTGAATTTGGCTGCTATTTCTAGCACGAGTAAAGACCACTTCGATGGCCACTTTTAACCTTCACCCTGAATTTGACTGCTATTTACAACCAAAATATTCACTTATTTGCTGGGACATTGGGGTAGTGGCCATAAATGTAGAAATTGGTGTCATGAGGCTTGCACTCGTTATAAACCTGGCCATGGTTACTATTTGTGTGACTTGTGAATAAAATGAACATTTTCGATTCATATTTCATACTTCTTGAAACTTGTTTTCAAGTGTAATCACATAATTGTTTCTACTTTTGGCACAAGGCCAGCAATTACTCAGTGTATTACTGGTACTTTATTTTATCGACCCCATCAGGATGAAAGGCAAAGTTAACCTCGGCGGGATTTGAACTCAGAATGGCAAGGGCCGTAACTCTATGCGTCAAAGCATGGCGTCCGACCCTCTACCGATACTGCCAATCCACTGGCCATGTGTAATCACATAATTGTTTCTACTTTTGGCACAAGGCCAGCAATTATCTCAGTGTATTACTGGTACTTTATTTTATCGACCCCGTAAGGATGAAAGGCAAAGTTAACCTCGGCGGGATTTGAACTCAGTCCGTAAAGGGACGTAACTATGCTGCAAAGCATGGCGTCCGACCCTCTACCGATACTGCCAATCCACCGCCCATGTGTAATCACATAATATATGCTTGTGTGTGTCTCTATGTATGTATGCATACATGAATGAATACTGATTCCAGCTGTTAAAATATGTGATAGTGCATATCACATATTTTGGTTTCTGTTAATTCCCTAGGGAAATTTTTGACAAAATGCTTTGTTTAACTGTTTTATTTATTTATTTATTTTCAATTTTATTCTTTCCCTAAGACTTTTTTTGAAAGCAAAGCATTAGCCCCTAAAATACTACAGTGGATTTCCGCAACGCTACCGTGAGCCCACTTGCCACTCCGCCACTGCCTATATCACTCCATTAGTTGTATGTGTAATTAAATATTCTTTTTTGTCATAATTTCTGTGAAATTTATACTTCGATTAAAATATCAATAAAATGTCTTATTACTCTGTTTAATATTCAAAGTAGCCCCGACGTGGTATTAGCTGTCGTTTATTTCCGTATCACTATTCCGTTTATTTATGTTTATGATTTTCTAAGAGATACGTTTACGATGAGATTAGTTTTTAATGCACATGTTAAATAAGATTGTATATTATCGTTTCTCTCGAAAATTACGTGGTTATTTGGTACCCATAAATAAAATCATAAACGTAAATAAACGCGTGGTGATACGGAAATAAACGATTGAGAAGGTTGACGAATGACGTCACCTTCTTTCTGACAGCTAATACCATGACAGTGCCGATCTACCAACTATGAACAAAATCTTTGAGTACCGTAAATACTTTGAATGATTTTCGTCAATTTTGCATCTTTTATATCGCATAGCTCAATTTTTTGTTGACGAATGGGTACTGTCATGGTATTAGCTGTCAGAAAGAAGGTGACGTCATTCGTCAATCTTCTCAGTCGTTTATTTCCGTATCACCACGCGTTTATTTACGTTTATGATTTTATTTATGGGTACCAAATAACCACGTAATTTTCGAAAGAAACGATAATATACAATCTTATTTAACATGTGCATTAAAAACTAAACTAGCTGTTACAATTGTAATTAACGTGTAAGAACTTAAATGAAAATATAGGTGGCCCTTAAAAGGGCCGGTGTTGAACTTAAATTTGTTTTCTAATTTGATAACCATGACTTGTTTCAACACCGACCCTTTTAAGGGCCACCTATATTTTCATTTAAGTTCTTACAGGTTAATTACAATTGTAACAGCTAGTCTAGTTTTTAATGCACATGTTAAATAAGATTGTATATTATCGTTTCTCTCTAAAATTACGTGGTTATTTGGTACCCATATTTTTTTTTAATAAGTGTATCTCATCGTAAAATACAGCTAGTGTAGTTTTTAATGCACATTCAAAAATTACGGGGTTATTTGGTACCCATATTTTTTTTTTAATAAGTGTATCTCATCGTAAACGTATCTCTTAGAAAATCATAAACATAAATAAACGGAATAGTGATACGGAAATAAACGATTGAGAAGGTTGACGAATGACGTCAGATAGACTGATCGCCTACTTTCACTTCTGACAGCTAATACCATGACAGTGCCGGTAGATCTTTTACAATATATTGTATCTGCAATCTTGATAGTTTTTTTTATAATGATCGGCTTCTAACTGTAGTCAGTTGGCTAAACACTCATTTCGAACAGTATGTCGAAGACGGATATATTTTACTATCATAGCGCATCCCTAATCAGGTTATTCAGTACAACAGGAAATTGTAGTTACGGGAAATAACAATTTATCATTGAGTAATCTGGCGGTGGATTGGCAGTATCGGTAGAGGGTCGGACGCCATGCTTTCCAGCATAGTTACGTCCTTTTACGATCTGAGTTCAAATCCCGCCGAGGTTGACTTTGCCTTTCATCCTTACGGGGTCGATAAAATAAAGTACCAGTAATGCACTGGGTGATTGCTGGCCTTGTGCCTAAAGTAGAAACAACTATTTATCATTAAGTATCGAATGTTAATCGACTGAAACAATTAACAAACGCTTGCAATATATTCTTAACCCTTTCCATACCAATCCACCCCTCGTGCTACATTACTAAGCCGATTATTTTAAAGTGTTTGTATTTATCATAATTTTATGTAAGAACCTTCGTTGCGTTATGTTCTTGATGAAAGTTATATTATTCAATCTCTCTAAATGTTTGAGTATTTGAAAATTAGCGTTTGTTTTCATTAGAAATATGGTAAAATCATGATTTCTTTTACAATAGCGTAGCTGCAGGCGAGGGGCTATGAAGAATTAAATTCAAGAGTTGCTCCGGGCAGCACACATTCTAGGTACATTATTGTTAATATTCTGCCAAAAGATGTTTTTAAAATTCGTCTTTATTACGAGGCAGGAGGCTTGTGATTGTAGAATGAGGTGAGGGAATTAACGTGTTATTGGCAGGAATGTGATTAACAAATTCAAAGATTGTCATTGACAACGTCACAGTACTAATGACAACAAGCGTAGACAGACCAGTGATGTCACTAGCGTTGAACGAGTCATTCGAAAGTGAACCTCCTATTGTAGCAACATGACTGTGTGTGTGTGTAAATTGTGAAGTTACATATAGAGACTTGCATAAATATACAACCACACATGGCGTATTATATAAAACTGTATATAGTATGGTAGTGGGATGGGTGGGTAATGAACTGAAATGGGTACTTTTCACTCTACAAAATGCTTCAGCAATGCTGGTATAGGTCACTGCTTCCGTCACTCTCGCTCTCCTCATCTTTCACTATTATAAGCAAATGGGGGCCCACGCGCTGGTCGCCCCATGGCCCCGGCGGACAGAATAGAAAAGGCGTTTCTGCGAAGGATAGTGAGAGAGATCCGTTGGAAGAGCCATTCCAGCTCGCGAGGCTCACACCTGCGGGTAGACAACTCCGTACCGATGGTGGTTAGTAGGGAGGTGGTCCTAGGGCCAAGGACACCAGAAGTCTCCATTGTTACGGGCTCGACCACAAACCTGTCGGGGGGCCAATATTTAGAGAGTTTACCCTCAACGGCCCGAAGTGCAGCAGAGCCTGGATTACTCGCAGACTGCACCATGTTGTCGCTGGAGAAAGTGTCGCTGCACATGGCATCCCAGATGAGGGGTTTACCAGGAAAATGGTTATGCCGTCCCCTCCGTCCAATCCCGTTGGCTCAAGCTTGGAGGGGAAGGCTACAGCATCCAAGCCATGCTTTATGATCTCGTTGAGAGCAGCATGATGTGGAAGGTGGCCGAAACAGTAGCAACAGGACAGCGGGTGGAGGCCGAAAGAGTCCACGGTGGATACGCAGCAACATTTGTGTGGCTCGCAGATCCGGAGGCCGAGCCTCAGGGAAATCCTGATTCGCAGGTTATCATTATCCAGCTGTGTCAATTGAAAAAGAGGGTAAGGCATTGAGCCAGGCACCACTGTGGAGTTGCGAGGCAATGCTGGTCGAGCTAGCGCTAGCCTGTCCGAGGCCATGTCACACTGGATGGCATCCCAAATGCTCTGGGAGCGGCGGATATTTCACGTCGACAGGGAAAAAAGAAGGGACGTTTACTGGGCGGTGTCCGAACCGGTTCCAAGTCTCGCGGGTGGCCTGGCGTTCCTCGATCACAGTGGTTTCCGTTGTGTTGTAGAGGGAACGGCAAGAGGTTACTATGAAAGAAACGCTGGCAAAGCCAGCAAGACCAGGGACCGGAGACCAAGGCCACCGTTTCTAATGGAAGAGAGCTGGATGAGCATCAATCTGGCCCAATATACTTGTGAGGGTCGTGAACTGCAGGAACCTGGACCTGGTGGTCGAGCGGATCGCCGGCGTGAGGATCAGCAACCCGAAGAGGAGAACATCCTCTTTTGTGGTCATCTGCACCTGACGGAGAATGGATCGCATGTCCGAGACGGTGATGAAAAGCCCTCTGTGTCATTCACCACCTCCTACTTGGACGAGTTGACCTCAAGGCCGATTCTCGCCAGGGCAGGAACTACCGATCGCAGGTCGTGGCAGACTGTATCCACGGGCCTACCCAATGTGGCATCATCCAGCTACCAAACGTTGAAAGGGGCTGTGATGCTCCGAGCAATGTAGTCTATCCCGAGAGCAAAGAGGAGGGTGCCCAAAGGTTCACCCTATCGAACCCCAGTGGCTGAAGGTATGACCGTGTTAGCAGCAAGGAACATACTCAGGGCTCCATATGACGGGTAGGCAGAAGGAGTAGCGGTCTGATGTCTGCGGGCGGCTCAGGATCTCCTCGGTGTCCTCCAAGGCGACCTCTCTGTCCGCGGCCGATACATCATCCTTGATATACCACACCAATGTCGCTGCGGATCCACCGTAGACCCTTTCGGTCTCCACCCGCTTTCTTGTTGCCACAGTGCCGGCCGCCTTCCACGCCATGCTGCCCTCAACGAGGTCATAAAGCATGGCTTGGACGCTGCAGGCTTGCCTTCCCACCTCGAGCCAGTGGGGTTGGACCGAGGGGACGGCAAAAGGCCAGATGGCATGACCATCTTTCCGTTCCGCGGTGGTAAACCTCTCGTCTGGGATGCCACCTGCACCGACACTTTCTGCAGCCGCAACCTGGTGCAGTCTGCAATTAACCCGGGTTCTGCTGCGCGTCGGGCTGAGGAGGCTAAACTCCTCAAATACCGGTCGCTCTCCGACAGGTTTGCAGTTGTACCCCCTGGCGGTGGAGACATCTGGTGTCCTTGGCCCTAGGGCTACCTCCCTACTCACCACCATAGGCGCTGAGCTGGCCAGCCGCAGGTGTGAGCCCCGCGAGTTGGAGTGGCTTTTCCAGCGCGTCTCCCTTGCTGTCCTCCGGGGAAACACCTCCATTCTGATCGGCGGGGCTGTGGAGGAGCCCCATCGCACATCATTCCATATTTAGTTGTGGTCGGCGTGTGTGTGTTTGTATATATCGCTTTTGTTTTCATTCAGCATCATGTCATTCTTCATTGCTTTTCTCTACTTTATTAAAAATAAAATAATCACACTGTTTTCCTTCGGCTGCAACGTTTTTCGAAATATTTAAAAAAAAAAAAAAAAAAAAAGATGTTATGTATTTATTTATTTATATACACAGATTATCTTATTGAGACAGATGTACAAACGTGTTTGTGTATGTTTTCATGTAGGCATATCACATAGTGTGTGTGTGATATGAGTGTAATTATTAACAGGTGTAAATATATATCAATATGTAATTTTGCTATACGGTGGATTGGCAGTATCAGTAGAGGGTCGGACGCCATGCTTTCCAGCATAGTTACGTCCCTTTACAATCTGAGTTCAAATCCCGCCGAGGTTGACTTTGCCTTTCATCCTTACGGGGTCGATAAAATAAAGTACCAGTAATGCACTGGGTATTTGCTGGCCTTGTGCCTAAAGTAGAAACCAATATGTAATTTTGCTATGTTGTCATTATCGAAGCAAGTTACTTAATAAAAGTATTGAAGTAGCGGCTATTGTTTATCGTTCATTCACTACGGTATTCCACACAGCACTTTGTATGTTATTCATAGTCTTGAGGTTCGGACGTTAAACAATTTAACCGCTGTCCAAGCTCAGGAGCTGAGCTGCAAGCCTGCAGATTTATTCAGTAAATATTTGCTCTGTCTTTACCTGCTATTCCTTCAGAAATGTCCAGCCTACCTCAACCTGACGCAATTACAGTAACATCATTCGCATATGCTCTACATATTTCTGAAGCTCGTAACATTGACGGAATTTTACTTGATAGTTGCCCTTTGGAATTTATGTGGCAACAAAAGAATGCTGATTTTCCCCTTTAATATAAGCAATGAAATGTTTAATTAATTGCACTTCACTTCATTTCCCATCCTCCATAGACAACTGCACTAATGCTCTCCACTGGCTCCCCCCCCCCTCTCCACGACTCTGCACACCACCAGCGTCTCCTTGGTCTCTCTCTCGAACTTCTGCCATATATGCGTCCCTCCAGTAACATGGCCAAAATATTGTAGCTATCACTTTGTTATGGTCGCAACCATCTGCCTCTCTGTTCCTATCTCCTCCAGGACCGACTCGTTAGTTTTGTGATCCATCCAGTTGACGTGCATCAGTTTATTAACATCGGTGTTTTTCAGTGTCATGGTTTCACAACAATACAGTACAATAATTGCGGTCATATAATATCTTTATTTTTCCACTTAACGTGCGGTCATATAACAGAAAAAGATCCATATAATCCCAATCAATCCCTGCCTAACCACCACCGCAGTCATGACTGGAACCAACGACTCCTGCAGATTCGATCCTGTCACTCCTGATGAACTCAGACAATTGTAAATATACACACACAAAAAAACCCCCAACAGAATGAAAAGCTGGATTTTTTTATCGGTGTTTATATTATATATAACAAAAATCGTTGATGACCTATTAATGCTAACAAAGAAAATGCTTGTGTCAATGAGTTAGCAAAATAAGTTGGGAATTTCCATTTTGTCACACGTTTCTATCAAACACACGCACACCCCACATTCATATGTTAATAGGTGTAATGTATATTTTTTCCTGAATATTATTTGTATTAAATACGTGTACAAAATACTGTGTTTCTAAAACGATATATAACTCGTTCTCTCTAAATATAGCTTTTAAATTTGAATTATATATATATATATATATATATATATATATATATATATATATGTGTGTGTGTGTATATACATGTACTTATACAATTGTATAACACACACACACACACAAATATACGTACATGCATACATATAAACATACGCACACACACACACATAGAGAGAGAGGGAGTGTGTGTGTGAGAAAGAGATGTAAAATCCCGACCGCAGCGCCTGACCATATATGTATTACTTTAATTATATTGTATAAATAACATTACAAATTGTTTATATTTCTTGCAGAATTAAAATATAAGCCCAGATAATTAAATGCAATTAGTTATTGCAAGGAACCTCACAAATATAATGATATATACTATAGCCACAATGCCAGCAATTTTAGGGGAAGTGAAGTCAATTAACTCAAACTCTGTTCTTTACTGGTACTTTATTTTATCGACCCCGTATGGATGAAAAGTAAAGCTAACCTCACAAATATAATGCACAAAAAATATATGAACAAAGCAAGAGAAAAGGAAAAAAAAAAAAAGAAAGAAAAAACAAACATAAACAACCATCAATTCACCACCAAGTGTAACAAAAAGCCACACACCATAAGGGTCAACAGGAAATGTTGAGGCAAGGCAACACGCTCGCAGCATTACCACAGTTGATGGCGAGGCTAAGGTGCTGAAACAACTAAGCACCCTCACGGACATCACCTGACATCTCGGTAAGGGGAGCTGCCAGCAATAACAAGAACTTCGCTACCAGTGGCCCAACGCTACCAGAATGACACACTGGAAAAGTGACTTAAAAGCTGAAACTGAAGCGCTTATTTTTGCAGCCCAAGAACAGGCACTGAGAACAAACTATATCAAGTTCTATGTTGACAAGCCAGTGAATTCCCCACTTTCTAGGCTGTGTGGTGAGAAAGGTTAGACAATAAACCACATTAGTAGTGAATGTAAGAGCTTGCTCAGAAAGAGTACAAGAGAAGGAACAACATTGCCACATTGGTTGTCCACAATTTAAGCTAGTTGACTACACAGACCACAAATTTGTGATCTGTGTGGTCAATCTAGATAGGCACCATAGAGAGGGACCTGGCTACTGGAAACTGAATGCATCGCTCCTGGTGCACAAAGCCTAGAGATCAGATTAGTTAAGCAGGCATTGATGGGGGCAGTCGTCAATAACAAATGGTGGTTTTGGTAGTTTTTGAGCTGTTTAAATAAGCCTTAAAAATTTGTTGACATCACTTTCTTATGCACACGTTTTAAGTTTATTTTCAAATCTATAACCTAAAAGGGCTTAGGGTTAAAATATTTTTCAATATTATAAGTCATACATCAACTTCAGAGGTTGATAGCTTTAGTTTACTTACATATAATTTTACCAGTAATGTTAAATTATTTAATAATTTGGCTTTATTAATCATCTGCAACTCAAATAACTTATTCTGACACTGTATTTCATCCATTCAAGGTCAATAAAAAAAGTATCTGTGTAGTTCTGGGGTCGATGCTTCCTCTATATCTCTTTCTTACTTCCCCTCTCTCACTCTCTATCCTTATCTGGAAGAAATCTGCTGCATTCAGTCCTGGAGAGAGGATGGGCTCCACCAGGTTTTAAAAAATGCCCTAAACGCCATATGTCAATATGGCACCCTTACAACTCCCTCAGGAGTTACAATTCCATACCATACCATTTCATCAAGAATGAGATGCATAAATACAAACTATGCCAAGTTGTTTTTATGAGAATATATTTCATAAAAGATTTCAGTCATCATTATCATCAACATCATAATTTAAAAATGGGTTTTTCTTCATTTACTGGTGCCACGACAAAGTTCCTCTTCCAGCTCACCCTGTCTACCATTGCCATCTAAATTTCCCCTGCCTCCAACCCAGACTCATTGCCAAGAACACCTTTCAGTGTGGTGGTAGGTCTCCCAGCTCATTTGCACATGTCAGGTTTCCAGAAAAGAACTCTGCCAACAGGTTCATTGTGATGTTTCACATGTCCAGCTAATGTGAGCCTCCTTTGCCTTATGATGTCAGAAAGGTGAAGGTGTGAGCATTAGAGTGATATATTCACAACATGGGTTTTGAATTCAAGCAACTGGGTTATCATTTTTCCCACAATTAGTTTAATAATTAACCACCTAGTTTTTTGCAATTTATAGAAATTTTTAATGGGTTTTTCCAGTCATTAATAAGTTATCTGTCTAAATGATGATATAGAAAACCATTTGTGTGTTTCTGAAATTCCAATCATTCTGGTAAACTGTCAGCAAAAGTTATTGTTAACTGAAGTGAGTGACATACACATCAACATCATCATCACCATTTAACATATATTATCCATCCTTGCATGGATTAAACTAGCTGCCACACTAGAGGCAAGACAGGCAGGGGACCACATCTTGCTCATACAATTCATTTGGGGCTTGGTTTTCTACAGTTGGATGCCCTTCCTAATGCCAACCACTTTATGGTGTGTACTTGGAGCTTTTTTTCATGGGTGAACTGGATGCTTTTTGTCATGCACTGGCACAATCACCTTGCAGGGTATAAATTACATATCTAATTAAAATAATTAAAGGAACTTTTAAATAATTTTTGTGATATTCATGTGAATGGTATCAATGGTGCTGTCATTTATAACATTTTGTGGGTGGTTAGCAAAATAGAAAGTGTTGCCGTTAAGATCTTGGTACATTTTCCTTATAAGCATGTGTTTTATTCACATATCCGTCTAATGAAATAAAAATAAAAAAAAACATTTTATATAATTTCCTGTTGTTGTTAATTCACTCACTGAGAATGTTTAGTATCAAATTAAACCAGTGTGTGTCTCCAGTAACAGCAACTGTTATCCAGATGGGTTCTATTGAGGAATCAATCGTGTAGAGAGGGTTCTCCCAACCTTTCAATACACACTGTAGTCCTCAAAGAGATTCTTAACTTATAATTAGGAAATCAGAGCAAATATGAAGAAATCTTTGCAACTTAGGGTTGTATATATATATATATACATGTATATATATATATATATATATATATATATATATATATATATATATATATATATATATATATATATACTAGCAGTGTATGCCAGCAATGCACGGGTAAGAACATTGGTAATAGCACCTCCAATGAGAAACGTTTATTTGTGAGTGCTTGTTAAAAACTCAGGAAAATATACCGACAGGAAACTTGTTTTATTTGGAGAAAATTAAGAAGTTGAAAGTACAGTTTAGCCGTCTACGTGCATTCATCATCATCATCATCATCAACGTTTAACGTCCGTGTTCCACGCTTGCATGGGTTTGGACGGGGGTAGTCCCACTTGAGGCAAGAGTGATTGTCTTGCTCGCATAGGACTGTCTGGCAGGTTTTCTACAGTTGGATGCCCTTCCTAACACCAACCACATTTACAGTGTGCATTGTTCATAGAAATATTCTTTTCATACTCCTCTGTTTTGGCCTATTGGAGTAAATGTGAAAAAGAAAGTCACAGGTTAAGTTGGCAGAAGGTTCCAGTGTCATAGCAGTAAGGTGTAGGCTACTTATCTCAAAAGTTCATTCGCACACTTTCCACTAAGTTACTCTTTCTCTCTATCCCTCTCGGTGCAGTCCCTTGTGAATTTCTCGCGTAAGCCTGGTGTAGATTTGCACCCGATCCATCTACCCGATGCACATGTCCGCTTTGTACAGCTTTTGGAGGAAGGAGTGACCAGCAGTACGTTGTTCGGTATTATTACGAAAAGGTGTAGCAGAGAATCCCACGTGAACTAACAGCTCGGGAGGAAACTGCTTACCTCGAAGATTCATTCGCCATCGTTCTTGTCAACGCTCCGTTTACTTGGTATTTGTTGGTCTACAGTTAGATGAATGGCGCACAAAGGGTTTATTGGCAAGAAGTTTTTTTAATAATAAAAGACGGGTTAAAGCGACCTACAATGTATCTGTATATATATATATATATATATATATATATGTATATACAGGGTGCGGACAATATTTGTTCGCAATATTACTGTCTAGGAAAAAATAACACAGTAGTTTTATTTTTTAAGATATATTTATCAAACTTGGGTCAGTTTGTCTTCATGACTTGTTCTTTTGATCTCACTCGATAAACCTGCCATTGGCTTTGATGACGGCCTCAAGGCGGCCTTGGAACCGGCTACAGGTCTTCGTCACCGTCCCCTGACTTAGGCCCCTAAAGGCACTTGTGATCCTGGCCTTCAGATCATCTTTCGTATTGGTGTCTCGTTCCACTGCACCCCACACAAAGAAGTCGAGGGGGTTGCAGTCAGGCAAGCTGGGAGGCCATATGTCAGGTGAAGTGTGGTCGACAAAGTTCTCTGACAGCCAGGCTTTGGTCTTTCGGCTGGTATGGCAGGGTGCTGAGTCTTGCTGCCACACGTATGGCCTACCTACAGCTACCTGGTCGATCCAGGGCTTTACTACCTCGCTCAGAACGCGGATGTAGCCATTCGTGTTCAGCTTGAGGCCCTCAGGGAAGAAGTGAGGTGGCATGACGTCACCTTGACTGCTGACGACACCTAAGACCAAACGTTGTTGCTGGAAACTTTGTCTGCATGACTCTGGACACGTCTTTGGATGAGACACCATTCTCCTGCTGACGCTGAGAAAGTCTGAAATTTCCTTATTTGTCCTCCTGGCACGGATTCCAAGAAGAACTCTGTGTCTCTTCCACAAATTTGGAGGTTCAAAATTGCGAACAAATATCGTCCGCACTCTGTATATATATATATATATATATATATATATATATATATATATATATATACAGGGTGCGGACGATATTTGTTCGCAATTTTCAACTGCTAATTTTATGCAAATTTTTTTTACTTCCATTGTCACTCTTGTCTTCATAAAAACAGTGACTATATTTCCATTATTTATTTTCAGAATAATTGATTATGAATAATTTTGAACCTCCAAATTTGTGGAAGAGTTCACTTGAAGCATTGTGTAATGAGGTATAAACGTTTGTATATGTATAATAAAGCCAAAACAATGCAAGTATGGACATAGAATAAAGAATGCAAATGCAAAAGATATTGTTGACAATTAGTCTTTTACCTTAGATTTATTTAAATGTCCTAAATTTTCGAGATAATATCTCTTCTTCAGAGGGAAGTAAAGTTGTTAAACCAGTGTTCTAAATAGCTTGCCAAGTCATGCTGACAGGAAATGGTATAGAGCAAAGGTTCTCAACGGGGGGCATATGCACCCCCTGGGGGCGTTTCGGAGCAAGGTCGCGTTAGGGGGGCGTTTGGAGCTGGGGGAGGGAGGTTAGGGGGTGCTGGAAGGCTCTTTATTTTGGTAAGTTTTATAAGCCATATTTGTATGTCTTTGAGACAGCCAGTGTGAATGCATTTTAATGAGCTTGCAGACAGCATAACTATAGTCTGACCATAGCTGTGAGCAGGTGTCTGGTAATTGAGACGTTAACCGGTAATTGAGATCCTAAAAATGGAAAAACCCACAGTCAACTTGGTCAAAGACACTTTGAGCGCAGCCAGTTAGAATCTTATTTTTCCTTCACCGATAACAATGTATTTCATGTCTGAAATTATTGACTCAACCGTAACGAGTTAACACTATATAGATCTATTTTATTCCCTATTGTGTAAATAATATTACAAATAAAAAAAAAGAAAAGAAAAAGCAGAAGCGAGTAGCACACACATCTAGGACCACATACAACACATAATCAGATAATACACACATCTTTGGAATATTGTTAATCAATTTTTTAGTAATCTACTGATATAAAAATCAGTAGTATATTGAAAAATTGAAAAATAGGGGGGGGGGGAGGCGTTTCGTGATTTCGAGGGACAAAAGGGGGCGTTTGGCCTAAATGGGTTGAGAACCTGTGGTATAGAGTTTCTGTTCTATCTCTAATGTCAAAGAGTTAAGATTAGGTGGATAAAGAGTAGTCTCCCTTTAAGAGGGGTTTGTTTTTGTTTTTGTTTTTTGGTTTTTATACATGCCTGTTTAAGTGTGTGGGAGAATGCATGAAGGTGTAAGTATGTGTGTGTGAGTGTGAGAAGATATGTCTATACGTAAATGTGGGGATAGATGTTATCTCGTGTTAGAACTGGTTTTGTGTGTGTATGTGTGAGAGAATAAGTGGAGGTGTAAGCGTGTGTGTGTGGGGGGGGGGGTAAATATGGGGCTAGGAGCTCTATCAAGTTATAAATTGGGTGTTGAGTTCTAGTCTATTATTAATTGCTGGTTGTGTTTTGTCTATAATTAGTGCTTCCTTAATTCTAAGATTGCTGAGGTTTCTTTCCTTAGTTTCTATCCTAACTGTTATGGTTTTGTCGGTGTTTTTGCATTTAACTAGGTGTTTCTTAAATGAGGAAGCGTTAGTATTGAGGTGTTCTTTTATTCTTATGTGGAGTGGTCTGGTGGTGCTACTTACGTAGAAGTTGTTGCATTTGTCACACTCTAGTCTGTATACGACGTAAGCCTGGTGGCATAGGTCTGTGTCGTTGATGGGGCAGTTGGCTAGTCTGCAGCAGTTGTCATGTCTGGTGGAGTGTCTTTTGGTTAGCTGACCGCGTAGAGAAGGACCTGAGTGGGCCAGTTGGATATCTTGTCCTTCTCGTCTGATAGCTCTGCGGATGGCTGTTGTTTCTTCACTGAAGTGTGGGAGCTTCAGGAATCAAGTGTTAGTGCCTCGGGTGTGGTGTACTCTGTTCTTTCTGGCACGGTTTGTGGTGGATGTCGTGTATCCATTCAGTTTGAGTACTTCCAGGAAATGTGTGGTGTGTGTGTCTCGGTCTCTGGCGTCGGTGCATTTGTTCCGGATACGTGCCAGTTCGCTCCTTATGTATCCGAACTTGGCACCGAGTGGGAAGGCCGATCTGAAATGTACGAACAGGTCCCTGCTGGCGGCTTTTTTATAGAAGCAGGTGTGGATGTTGCCTTCCTCTGTTACCCTGAGTTGGAAGTCCAGTAGGGATAGGGATCCGCGGTCATCGGGGTGTTCCATGCTGAACTTTATACTGGCGTCCATGCTGGAGAATGTTGTGTATATTTTATCTGCCTCCTCACGGGATGATGTAAGGATGAGTATGTCATCTACATATCGGGTGAAGAAGGTATGGGAATGGCAGGTGTTGAGGGCTCGGCATTCTAGCTGGTTCATGTAGGTGATGGCCAGCAGGCCCGATAGGCTGGATCCCATGGGTAATCCTGTTGTCTGTCTGTATGTGTGGTGGTGGAAGGTGAAGTACGTGTTGTCTACTGTGAAGGACAAAAGCTGGTGTATGTCCGTTGGGTGGAGGCCGTAGCAGTGGATGTCCTCTGTGACCACGCAGTCCGTCAATAAACCGACAGTTGGATGAGCGGGGACTGTAGTGTAGAGGGAGACAACGTCGAGGCTAAAGGCATATCTATTTAGTTTAAGTTGTTCTGGCTGGAGTTGGTGTAGTCTACGTATAACTTCGTCGGAGCTACTGACATGCCCGGGAAAGGTGAAGAGTAGAGGCTTGAGGACCTGGGAGAGGAGCCAGGAAATTTTGTATAGGGGTCCTTCTATGCTAGAGACGATGGGTCTTATTTGCGTATTAGTGCTATTCTTGTGGGACTTGATGAGGTGGTAGAAAGTGGGCAGTCTGCTATTTCTAGTGGTGTAGTTGAGATTAACTTTATTTGGAAGTTGTCTTCTCCTACAGATATCGAACCAGATGGAGTTGGTCTGTTTTTCGATCTGGGCTGCAGTCATGTCCGGGATCTCTGTGTATAATTCATTGTCGCTTAGGTGTTCAAAGACTAGGTTGTTGTATGCATACAACTACACCAGGCTATAACAGAGGAGTTCAAGACCGGCTGCCCATGGGAACTCCTATATGCAGATGATCTAACGCTCATAGCTGAATCAATGGCTGAACTAGAGAAGAAATTCCAAACATGGAAGCATGGCCTAGAATCAAAAGGCCTTAAAATTAACCTGTCTAAGACTAAAGTTCTAGTTTGTATGAAGGAAAATAGGGCTCTGGTCCCATCTGGGAAATGGCCATGCTCAGTGTGTAGGAAAGGAGTAGGCAGAAACTCCATTTTATGTCCGAAATGCAAAGTATGGGTGCATAAAAGATGTAGTGGGATCACAGGTAAGTTAACTAAGAATATAGATTTTATATGTGACCGGTGCTCAGGTGCAATAAGTAGCAGCAAGTGCCCACAAAATACTAGCTCATTCCATTGCACAGATGGTTCTATAGAAATAGTGGACACCTTCCGTTACCTGGGTGACAAAATCAGAAGTGGTGGAGAATGCTCTGAAAGTACAGTAGCTAGAGTCAGAACGGGATGGAAAAAGTTCAGAGAGCTTATACCACTGTTGGCCGCTAAAGGGTTCTCTCTAAAAATGAAAGCCAGGCTGTATGAAGCCTGCATACGAACAGCAATGTTACATGGCAGTGAGACTTGGGCATTGTGTGCAGAGGATATACGCAGACCGGAGAGGAACGAAGCTTGCATGCTCCGTTGGATGTGTAATAGTAATATACGTGAACGGCAAAGCATAAATGAACTAAGGGAGAAATTAGGAATAAGAGGAATCAGATGTTGTTTACTCGAGAGAAGACTACGTTGGTATTGTCACGTGATGCGCATGAAAGACGACAGCTGTATAAAAAAGTGCAGGGCGATAAAAATAGACGGTAGCCACGGAGTAGGCAGACCCAGAAAAACCTGGGACGACTTGATAAATTCCGACCTCACACACTTACACCTCTCCAAGACAATGTCACGGGACCGAGATCTTTGACGCTACACAGTAATACAGAAGACCCGCCTTGCCTAAGTACAAAGCGAAACCTACAGTCAGTAGGCACCTCTTAACAAAAAAACAAAAAAAAAAAAAATACTCCCCCTGGCCCACTACCCCCACCCCATCCACACCACCCCTTTCGATGTGAAGTTATGTTGGTATCACAACATCCAGTCCGAAATAAATGAGGTCGTGTAGGTGTCACAACAAAAAAAAACACACAGCCCACGCTGTAATGTGGCCGTGTAGGTAACACGGTAAAAACCTCCCAGTCCACACTGTAAACGTGGTTGGTGTTAGGAAGGGCACCCAGCTGTAGAAAACCCGCCAGACAGTCCTATGCGAGCAAGACAACCAATCTTGCCTCAAGTGGGAAAATTCCCGTCCAAACCCATGCAAGCGTGGAAGATGGACGTTAAACGATGATGATGATGATGATGATGATGACAAATGTTTGTTCTCTGTAACTATATACTCATAAATACATGTTTGTATGTCTGTGTGTATATATATATATATATATATATATATATAACCCATGCTAGCGTGGGGTTTACCAAGGCTCCATCCTTAACCCCCTCCTGTTTATTATTGTCCTACAGGCTATAACAGAAGGGCTTAAGACTTGCTGCCCATGGGAACTTCTATATGCAGATGATCTAACTCTCATAGCTGAATATATGGCTGAACTAGAGAAGAAGTTCCAAACATGGAAGCATGGCCTAGAATCAAAAGGCCTTAGAGTTAACTTGTCTAAGACTAAAGTTCTAGTATGTATAAAGGAGAATAGGGCACAGGTGCCCTCTGGGAAATGGCCATGCTCAGTGTGTAAGAAGCGAGTAGGTATAAATTCCATTCCATGCCCCAAATACAAACTGTGGGTACATAAAAGATGTAGTGGGATCACAGGTAAGCAATCTAAGAATATAGATTTTATATGTGGCCAATGCTCAGGTGCAGTAAATAGCAAGTGCCCACTGGATGCTATCTCTTTCAACTGCCCAGATGGCTCTATAGAAATAGTAGACACTTTCCGTTACCTTTGTGACAAAATCAGCAGTGGTGGAGGGTGCTCTGAAAGTACAGCAGCCAGAGTTAGAATGGGATGGAAAAAGTTCAGAGAGCTAATGCTGTTGTTGGCCACAGGGGTTTTTCCTCTAAAAGTGAAAGGCAGATTATATGATGCTTGTATACGAACGGTATTGAGACCTGGTAGTGAGACGTGGGCATTGTGTGCTAGAGACTTGCATAGATTAGAAAGAAATGAAGCTTGCATGCTCCGATGGATGTGTAATAGTAATGTACCCGAACGGCAAAGCATAAACGAATTGAGAGAGAGACTAAGCATAAGAGGTATCAAATGTGTTCTGGAGAGGAGATTGCGTTGATATGGTCATGTGATGCATATGAAGTGCAACAGCTGTATAAAAAAGTGCAGAAAAATTGATGGAAGCTACGGAGTGGGTAGACCAAGAAAAACCTGAGACGAGGTGATAAAAACTGACCTTGCTCACTTACACCTCTCTAAGACAATGTCACTGGATCGAGATCTTTGGTACCATGCAGTTGTACAGAAGACCTGCCTTCCCTTGCATACAAACTTAAACCTACAGTCAACAAGCACCTCTTAACCCAATATACACCCCACACCCATACACCCTACTACATCCTCCCATTTCCATCCACTGAAAAGTGGTCGTATCAGTGACACAACAAAAAGCAGCCATTCCACACTGTAAAGTGGTCGTGTAGAAGACACGGTAAAAAGGCTCCCAGTCCACATTGTAAATGTGGTTGGTGTTAGGAAGGGCATCCAACCGTAGAAAACCTGCCAGGGAAAGTTCTGGTTGAGCGAGACATGGTCTCCCAACCAATCTTGCCTCAAGTGAAACAAAACCGTCTAACCCATGCTAGCTTGGAAGATGGACAATAAACGATAATGATGATGATGTTGATATATATATATGTATATATATATATACACACATGCACACGCACATATATATATATAGCATTATGAACAGGTAGATATTTAAATTATTTTTTAATTTATTTAAAGGATTGTTTAATGTTTGTTTGTTCTGTTCATCAATTTTTATAGTTCTGGTATCTCGAATTAGTACCATAGAACAACAATTATATTGTAGACACCCTATATATCTGTCTGTACTTAGTGCTCAATGAGATATTTACCTCATTTTTATATATTCTCCAATCTATGTAGAGAAAAAATTTGTTGTTGCTTACTGCTATTTTTTTAGCAGCCAAGCCATCAACAAGTCTATAATATTCCCGCTTGCTCTAGTGGCCAGGTCACGTACGAGTCACTTTAACGGCTATAGCCCATACGTGCTGGTAGTTAGCATTATATTTGCTGACCGTGGGACAAATGTCCTATAGAATGGAAATAGCTATCTGAAGAAATCTACTTTCCGTTGGAAATTCTCCGAATTTCCAATCTTTTGTGGATGGTAACCGCCTGTAATAGCATTATGAACAGGTAGATATTTAAATTATTTTTTAATTTATTTAAAGGATTGTTTAATGTTTGTTTGTTCTGCTCATCAATTTTTATAGTTCTGGTATCTCGAATTAGTACCATAGAACAACAATTATATTATAGACACCCTATATATCTCAGTGTGTACTTAGTGCTCAATGAGATATTTACCTCATTTTTATATATATATATATATATATATATATATTTGTTTTGCTAGGTTTTTATATGAAATCGTGTGTTAAAACAAATATTGTTATACTTGGGGAGGGTCATATTGTTGTAATATTATTGCCTATATATATATATATATATACAAATGCTTGTTCTTTGTAACTATATACACATAAATACATATTTGATGTATATATATATACACAAGGCAGCAAATTGGCAGTCATTGGGGCATTGGATGAAAATACCTTAGTATTAGGCGCAAAGTGTCCAAGACACACTGTGTGTCAGGATGGCACCCTAATGATTCCATCAGGAATTAAGGACCCTTTTACCTATACATATATATATATATAGAAAACAGAACCCAGATCCCCTCAGGGAAATGGCCTTGCTCAGTATGTAGGAAAGGTGTAGGTAGGAACTCCATTCTCTGCCCCAAATGCAAACAATGGGTACACAAGAGATGTAGCGGGATCTCAGGAAGCTTAATTAAGAATGTAGGATTCACATGCAGCAGCTGTGCTGAAACAGCAAGCAAACAGCCACAGGAAACAAGTACCACCAATCTCTGGGAGGGCCCTGTAGAAACAGTAGACAGCTTCTGCTACCTAGGTGACCGAATTAGCAACGGAGGTGGGTGCTCAGAAAGTACAATAACTAGGGTAAGAACGGGATGGAAGAAGTTTAGGGAACTACTACCACTGCTAGCTGCAAAAGGCTTCTCCCTCAGAATGAAAGGCAGACTGTATGATGCGTGTATCCGAACAGCGATGTTGCATGGTAGTGAGACCTGGGCGCTGAAGGTGGAAGACTTACGTAGATTAGAGAGAAACGAAGCCTGCATGCTCCGATGGATGTGTAACAGTAATATACGTGAACGACAAAGCATAAAGGAATTGAGAGAGAGACTGAGCATAAGAGGAATCAAATGCTGCGTGCAGGAGAGGCGGTTACGCTGGTATGGACATGTGATGCGTATGAAGGATGACAGCTGCATAAAAAGGTGCAGAGCACTAGAAGTTGATGGAAACCGCGGAGTGGGGAGACCCAAGATGACTTGGGATGAGGTGATAAAAGCCGACCTTACCCAACTACACCTCTCAAAGTCAATGACACACGACCGTGACTTCTGGCGTCACGCAGTAATACAGGGTACCCGACCTCCCATGGGTACATGCTGAAGCATATAAACAATATGCCCCCCCCCCCCCCACCGCAAGGTGGTCGTGGAGGTGCCACGGCAAAAAAGCACCCAGCCCACACTGTAAAGTGGACGTGTAGGCGCCACGAAAAAGCACCCAGCACTCACTGTAAATGAGGTTGGTGTTAGGAAGGGCATCCAGCTGTAGAAATCAAGCCAGATCAGTTCCTGTATGAGCAAGGCATGGTCAGCCGACCAGACACTGCCCACAACAGGACAACCCGTCTAACCCATGCTAGCGTGGAAGAACGGACGTAAAACGGTGATGATGATGATGATGATGATATAATAGAGTAAAATGGCATGAGGCCCTCATGTCATTTTACTCTATAATGTTTAACTCTGTTCCCACACCACGAACAGGATTCAACATCAAAGATGGATGGGTTGCAAATGTTGAGTGCTTTGCTTTTATTACATCATGATTAACATTGCAGAATGATCAATTCTACCCAGTGGTGAACCACCAAACTTAAATATATATATATATTAAGTTGGACCAACTTATACAGCTTCATATGCAAATGAGATTAATCACCTCATTTACATATACAATAAAACTATATATTTTCGCCTGTTTTCAAAGTCCGGCAGTTGCAAGAGCGGGAGAGATCATCATGATGAGAACCAGGTGAGTTTGAAATGCATCGACGATTGTCCCCCTTGCTTCTGCCAAGCACCGCTTGGTGACATTAGATGCCAGTGTCATTCATAGCTTTCTAAATGTTTATTTATAAACATACTGTATTTCTTTAGAAATACAAAATTCAATACATATTTGTATACAGCTATGTTCGAAGCTAAGTTCTAATTCTATTATATATATATATATATATATATATATATCAAAAGTATATATTGAGTTAAAAGCTGGTGGTCTACGTCCCTTGTGATTTGAACACACATAACTATATATCAGCATTCGTCTCTCCTTACAGTATAAATATGTGCGTGTGTGTCAGATGTACATGTGTGTTCGTGTGTTCTGTGTGTCTATATGTATGTAAATATTTATATAGGTATGTAGATGTATATATATATATACACAACATGATTATAAACCATTTTTCTTTGCAGAAAAGGAAGAAACAATGAAAGATGTCGTATCTCAGGGTTGCCACACTTAATGCTGGCACCCGGACAGGTAGATCTGGTGAGATAGTGGAGATGCTAGAGAGAAGACATGTGGATGTGTGCTGTGTGCAAGAGGTGAGATGGAGAGGTGCCTCAGCAAGACTAATCACAGGCAAACATCTTAGCTATAAGCTTTTCTGGGTAGGAAACGCTGATGGGTTAGGTGGGGTAGGCATTTTACTTACCTGAGAGGTGGATCAATAAGACAATAGAGGTAGTTAGAGTCAGTAATAGAATCATTAAGATTAGATTAGTTGTAGGCAACAGACTGCTGACAATTATCTCTACCTATGCTCCCCAGGTGGGCCTCGGTAAAGAAGAGAAGAATTTCTTTTAGAAGCAACTTCTAGAAACAACCACAATGACAGAGGACAGAGACCTAGTTATACTAGCAAGGGACTTCAATGGTCATGTAGAACAGCTCCAGTATGGATACACTAGAGTACATGGTGGTCATGGTTATGGCTCATGAAACAAAGGAGTGAGGCTTCTTGAATTTTGTGATGCAAGTGAACTAACTATTTGCAACACTAACTTCAAGAAGCCTACCAACCACTTAATAACCTACCAATCAGGCGAGTACATAAGCCAGATTGACTTCTTGCTAGTTAGGCAACGAGACAGACAGATGGTGTCAAATACTAAGGCATACTCCGGGGAAGAATGTACCTCCCAGCATAGGTTAATCGTTAGTGACATCTCAATAAACAAGAGACATACAGGAAGGTCTGGAAGCTAAAAGACCTTTCACTAAAATATAAATTTAGGAAAGCCCTTCAAGATGTGTTTGACGAAAAAGAAGATGAGTTAGAATCGTATGACATAGATGATAACTGGAATTTCTTACGTAACGACTTACTGCAGGCTATTGAAGAAACTTGTGGTTGGGGCAGAGCTTCAACCAGACAGAGAGTGACCTGGTGGTAGAACAGCACAGTAGATAGGGCCATTAAAGACAAAAGACTAACATGAAACGCTTGAAAAAATGGTGGGAGTAGAGACCAATACACAGCCACTAAAAGAGAAGCTAGACGTCAGGTGTACTTAGCACGCAGGGAAGCTGAAAGTAGGAGGTTTGTCCTGTCTCACCCTTGCAAGCAAGGAAAAACGGACGTAAAATGATGATGATGATGATGATGATAATGATATATCAAGATGGAATTGAGGGTAGAGTTCAATTACATTCACAATGCTGTGGTAATATTAGTCAGTAGTGTCCATGTAAAGTGCACATAAAATACCTTATCCATCCGTTATCAGATGAAGATAGAGGGGCCTCAATTCCCGGTCTCTGTGCGAAATGCAGGATGTTGTAGGAAAATAAGGGGTTTTACACTGCTTTTGGTCCTCTTAGATAACCGTTCAAAAGTTTGTTCATAATTTTAAGTCCGTCCACTAGTGGGGATATCCATATGTACATACATATATACATATATATACATATATATATACATATATATATAATATAAGATCGAAAGATGGTTAAAAGAGTTACAAGTATTTTATTATGCGCATTTCAAAAACAAATATCATCCTGGGATGATATCTGCGTTTTCATCAGATAAAATAGGGATACATGATATGAAGCTTAAAAAACACTTGTGAATCTCCTTCCCAGCTACCCCCTCCCTCCATGTGATAAATGTAGATTTAATAAGAGTATCTTACTATAGATGAATAGTGGCCCAGGACCGCTCAGAGCAGTCACGGGGCAGATGGAGGCTCTGTAAGCTGTAGTGTAGGCAACCCGTCCCTAGGAGAGCAACCACTCTGAGTAAATTGGTGCGGAGTGGAGAAGTCAGCCCTAAGTCCAGTAAAATGACTTCCCTAGTGCTGATGGCACAAATAAAAGCACCCAGTCCATACTGTAAAATGGAGGAAATGGAAATGGCATTCAGCCATTAAAAACCATGCCAAAGTATGGGGTGGTGAGGGCCCCTGAGTCCAGTAAGACAAGCTCTCTAGTGCTGGTGGCACGAATAAAATGGCGCTGGTGATAGGAAGGGCATCCAACCAGTATATTAATGCCAACAATTATGAGCACAACATATGTTGGTGGTAGTGGTGTTGGTGGTAGTGTTGTTGGTGGTAGTGTTGTTGGTGGTAGTGGTGTTGGTGGTAGTAGTGTTGGTGGTAGGAGTGTTGGTGGTAATGGTGTTGGTGGTAGTGGTGTTGGGGGTAGTAGTGTTGATAGCAGTGGTGTTGGTGGTAGTGGTGTTGGTGGTAGTAGTGTTGGTGGTAGTGGTGTTGGTGGTAGTAGTGTTGGTGGTAGGAGTGTTGGTGGTAATTGTGTTGGTGGTGGTAGTGTTGGTGATAATGGTGTTGGGGGTAGTGGTAATGGTGTTGGTGGTGGTAGTGTTGGTGGTAGTGGTGTTGGTGGTAGTGGTGTTGGTGGTAGTGGTGTTGGTGGTAGTAGTGTTGGTGGTAGGAGTGTTGGTGGTAATGGTGTTGGTGGTGGTAGTGTTGGTGGTAGTGGTGTTGATGGTAGTGGTGTTGGTGGTAGTAGTGTTGGTGGTAGGAGTGTTGGTGGTAGTGGTGTTGGTGGTGGTAGTGTTGGTGGTAGTGGTGTTGGTGGTGGTAGTGTTGGTGGTAGTGGTGTTGGTGGTAGTGGTGTTGGTGATAATGGTGTTGGGGGTAGTAGTGTTGATAGCAGTGGTAATGGTGTTGGTGGTGGTAGTGTTGGTGGTGGTAGTGTTGGTGGTAGTGGTGTTGGTGGTAGTGGTGTTGGGGGTAGTAGTGTTGATAGCAGTGGTGTCGGTGGTAATGGTGTTGGTGGTGGTAATGTTGGTGGTGGTGGTGTTGGTGGTGGTAGTGTTGGTGGTGGTAGTGTTGGTGGTAGTGGTGTTGGTGGTGGTGGTGTTGGTGGTGGTAGTGTTGGTGGTGGTAGTGTTGGTGGTAGTGGTGTTGGTGGTAGTGGTGTTGGTGATAATGGTGTTGGGGTAGTAGTGTTGATAGCAGTGGTGTTGGTGGTAATGGTGTTGGTGGTAGTGGTGTTGGTGATAATGGTGTTGGGGGTAGTAGTGTTGATAGCAGTGGTGTTGGTGGTAATGGTGTTGGTGGTGGTAGTGTTGGTGGTAATGGTAAACAGTAAAAACACTAACCATGTTAGGGCTGCGCACGGTAATGGGGTGGCTAGTGCGGCCATGTGTGAGAAAAACCCGACCGTCATCAAACAATTGCATAACAACAACAACAACAATAATGATGATAATGATTTTAAATATTTTTCATTGCAGAGAAAAAGAAATATCAATGAAAGACGCCGCATCTCAGGGTTGCCACACTTAATGTTGGCACTCTAACAAGTAGATCTGGTGAGATAGTAGAGATGCTAGAGAGAAGACATGTGGATGTGTGCTGTGTGCAAGAGGTGAGATGGAGAGGTGCCTCAGCAAGACTAATCACAGGCAAACATCTTAGCTATAAGCTTTTCTGGGTAGGAAACGCTGATGGGTTAGGTGAGGTGGATTAATAGGATTATAGAGGTAGTTAGAGTAAGTAATAGAATCATTAAGATTAGATTAGTTGTAGGCAACAGACTGCTGACAATTATCTCTACCTATATTCCCCAAGTGGGCTTCGGTAAAGAAGATAAGGACTTCTTTTAGAAGCAACTTCTAGAGACAACTATAGTGACAGAAGACAGAGACCTAGTCATACTAGCAGGTGACTTCAATGATTATGTTTGGACAGTTCCAGGATGGATACACTGGGGTACATGGTGGTTATGGTTATGGCTCAAGAAACAAAGAAGGAGTGAGGCTTCTTGAATTTTGTAATGCAAGTGAACTAACCATTTGCAACACTAACTTCAAGAAGCCTACCAACCACTTAATAACCTACCAATCAGGCGAGTACATAAGCCAGATTGACTTCTTGCCTGTTAGGCAATGAGACAGACACATGGTTTTGAATACTAAGGCATACCCTGGGGAAGAATGTAGCCCCCCCCCCCCTCCTCCCCCAACATAGGTTAGTCATTAGTGACATTTCAATAAGCAAAAGACAGAATGAGACACACAGGAAGGTGCGTCCAAGCATGGATGAGTTGAGAGTAAAATTGTGTATAAGAGGGAAATTGTGTGAGAGAGAAGACTGCATTGGTATGGCCATGGGATGTGCATGGAAGATGACCACTGGGTGAAGAATTACCAAGAAATCCCGGTGGAAGGAAGACGCAGTAGAGGAAGACCACAAAAAACATGGGCGGAGGTGGTGAGATCTGACCTCAGATCACTGAAGCTCATAGAGGAGATGACGAGGGACCATGACGAATAGAGAGATGCTATGCTGAATAGGACCCATGCCACCCTTGCAAACAGTGAAAAGCAGACATAGAATGATGATGATGATGATGATGATGATGATGATGATGATGATGATACACGAGCATCATTCATCTTTTCCCTGAGATTAGGGTGTTAATCTCAGTTTTCAGGGTCATAAAGTTTGGTTTAGATTTTATAAAAGCTGCTTTCTAGATAAATTCTCATTGGAGAGGATTTGAGCAATGAAAACCCTCTTCAGGGTCAGGGATTGTCCTAATTTAGGGTTAGTGAGGATTGTGCTTTATTTCAGAGAAAAATGACGTTAATAATCTTGAAACTTTTCTGGACGCATCTACTCAATGAATGTGCTGTTGGCATTGGAGACTGATTTAATATGAAGTGCCAAATGTTGATCAGATGATTATATTGCTAGTTGGGGTGGACTTCATAGATTTCATAATGTTATGAGAGCATTAATTGACTTTTATCTCAACTACTCCCCAACGGATTCAAACGTGAAGAGCTAGGTGACCATATATTTGGGGTGACATGGTCATGGAGATTGTAACTCATCCATTCTTGGGTCCTCTTGATTTTATGAAACAGCACAGAGTCTTGTTAGTAGGTGTACAGTCTTCTTTTGTGCATGCTCTCTATCCAAAGCCTCACAACCCTCACCAGCACCTCCTTATAGTCAGCAGTATTGACCCTTGAAGCCTAATGAAAGAAGTAAGGAGGCATGACATCTCTCTCATCGATCACAACTCCCAGAACCATCACTGTTGCCAGAAACTTTGTATGCATGACTGTTGGAACATCTTTAGGGTCTCTGCATAACTGTCTGTCATTCCTTTGATTCACCAAAATTAATCTTTTGTTTGCTTATGGCGTACAAACAAATTTGCAAGCATGCACTTGCGCAGAAATTCAGGTAGGGGACCCCTTGGTGGTGGTAAACCGACTTGATGAATGTTGAAGTTGATATCATCAATGCAACAAAACGTCATAACTACTTGAGTTGGTGTTTGGTTTTCACAAAGCGAGACGTATTGGTTACTCATGGCTTATAAAGGAAGGTGAACACATGAACTTTTACTTGAACTACCCTTGGGGTAGTAAGCCCCTTCGACTTATCTATTGAAGTTCACATTAACACTGTATTACCTGATAACTTTTGAAGTTTAAGTTCGATTTTAACTTTACCGGACACATTAGTTACCCATTGCCTAAAGATGATGGTGAAGACACTGTCTATACCCAGAACAAGCAAGGAGACCCCCAGGGGGCAGTAAGCCCCGGCGAGTCATTTATTGAATTTGGCTATTGTAATGCAGCAAAGTGCCATAGCTTCAATAATTGGTAGTCCAATAAAACAAATTTCGACTTAGTTGTTATTCATGTACTACAGATGAAGATACAGTGAGGCACATTTACTTTCATTTCAATTCAGCAACTGGACTACCAGGAGTGTGAAATGACGGCAAAGTTCAAGGAAAAAAATTTAACTCCCCATTTCGGGGACAATGAGCCCAATTCATTAACCTATAAAAGTTCAAACTGCCACAATAAAAAAGCATCATAACATCGGGAGTTTATACTTGATTCTTACAAAAACTAAACAAAATGGTTATTGCCTGCCATAAGATAAAGCACCACACATTTGTTATCACTTGAAATTTGCAATTATGGTTGCAGCAAAGCATTTCAACTTCTGGAAATAAAAGTCAATTTAAATGAAAGTTGACGCATCGGTTACTCATGTCCTACAAATGGAGTAGCGAATTTTTAAATCCCCCTGACTTAACTTTAGTTTATTTAGTTAACTTTAGGATGATTGAATTTAATTTTGCACCCGGTTGTCTCCCCCGTGTAATTGCACCACAATTAAGTGCGAAATGGGGAGTTAAATTTTTTTCCTTGAACTTTGGCGTCATTTCACACTCCTAACCAAGAAAGCTCGATTTAACCCAGGTGTAAATTTTAACGCCTACTGTATGTGGATTGTGCTATTTCACACTCATGCCTAAACTGTGTGAATGATTGATTAGTTTTTGCACCCGGTTGTCTCCCCCATTTAATTGCACCTCAATTAAGTGTGAAATGGCGACCTCTGGCCAACCACACATCAGTGAGTTGAGTTCGGTAGATTTCATCACACTTATTTGTATTATCTAACCAATCAGACAACTCAAGTGTTGTTCATTGAGCGAAATCACTCCTATTTATATCGGTCAAGTCCGACATAGGATCACACTTCTTTTTTTGGCTTTTGACAAGTGGTAGGTTTTTTTACTCTCATAAGCTACTCCATGTTTCTGAAATGCATGCTTCTTCAACATTTGTCACCTTAAAGGAGGTTTAGTTAATGTGTTTATGGTCATAAGGTTCCAGTTTATCATGCTGTGATTTTTCGGCCTTTTTTGCCTGTATCCTTTCAACTTATTGCTATGCTCAAACTCAACAAACATAGTGACACTTATATACCTACCATTGTAGCCACACTATTTAATTTCCTTTATCACAGGTAGTCCATACGCTGCGTTGCTCCTAACTTAAAACCTGAAATTTGACTGGTACACAAAATCTTGCAAAACATACCCACTTTCTCAGACCACATAGATTTATCACATTTTTTCACAATTTATATCCGTGTTTAGATTTGCTTACTTAAACGTTATTTGTCCACTATTTATCGTTCCTTCTGGTTAATTTTCTAAAAAGAAAAGAACTTTCATTGGTCGATTATCTAATGATGCAAGTAGGTCTAAGCGACTGCGATCAGGCTCTCACAGAATGCTGTGCAGACGGGAGCTGCGAGAGCGGAGGAGGATGACAGTCGGCGTGAACTTGGACGGAACAAAGATGCTGCCGCGACTGCTGCTGCTCGCGCTCGAGAGGATGAAGGACGACGCGCCGTTCAACGAAGCAGGGACGCCACTGCAACAGCCGCTGCTCGCGCTCAAGAGGATGAAGGACGACGCGCCGTTCAACTAAGCAGGGACGCCACTGTAACATCCGCTTCTCGCGCTCGAGAGGATGAAGGACGACGCACCATTCGACGAAGCAGGGACGCTGCTGCCACTGCTGCTGCATGAAATACTGAAACCATAGAGCAACAACATGGCCGACTTCTGCAAAGTGAACAGCGGCGATCATCGTTACGTGGCATTTCTAGGACTTGCAATTCACGATGGTTGTTGAAGGTCTTTAACTACGCTGTGCTTGCCTGGAAACCTTTATGTCTACAAGTCCCTTGACTCTATGGCTGATCCGGACGAAGTTGTTAATTACCCCCACAGAATTTCTTAACTCCCTAGACCCTCCCGGATTGCCACCACACTTACTGCGATTAAGAAAGGTGCCCCTGTCATGCTCCTCAGGAATTTGGAACACCGAAGGCTTTCCAACGGCATGCGTAAGGTCGTCCAAAAGGCGATGCCTCATGTTATTGAGGCAACAATACTTACAGGATGTGGTAAGGGGGATACTGTCTTCATACCAAGGATACCTCTCATTCCATCCGGTAAAGACATTCCTTTCACATTCAGAAGGCTGCAATTCCCTCTCCAGCTCAGTTTCGCCATGTCGATTAACAAATCACAGGATCAGACGCTGACGGTCGTAGGGCTTAATTTAGAAGAACCATGCTTCTCCCATGGTCAACTATATGTTGGCTGCTCTCGAGTGGGGAGCCGACATAACCTATTTGCTTTTGCAACTCGCGAGAAAACCCAAAATATAGTCGATAAGGAAGTTTTGTAGGCACCCCATCTGCCAACAAGTAATCAGTGTTTTTTTTTTCCGTATAAGTGCTTACCTTTGCTGTATCCGTGTACTATTTTTGTCCTTTTGACAATACCACGTACGCCTCTGAGGTTGCTTTTGCTATACGTTATAAATGTTCAATGTCTCCGTTTTCCGCATTTATATGTTGCTATTACGCTTTGCTATCGATGTTCCATAGTTTTAACCTAATTAATCTACTTTTCCCTACATCTTATTTACACATTTTTTTGACATTCCAGCGTGATCTTGCCAAGGCCGTTTTTGTGGCCACCGACTGTTACATGCTTTTATAGGTTACAATCTCAAATAACAAGCAAAGCAAATACGACACACCAAAGTGGCGTGAAGGACTTCTTAAGGGCCACCACCTCTAATGGGAGTCGTCTTTGCTGGCAGCACCGCCGCTGAGACTTTTAAGATTGAATGATCCAAGGCTCTCTTTAGGGCCACCAACTTTAAATTGTTACCATTGGATTCATCTTTGCTGGCAGCACCGCCGCAGAGATATTTCAAAGTGAACGTTCAAAGGCCCTCTTTAAGGCCAACACCTATAAATTGTTACTTCTATAGTCCTGTTTAACGGAAGTCTTTCGTTTCATTTGAACGACTACTCCATTGAGAGTTATACCAGGCAACACCGGGTACCTCTGCTAGTACTAGCTAAATATCTTTGGAGCTCTTTTTCTATATGTAAAAGTACAATTAACTACTCAAAGTAGGCTTCATAGACTTAATGAAATTCAATAACACCTAAACATGTCCTCTACCTGCAAACAAAGACCAAATTTTCCACGAAGTATATAAATTAATCTAGGTGTTGTTTTTTTTTCTGTGAGAATTGCTAACAGTTACCACTAAGTTTCTGTACCTTTTTTTTCCAACTAAAAGGCAGATTTCAATTAATTTGAAACTTTTTACATATATTATTCAGCCTTAACTTACATATTACAGTAATTTGTTTCCAACTAGATAAGAATATCTAATATCAACTCAATCAAAATCAAATGTCTTTCTAGAGAACAAAGTCTCATATATCTATACTTTAAATATTAGCTGGTTATATAACACCAGATGTTTAATGAGCTGCCTTGGTAAACTGGAATTTCCCACAACAAAAAAACAACACTTGTATGTAATTCTAGCTTGTAAGAGTGGCTTAGTAAAAAAAATATGATACAAAACTCAGATTGTAACACTATGATTATCAACAATGGTTAACTTCTTTCTTTCTTTTTTATTTTCTCTTTTAACTGACACACTATAATAAATAGTTGTCTGGAAAGTACAGAAAATGCTATACTTTGCTAGGGAGATCTAGTAAGACTAAACTATGCCTAAGAGTTATTACACTGCTTTCTAAAGAGTAGATTAACCCATTAGTGCTCAAACCGGCCAAAATCGGCCAGAATTCTCTCACCTCTTTCTGTTGAAACTGGCTGTAACTGGTCGCTCAAACTGATGTTAAGGTATTGTTCTCAAAATAAATACTTTCAAAATCTCATAGATTCAATATTATGTGAGATAATTGTCTGAGGTAAAGCTTTTACCATGAAAATATAATAGTATATATAGAGTAATGTGAATGCTAAAAGGTTAAATTAATAAGTAATGAATGCATTTATGTATGTAGCTGTAACTCCTGGGGGCACTGTAGTGACATTTTAAACCTGGCAGAGCCCATTCTTCTCCAGGTCTGGACACAGCTGATTTTGTCCAGAGAGAGAAAGAGAGAATGATAGAAAGGAAATGAGAAAAAGATATAGAGGAAGAATCAATCCCAGTATTGAATTGATATTGAAGCTCTGATGTCTGGCAACTGACTTGGTAAACACTGACAAAATTAGTAACCATCTTGCCAACAATCCTGAGCACCTTTTTGAATTTCATGTGTCTAACACACGTGGGCATGCCTACAATGTCAGAAAACAGCACAGCTCCCATGACTTTCAGAAATATTTTTCACACTCAGAGTTGCTGAAGCATGGAACAAACTATCTGCATCAGTTGTTAGCTGCTGAGACACTGCATCCTTCAAAACCTCCATGCTTCCTGAAATTCGCCAACACCACACCTGATATCCCCCTCAATACACACACACATGTATATCATGACTCATACACTGTTCACTTTCCTGACATTTGTACATTATTCAATGTACTATACATGCACCTTTGACGAGTTGTAGTGCACCTGAGCACTGTACACAATAATTTCATTATCATTATTATATTATTATTATATGTTTTTTTATTAATCTAAAAAGGGAGAAAGGCAAAGTTGACCTCAGTGGGTTTTGAACTCAGAATGTAGAGAGCTAGAAACACATACCACAAAGAATTCTATCTGACATTCTAATGACTGTGCCAATTAACTGCTTACAAATTAACATTTGTGCTAATGTTGATTTCTTGCCACATGTGGAATTCTAATTTTGAGATTCCAAAGTTGTCCCCACTACCTACCTAAATCAGATTGAAACATGTTTCCTCTCTTTGTTATAAGGGGAGTCATTTTAAGTGCGTTAGCTCTGACTTAACTATTTGCTTTAAACAAGGATGGTGCCTGGGTAATTTCCTCTTTCATTTTACTATAAACTTTTCTGAATGGGATGTGACAATGGACTTGGTGGTGTAGGAATTATGTTAGCAGAAAAATGGGTAGATAAGGTACTTGCTGTAAATAGAGTGAATGACAGAATAACTAAAATAAAACTAGTTCTAAATAGAACTACTGTGTCAATAATATCCACGTACGCACCCCAATCTGGTCTACCTGATGTTATAAAAGACAGGTTCTATGAGTCACTAATGCTCACTACCTCCCAAATAACCAACAGTGACTACATAATTATTGCTGGCGACCTTAATGGTCATGTTGGACAACATTGTGATGGCTATGACGGAATCCATGGAGGTTATGGGTTTGGTACTAGAAATGAGGAAGGCTTCAGGATCCTGGAATTCTGTGATGCCAATAACCTAAACTATCTGTAACACAAACTTCAAAATACGTGACAATCACTTGATCACCTACAGATCAGGGGAGCACACCAGCCA
This sequence comes from Eledone cirrhosa, assembly GCA_964016885.1. Lineage (NCBI taxonomy): Eukaryota > Metazoa > Mollusca > Cephalopoda > Octopoda > Eledonidae > Eledone > Eledone cirrhosa. The sequence goes on from OZ024741.1 coordinate 198,453,045, forward strand.
GATAGATTTTATTCTTACTAGAAAACGAGACAGAGTGTCTGTTATAAACACTAATTCCTCCCTTGGGAATGATGCACCTCCCAACATAGCCTAATAGTTAGTGACCTCATAGTCAGGGCTAGCCGTACTTGACGACAGAAGAATACCTTGAGGAAAAGAATATGGAAGTTGAAGAACCCCACAGCCAGTAACAAATATTACTTTATGCTTTTATCAGTAAGGAAGAGCAATTAGAGACGTACAATATAGAGGAACAGTGGGAATTCCTGAAAGATAACCTGCTGAAGGGGACTGATGAAATCTGTGGCTGGAGCAGACCGTTAGGTAGGAGGAGAGTGACATTGTGCTAGAACAGTAAGGTGAAGGAGTCAATCAAGGGCAAAAAGCTAACTTGGAAAAAATGGCAGGATGGGGGTAGTAAGAGAACACTATTAGGTGGCTAGGAGAGAAGCTAGGAGAAAAGCATACTTTGCAAAAAAGGAAGTAGAGGATAGAAAGTTCAAACATATTCTGCAATGAGAGAACCAAAAACATGAGGTCTTCAGGAGTGTGAGACAATGTGTCAAGGAAAATTGTGGTATTGTCGGGGAGAAGTGTGTCCGTAATGACAATGGTACACTTTCCCTCACTAATAGTGATAAGAAGGTAGCTTGAAAGTTTCACTACGAGAGACCTCTCGATGAGGAGAATGAATGGGATAAAGATAATCTGCCCCAAATTGATCCAACAGAGCAACCAGCTGTGCAAGTTAATGGTAGTATAGTAAGTAAGGCAATCAAAAATATGAAGACAGGCAAGGTAGCTGGGCCTTTGGAGATAGTTGCTGAGATGTTGAAAGCATCTGCAATGGTGGGACATACTATGGTCTATGGTCACCCGGATAGTAAATCAAGTAATACAGAATGGGGTCATACTAAATGACTGGTGTAGCAGCATCGTTGTCAACTGTTACAATGGCAAAGGAGACGCCCTAGATAGAGGAAACTATAGAGGCATTAAGTTAGTTGACCAGGTCATGAAGGTCACAGAATGAGTTATTACACAACTGATTAGAGACCGAATTGGGAAATGGCCATACTCAGTGTGTAAGAATGGGGTAGGTAGAAATTCCATTCTATGCCCCAAATGCAAACTATGGGTACATAAAAATGCTTATACTGCAGATTTAAATCTTGAGTTCTAGCATTATTCATCCAGCAATTTGAATTTGTTGGTACCACCACATATTCAGCAAAGATACTCATCACTGCATGCCATCCTGTTTTTGCTTTTTGCAAAATTTTCCCCTCCACTTTTGAGAAATGATGTGACAAGAGATTAACTGTGGGGATTGAACCTAACACTCAGAAAATCATTGTATGTACTCGAATATAAGCCTGTCTGTGAACTAGGCAGAAATCCAAACCCCATTTATAAGCCGAGGCAGCTAATCAATACATTATGTTTAGACAACTTTGAAATTCTCATGAGTGGAGAATATATTCATGAAGTTTAAATATTTGATATTTTAAATGTTTCAAGTGTCATTAAAAGTTCAAGTGTCATTTTTGTTTCACAACGTCTAACTCATGCTAGCGTGGAAGATGGACGTTAAACAAAGATGATGATAATGATTTGTTACATAATGAACTTTTACCAATTTTGAAGGCTATATTCATTCAAAACATATCAAGAACAATAAGAAAGATGAATTTCATGTTAAAAGTGAAACTCGTGTAATATTCACCTCCAAACTGAAAATATTTTAGTACCTTCTTTACATGGAATTTTAAAGTTGGTGAAAAATATTAACCTCAAATATAACTCACCCACCCCCATTTTACCAGGGATTTTTTATTTGTCATATATTTCTTGGCTTATATATGAGTATACACAGTAATTGCCTTTCCCTCATAAGCAAGTGATTCACTGGTACTCATTTTCCTGAGGACATCAGTGCAGAAGTAGATATCCTACCATCTACCCTGGTTCAAGAGACCTACACAAATTATTCTGCAGGCTGTCAACCATTCTCTGATTGCCACCTTCAGTGAGAAATCTGTTACATTTGATCTGTCTTCAAAGAGTCTTCCAATAGGCTTTTGTCATTAAATTACTGACTAATTCTGAGAGCTGATCTTTTACATCATTTTGGCCTTTTTAGTGGATGCTAAACATAATAGACTTGTTGATTCTACCACAACCAGAGCTGGATTAGCCATTAAGCCAAATAAACACATACTTAGGGCATCGAGGGAAGTGAGGCATCATTTTGTTCAAATCAATTGTATTTGTCATTCCTCCCTGAAATGTTTTGGCTGACTTTATATGGGAGGTGGGCACCATAATCTTATAAGTGCTTAGGGCCATAAAAGGACTTAATCCAACCCTGACCATCCTGACCACCAGTCTTATTATGAGTTGCGTCAGCACTTGGCATCTTTTGTCAGCCCTATTTTCTTGAATTCTTCTTCTTCATGCAAGTATAATGCTATTTTCCCTAAGTACTCTGACACTGCTTGCCCTGTGTTTAATAATTGACCAGTGACTTACTCTGTTATTACTCTCACTATCATAACTGATAGACCACATGGAATTATTTTTCCAAAACATGGTAATTTGCTCCTGATCATGTTAAGATTTCTAACACAGAGTTCAATCATACTCTGGACCAGGACATCCACTTGCACAGTAGCAATTGGGGGGTCACTCCTTTATATGGTCCCTAAAATGGTTCTAAGTGACTGGCAAACTTATAATCACTATTGGATGCTTAATACTGTACTAGACCTGTTAAGTATTCTATGTTATTTACAGGACTTCTTTTTGTGAAAATATTCTTGAAAATTGACTTAACCATGTTTACCTATTGAGCCAGATGACATTCCTGAAATCACCATTATAACTCCTTTCTGCCTTTTTGAATTCCTTTGAATGTTATTCTGTTTACAAAATGCAGCTCAGATGTTTCGGTGCTGAATTAGTTCTGTGATTTGTGGTTTACATTTTGTTTGTGCTTATATGGATGATTTGTTAGTTGCCAGTAAATCTGGCAGAGTGTCCAAAATCACCCTCCTCATTAAAAAAGCTTGCTGGGGTTGCCAATTTGGTCATCAAAAGGTTTCCTTGAGAGGACAAGCATCTCAGTTTTCACAGCACTGATTTTCATTCTAGCCATGCAACAGTTGGTATCAAACCTATCAAGTGTATGTCGGAGATCACTTTCTGTCAAATGAAGTAACACCATATTGTCATCCATGCAAAATCCAATCAACTGATTTTACACCTGTCAGTCATGATACCACATCCAACCTGGCTGTCCATGTCAATCCTGTAAATAATGAACAGGAGAGGTGACAGTATGCACCCTTGGCAGAGTCCAACTCCCACATTGAATGGTTTCGATTTAGCACCATTTATCCGAACACAAATATTTGGGCATTCAAAAGAAACATCAGGGTAACAAAAAGCTGACTATCAATCCCATACTCCTGCAGAACCTTCCACAACAGGTCCTGAGGAACGCGGTCATATGCCTTTTCAAGGTTGACAAAATAAGAATATACCTCTTGGTAATACTCCCATTGTATTGGGGGGGGGGGGCAAAAACATACTGTTCATCAAACCATCTTACTTATTTTATAATAAGTGGGCAAAGGAGGAGGAGGGGGAGGAGAAGGAGAAGGAGAAGAAGAAGAGGAAGAGGAAGAAGAAGAAGAAGAAGAAGAAGAAGAAGAAGAAGAAGAAGATATATCTATATATCTAAAACAGAGAATGTCTGTCTGTCTGTCTGACTCCCTAAAACTTGAGAACCACCCAACCGATTTTTTTAAAACTTTACACATGTAATACTTATGGTTGTGTGAGTGTTTTGAGCAAAAATATTTCAAATTTTCAATGCCCTAGGGACCGCATTAGGCGCCGTTTAGCGATCTCTCTATAATTCTTAGTTTGTCTTTTTAGGTAGATACATTGTGAGTTTAATTCTCAGACCAGGTGATGTGTTGTTTCCTTGAGCAAGACACTTTATTTCACATTGCTCCAGTTTACTCAGCTGTAGAAATAAGATGATAGGGACTGGGGTCCATATCATTCCACTGTAAAGTGGACGCGTAGGCGCCACGCAAAAAAAGCACCCAGCACTCACTGTAAATGAAGTTGGTGTTAGGAAGGGCATCCAGCTGTAGAAATCAAGCTAGAATCAGTTCCCGTCCCACCCTTGCAAGCAGGAAAAAGCGGACGTATGATGATGATGATGATAACTACAACGTCGCGCCCTTATAATATCTGTCTGTATGTCTGGCTGCCTGCATTACGACATTATGACGCTATCTCTGTGTGTGTGTATATATGTATATATAGTGTGTATATATATATATAGTGTGTAACGTTTTTCGAAATATTTACTTCTGCATTCACAGATTGATTTTTTTAGTTTCAGAAGATCCCGTTAAGGGTGAAAGCAGCGATTCTTCGCTTAAACATTAATCTGTTATTTTAATCTGTTCTTATATATATATATATAACAGTATAGAGAAGTACAGAATACCTCGGCATCGGGATGGTGTCTACATTTTGTGCTTATAAAAAAAAAATTGTCGTAGATTACCAGGGTTTTTTCCGTGCGAAGAAAATCAATACTTTATCGCGAAATAAATACTTTTGTTTATATTTTGTTATTGTGTATGCAAAAATATCTGTACACGAATATATAATTATTTATATATATATATATATATATATATATATATATATATATATATATATATATATATATATATATATATATATATATATATATATATATATATAAATTATTTATATTCCTGCTCTGTAAAACATCTGATGTATTTACATTGAGCTATTTTTCTTACTGGCAACACGGTACTAATAAATTACTGACCTTTCCTGTTTATAGTTGTATATAGTGTATACATAACTATAAATAGTATCAATATCATTATATATATATATATATATATATATATATATATATATATATATATATATATATATATATATATATATATATATATATATATATATATATATGTAGATAAATCTACCAAGAGTTTACGGTAGTGTCCAATCCGTATGAAGAACTCAATGTATTCCGGATATCATGGAAAGAAGAGATGTAATGAAAAATCACTTTCGGTGAAAGATAAACGGTATACAGAGTCAAGATAAAATATTAAACAAATAATGAATAAAACAATGAAACAGTTCCTTATATTAAACAAAAAAAGTTCATTATTTAACGATCGTTTCTAGGATATATATGTGTTAGAATTGGCATGCATATTCAACAGATCTATGTACAAAATTATACAAAATTATACAAACTATCAAGATTAAATATACATACCAACACATATATACGCCGTCTTCATTTATTTCTGAAGACGGCGTATATATGTGTTGGTATGTATATTTAATCTTGATAGTTTGTATAATTTTGTATAATTTTGTACATAGATCTGTTGAATATGCATGCCAATTCTAACACATATATATCCTAGAAACGATCGTTAAATAATGAACTTTTTTTGTTTAATATAAGGAACTGTTTCATTGTTTTATTCATTATTTGTTTAATATTTTATATATATATATATATATATAAATATATAAATATATATATATATATATATATATATATATATATATATATAAAGAATGAATAATAACAGGTAGACGTCATAAAAAGGTAATTTATTCCGTGTGCTTACAAGTGTTTCCACGGTGGTACTACAGCCTAGTTATGCTATGTGCAAATTTACAAGTATTTGCAGAACTCAAATATCCAATGCTGTGACCACTGTATCCTCAGAGCAGAATGGTAAAATGTACAATGTAAATACCCTTAAGTGGGGTTGTTGGGGAAGATAGAGTAGAAAAGGGAGAGAGAAAAAGTAGGGGAGAGGGAGAGAGAGAGAAAGATATGCAGGGGTTGGAGAAGTAGGAGAGAGTGGTTTGTAGATATCTTAATCAAAATGTTATGGTAGGGGTTTTATTATACTGGTTACTTTTGGAGAGATGCGTTGATAGTTAAGGTCGGAATTATTTATTGCCCCAGAGGGCAGGTTCATAGATGTGGAGAGGGAGGTAGGCCAAATGCGAGAGAGAGAGAGTGTGTAATGGATGTAGAGAGAGAGGTAGAGAGGGGACAGACGAAGTTTATGTGGTGAGTGAACTTTGGGTTTGTAGTAGTAATCTATGAATTGCACTGAGTTACCATTTATAGTGATAAGCAGTGTATTGTCTTGTAGTGTGGGGGGGGGGGAAGAGAAGGTGGTTAGCTAGAAAGCGATGTTATAGTTACGGGTTCGAATGTTAAGTTATTTTATAGTGAGAGAATTTAGCTTTTAGTTTGTGGTTGCAGTATAATGATCGTTCAATTCTATTGTTAAGTAGTTTGTTTTTGGATTTTAATATGTAAAAGAGTTCAAGGTTACATAACCTGCAGTACTTCAATCCACTCCGGTATGCACTTGCGCTGGAAAGTATATCCCATTTTAAGGTGAACTGTTGGTTGCGTTCACGGAGTTGCCAGGTCTTGTTGGCGAGCGTGGTCACAAAACGGTGATTAGGATGTTTGATTGAGAATCGATGACGGTACCAGCGAGATTTAAACGAGGTGGTGGTAGATCCGATATAATACCATTTCTGGTCGTTCTATTCAACCGTGCATTAGTAAACAATGTTGGACTTTAGGCATTCATTCTTCAATGGACATCTTTCAGGTAGATGGCAGTTACATTCTTTGTTGTGGGTAGCGGGTATACCATGGATAGGTTGTGATAGCGGTACAGGTGGATTGTGTAATACCCGTCTCCCATTTAGTGGTTGGGAGGCAGATATTACGTTCTGCCCATCTGTTACTAAAATGTTTTGTTTTGTAGAGTTGTTTAATTGCCTTAAGTTAAGTTTTTTTTATGTATGCTTCAAGGTTTGGTGCCGTGGAGTATGATAGTCTAATAGTTTTAGAGTTCAGAATTTTGCTGTATTTATGGGAACTAGGGAAATGTTTGTTGATTAACTTAAAGAATGAAAGAGATAGTTTTGTACTAATCGAGGCATTAAAAATAGGATTGTACCAGATATACTTTCTACAACGTGATTTATTTGGTGGTGATTTTCTATTATTAGTATGTCTGGTAGTACTGTGTGTGTGCGCTTGTATTTTAGTCCCCCGGTTACGTATTCCTTGATTTCGTGTAGAGCTATGTGTGTTATGGAAATTCCTATCAATGTATTCTATTGTATCCCGGTGGTCGGCCTTCCTTAATGCATTATTGTAGTATTCAGCGTGTTCACTAAAAATATCAGAGTTAGACGATAGGCGAGAGATTCTAAGAGAAATACTCCGGGGAACTGATTTGATCATGGAGAGAGGGTGGTTTGAGTTAAAGTTAATATACGTAAGGTTCTCATTCATCTTGTGGAAGGGTCGTATCTGTCCGGTATTTAAATTAAGAGTTACGTCCAGAAAGTTTACTACTTTAAGATTGTATTCGTATGTTATTTTTAGACCCAGTTCACTAAAAGATTTTCTAATATTTTTCCGTAGCCTTTCAAGATTTTGGTTATTCAAGTTATTAACTAATAAGAGCCCGTCATCTCTGTATATCCCCCCCTGTAGATTACTAAATTTACTATGTAATATGTGGGCTATGTGAATTCCCACGAGATCCGTGACCTTCGCTAAGTCGTTGGAACCCATGGTAATGTCGAAATTTGTGGGTCTGTCCTTACGTTCCCAGTAGCAGTTATCAAACTTAATAATGGTTTTTCTAGCTGTGGTTAGAAAAAGCTATCTCACTTACCGCTTTTCACAGGCGCCGCTAAATTCCGCTGCAGGTACTCCTCTTCCACGTGCGTCCGACTGCTTAAAACCGGGAGCTGCCCAAAACGCGTCCTCACCGTATGCTGGTCACCACTAGAGAGAGGCCCTCTCCTGGCCCTTCCGGTCGAGCATCCTTCCGGTCAAAGACCCCTTCCGGTCGAGCACTCAAAAACCCCTCCGGTCGAGCACCCCCCCCCCGCAGCCACCGCACGCCACACCATACCCACACGCCCCCCTGATCTCAAGGATCAATTTCCCCCTCGTCCCTCTGCCTATGAAAGTCTGCCGTCCAGGTCGGTGGTCTACGACTTCGTTGCAATCTTCGTAGTATTGGGGCAGGGCTCTGGGTTTCCACCTCATCTTGGGTTTCCTCTTCCTCGGAGTCCGTCGATACAGTGATTCTTCTTACATCCAGGACATGACGTGGTACCCCGTCCACGGACACATTGTTCTTTGAATGTACGGCCGTCACCGTTCCCCTTCCCCATTGAGATGTGCACCGTGCATCTGGGGGCTTAACCCAGACTTCTTCGCCCACCTGCACGAATGCACTCTCTCTCCCCACTGGCCGTTGTGGTGGCGTGCACGGGTGCCGCCACTCGTATTTGAATACTGCTCTGTGTGGCACCGATTCCTCGACCTGTCCAACCCGAGGGGACATATTGTACCAGAACACTGCCTCCATTGGTGAGATATGGCCCCGCTCCGCCATTGCCTTGATCGTCTGGTGGTGTCGCTCCACGATTCCATTCCCGCTCGGCCTGTGCGCCGCTCTGAAGAAACGGTCCACCTTCCATCCCTCGAGCATCCCCCTCAGTGCCTCCGAGCGGAACGCTGCGCTGTTGTCCATCAGCAGTTCATCCACAGGGCCCCGCTCCAAGAACACCTCTCTCAACGTCCGCACGATTTCCTCGGCCGTTCCGGTCTTCATCTCCCTCCATATCGCCACTCGACCTGGTCCACAGTCGACCATCGAGAGGTACGTTCCCTGCCGGTAGTGCGTCACATCCACCGCTAATCGCTTCCAGTCGCGATCCACCGGGAGGCTTCCCGTTTCGTGTACACCCGGGGCGGGATCAATGAACTGACATCGGACGCAGCCTCTAACGACCCCCCGAACACTGTGTCTGCTAACGTCCGAGTCGATTCTCCTGGCTAGGAACAGGCTCCTATCCACCCCCATGTGGTGCATGTCATGCAACCCCTTCAGGTCTAACTCGGTCAGCCGACACACGGCAGCTATCTCATCCTCTACCTCCTCCGGCGCTTCCATCCAGGCTTTCTTCACTCTAGTTAAGATGTCCGCCCTATTTTTCTCTGAGGGCACGAACACTACGCTCAGCTTCAGGTCGAACTCGGTGGCCAGCTCTCTTAACGTTCCCATGCGTCGCTTTATCAGCATCTCCGCCGCGCCTCTCGTTCGCACTCTCTTCTCACTGGTGAGCACTGATCTTACCCATCCGAGTACGGTAGCCGAGTCGGTGCGTATCTCGATGGTGCGCAGCCCCCACCGCAGGGCGAGGTTCACCCCTCTCAACACCGCGTCCAGTTCGGCCACATTGATGTGGCTGCAGTCGTCCTTCCCCGTACCGCTATTTCCATCTCGCTGCGACCTCGGCATTCAATTTTCCTGCCGTCGACTGCCCTTACGCTGCTCTTCCCTCCCCACCTCTGCGCCACCCCCGCGGTCACCAGTGTCGTCGTACAGCCCGTATCCACGAGGGCTCGCTGTGGCTTCCCCCTCACGAAGACCTCCACCACCGGCAGCGCCGCTACTCGTAAGGGGCAACTACCGGCGCAGTAGTTCCCCTTAGACCGTTTCCCTGGTCGCAGTTAGTAGCGATGTGGCCTGGTCGCTTACACCGGTAGCAGATTATATCCGGCTTCGACTCTCTACAGTCTCTAGCCATATGCGGCCCCTGACACCTAAAACAACGGCCCTTAAATTCTCGCGAACGGCCGCGTGCCGAGGTTGCCTCCCTTTGACCATTTCGCTGCCAGGTGTCCTGAGCCTCCGTAGTCGCTATCGCCGCGACACTCTTTTTGGCATCTTCCGCTATGATCCGGGCTTGTTCCACCAGTGAACGCATTTCCATCTTCTTGTACCCCGGGACTTGCTGCAGTTTCACCGCTATGTCGTCCGGAAATCCATTGATGAATGCCAACCGCACCGTGCGTTCGCATTCTGCCTGGTAGCCCGCCAACATAGCCAACCGCCTTATTTCCGTTGCGAAAATGTCGACGCGCTCACCATTCCACCTGATTCTCGCCAGCTTAGCAAAAGCCGCCAACGGTCCCTCGGCGAATGCATCCATCAGACGCCTCTCAATCTTCTGCACATCTCTTTGGCTGTGCTCGTCCAACTCAAGGAAGAGTACCAACGCGTCACCCTCGAGGTACAATGCAATGAGACCGGCCACGTCTTCTATCTTCTGCAAGCCCGCAACCAGCCGAACCTTCCGCAGCCAAGCGACAACATCACCTTCCCCGGTGAATGGCCTGATAGCTTCGTTCATCCGTAGTCTTGTCGCCATCTTCTGATTTGTTTTGCGGCGTTTTCTTTTTTTTTTTTTTTTTTTTTTCAGTCGCCGAAATAGCTTGTAGTTAGAAAAAGCTATCTCACTTACCGCTTTTCACAGGCGCCGCTCAATTCCGCTGCAGGTACTCCTCTTCCACGTGCGTCCGACTGCTTAAAACCGGGAGCTGCCCAAAACGCGTCCTCACCGTATGCTGGTCACCACTAGAGAGAGGCCCTCTCCTGGCCCTTCCGGTCGAGCATCCTTCCGGTCAAAGACCCCTTCCGGTCGAGCACTCAAAAACCCCTTCCGGTCGAGCACTCCCCCGCCCCCCGCCCCCGGCCACCGCACGCCACACCATACCCACACTAGCCTCGAGAATAATATTAATTTCGTCCTCCGTTAGGTCGGAATTGACCTTAGCAAACGATAGGGCCTTACGTAAAGTGCTTGGTGAGATGGAAGAGTAGTATTCGTCTATGTCAAATTGTATAAACTTAGATTTATTCTTATTCTTAACATTATTAAACCAGCGAATTGCTTCGCTAGTGTTGCCCCATAATTTAATTTCAATTTTCTTTTTCACTTGAGTTATTACTCTGTCAAGTATATGTTTGCTAATTTTTCCTATGTCTGATTTAGAAGGGCATATAAGTCTAATCTTAGGGCTAGAGTCAAAATTTACCTTATGGTCCTTCAGGTTGAAGGTGGGGGTAGTGGGTATAATCGGCTCGGTTCTATCGTCTATCTTGAGATTCTTCACCACTTTATATGCCTCGTTGTTAATATTTGCTAGCGTAGTTTCATTTGTTTTTCTATATTTTTTGTGTAGTTCGTTGCGTATGAAGTTATTGTACGTATCGATATCCATGGTATACACGTTAGAGGTCTTGTCAGCTTTCACAACAATTCCATTGGTATTTTGCAGTCTTCGGAGTAGTGCTTTCATGTTGCTCTGCAGCTCGTTATTTCTATGTTTGTTGAACTTAATGTTCATGGTCGTTTTCATTAAATCTTGTTCGAAAGCATCGAGATGAGGGTTTGTGGGTGGGTTTTTACATGATTTAAAACCATATGATTCAGACGAGTGACTGGCGCGTCCTTTATCGAAATGGAAAGCTTTCCATCGTACACGCCGAATGAAGTCGTTATTGCGTTGAATCATACTAAGAATATATTCCCTTTTGTTAGGTATAGGTATGTTTTTAAGTGACATACCTATATGATGCCTTTCCATATTAATGCCGTGTGTCGGTGTCGTTGCTCAACTGTGTAGGGGGCGATTATTAGGTATAGGATTACCCAAGATGTAGTAATGGTTAATTACTACACTGGATATGGTTGACGTACGGTGAGAGGTTACTCTACGAGTTATGAAAGAATTGTTGGAGAAACTTAGTTCCTGATCCTTCTGTATTCCGGAGTGTATATAAAGAATGAATAATAACAGGTAGACATCATAAAAAGGTAATGTTTCCACGGTGGTACTACAGCCTAGTTATGCTATGTGCAAATTTACAAGTGCATATCGGAGTGGATTGAAGTACTGCAGGTTATGTAACCTTGAACTCTTTTACATATTAAAATCCAAAAACAAACTACTTAACGATAGAATTGAACGATCATTATACTGCAACCACAAACTAAAAGCTAAATTCTCTCACTATAAAATAACTTAACATTCGAACCCGTAACTATAACATCGCTTTCTAGCTAACCACCTTCTCTTCCCCCCACACTACAAGACAATACACTGCTTATCACTATAAATGGTAACTCAGTGCAATTCATAGATTACTACTACAAACCCAAAGTTCACTCACCACATAAACTTCGTCTGTCCCCTCTCTACCTCTCTCTCTACATCCATTACACTCTCTCTCTCTCGCCTTTGGCCTACCTCCCTCTCCACATCTATGAACCTGCCCTCTGGGGCAATAAATAATTCCGACCTTAACTATCAACGCATCTCTCCAAAAGTAACCAGTATAATAAAACCCCTACCATAACATTTTGATTAAGATATCTACAAACCACTCTCTCCTACTTCTCCAACCCCTGCATATCTTTCTCTCTCTCTCCCTCTCCCCTACTTTTCTCTCTCCCTTTTCTACTCTATCTTCCCCAACAACCCCACTTAAGGGTATTTACATTGTACATTTTACCATTCTGCTCTGAGGATACAGTGGTCACAGCATTGGATATTTGAGTTCTGCAAATACTTGTAAATTTGCACATAGCATAACTAGGCTGTAGTACCACCGTGGAAACATTTGTAAGCACACGGAATAAATTACCTTTTTATGATGTCTACCTGTTATTATTCATTCTTTATATACACTCCGGAATACAGAAGGATCAGGAACTAAGTTTTTTTTTTTTTAGTTGGGGGCAGGACGGAAATCTGTGAGAGGGGCTGACCCTGAGCAAATATAGAAGCTTAGGAATAGACAGGTAGTTCCTGAGTATAAAGAAACCTTGATGGGGTTCGATAACTTTGATATTCCTCAGCAGCTGCTCAAGGCCAACCATCTTCGATTGGAAGATTGATTCGAAGGCCAGGTCTGTGATTGGGGCTCCTAAGGAGCACCAACCCGACCGGGGAGGGACTGCGATGGAAGGGAAGGACTCTGCAAACAGGTCGATTAGCTGTTGGTGTTGAGAAGCCGGGTGGTTGAGGATCTAGAGCTCACATTTGGAGCAATTGACCTGGAGACCCAGGCGGCCAAGCTTCTCAACCATCTTGTTGGCAGTGACTAGAACCATATCCAGAGTTCCCCCGAAACAGGCGTCGTCGAGATAGCAGACATTGAGGTCCAACTCAACCCCCATCTTGGTGACGTCATCGATTCCCGGTGCAAACAGAACGGGCCCGAGTGGATCACCCTGTTGGACTCCTGAGGCAGAGGTGATGATTTGGTCACCAAAAGAGAGGTAGGATGGCTCCCAATAAGTCTGCCAAACAAAGTGGAAGAGTTGTGGGACCCTCTCTCTTACTGAGCTGAGGACGATGTCGCGGCTGACGGAGTTGAATGCATCTTGAGGTCAAGTTTGAGGATGACCTTGGGGGACGAGGAGGGCAAGTTGGTAAATGCTCTGGTAGCGTGGACAGCAACCTCACATCCCAACCTGGTACCCACCCCCAGATGGATGGGGGAAAATTCCTCCTCCAGTGAGTCAGAGACCAACAGCAAAAACGCCTTTGCAGTGAGGCGGCGAAGAGTGCAGCCAGCTGCAATGGGGCGCAGGTCCCCGTTGGACTTGGTGAGACCAAATAGCTTCGCACCGAAGAACAGTTGGCGGATGAACGGGAGAACGTTCACTGAAGAGAACTGATTCACAAATTGAGTCAGACTCTCCAAGAGCTCGAGTCCGGCGTCACCGGCCGATAAGGAGATACCATCCTTGAGGTGTTGAGGATGAAGGCCGTCAATTCCCGCACCTGACGCAGCGGGGAAGGATGAAATCGCCTTTCTGATGATATCGGTGGTGTAAACCGGTCTCAAGTATTCTGGTGGTTTGGGCCAGTGTAGCTGATCATCCAGGGGTGCCGATGGGTGCTTCTCTTTCAGACCCTCAAGAGAATCAGAGTTGCATGGAGCAAGGGAAGACAGAGAAGAGAGGAGACGGACTGCCCTTTTAATGTCAAATTGGCTGAATTTGGCATTGACCACTCGCTTGAGGTTTACCGGTTGTCTGTTGGTGGACACCGAGCCCGATGTCGAACTGAGATGAGACGTGGTTGGAGTGGACTCAAACAGCTGGAACTGCCGCTTGAGAGAGGACGTGAGGGAACCCGAATTCGCATTGTGCACGTGAAGAGAGATGAGGGGAAACAAAAACAATTTCTGCCAGTCAGACCTATTGTTGGACGAACAAACATTTTTCAATAAATTAGAGAGGGCACGTGCAAAGCTATTCTGAGCTCCCTTAGGGATCCGGTTAACAAGCTTTGATTTGGAGAAGCCTTGGAGGGCTGTGGCAAATTCTTCAGTAGAGAGTTGGTCATCGAAGCGCGGGGCATCTCCACAGAATACGTCGGAGCTGAAATGGCACCGATTACAGGTCCAGTGTTGAAGCCTTTCGGCTTGAGCTTTGGTGATGCCGACACAGTTTCTGCGGTAGCTTGCATGGCATAGGTGACATTTAATTTTCTTTAAGTACCGGCTAGTGCGGGCACAGAGAGCGCAATCAGGTGGTGGGCTGGCAGCAGCCGGCAGTAGAGGGCCAGCGTTGGAATTCGGTGAAGGGAGTGAGTCAGTAAAGGAGGCACCAGTGGTTCTAACGGTGAGCTAATAGTTGTAGGGGTGGTGTGGTTGACCGGGTTGGTTTCGTTCGGAATTTGCCGTGAAGAGGAGGTGGGGGTAGATGGGGGAAAGTTAGCTCCTCTCGTGCGTGCCGAAGTTGGTGCAGAATGAGAGGTCGAAGGCTGACCGGTTGTCACATAGTCGTTCCACCAAGCAGGTCTCTGGGTCGTTCGACGCATACCACCGCCACCAAGAGTGGACTAGGTTAAAGTGGTGACAACTTTAGCAATAGGCAATCGCCGGTGATAGTTCGGTCGAAACATCGAGTCACCGACAGGTTGAACTAATACATAGATTGGTTGTGCGCGAGGACGAAATAAGGGGTGAGCAAGGGGAGGGATAGAAAGTGGAGAAGGGGGAAGGGGGGAGAAGATTATGTGTGCGTGGAGAAGAGTGTGGTCATGTGAGAGGCAGGTAAATACAGTGGGAGAGAAAGAGCACTGAACATGCAAAGAGAAGGAAAATAAAAACGCTAGAAGTACAAAATCTAAGGCTGTGAGTTTGTGTAATATTTCGCATGGGTAAATCCGCAGTAAAAACCGAAATTGTGAGTTTGTGTAAAAAAAAACACATGGGCAAGACTTCAGTAAAATCAAAACCTGAATGATAGTGATACAAGATGTTTACAATTACAAAGTGATTACATTACTGGTCCTGAATTCTATCAAGTGGTCAAAGCTTCTAATTCTGTGAAATAGAATGGAAGTATGGATTGAGCTTTCAGTGACACCTGTCTATAAATAGATTCAGGTTATTTCAAGAGGGAGATGGGATGGTGCCATGTGTTATTTCTTCTTGCGGGGGGAAAGTCGATTGCGAGCATGTCGGATGTCACGTTAGTTGAAAACACACGAAAACACCTAAGGAAAAAAACAAAAAGAAATTTCTCAGTTAACCACAGGGGATGCTCTTCATTGAATTTTTCCTTTCTATGAGATTAGAAATAAAATTTTGTGATTAGGAATATAATTTTGTTGCGCCAAAAGTTGGGAGCGTCATGATCGTGACTGGTGACAATCCCCAAAACAATTCATGTTTATTTTATCAAGTAAAATGAAATTATCACATGAATGGAGAAGGTGTTTCCCTGGAGGATGGTAAGGGAGGTGCACTGGAAGGGCCATTCTTCTCGCGAGGCTCACACCTGCGGCTGGCCAGCTCAGCGCCTATGGTGGTGAGTAGGGAGGTAGCCCTAGGGCCAAGGAGTCCAGAAGTCCTCACTGCCAAGGGCACGACCGCAAACCTGTCGGAGAGCGACCAGTACTTGGAGAGTTTCTAATTGAAACCTTAGTGTTAACCAGTAACATGAACTAAAACACGCAGGGCGTTTACATTTGCGACTGTATGCGTGCGTGTGTGATTTCTGTACGATATATTACGGGGACCTCTAGTTGGTTAATTGAGTAGTTCTAGACAAAGGTAGGTTAATAGGAACCTCACAAATACAACGACCAAAATATACGACCAGAGTGAGAGAAAGAAAAAAAAAAGGAAACAAATTCACCACCAAGTGCGATAATCGGTCACACATCACAAGAGTACCGGAATATTAGGTTAACACGTGATCCTCACTGGAATATTTATCTCATCTAACATCAGTGAAGTGGAGCAACAAAATTGAATTCATACAGAACGTATGTGTGTTGGTGCGTGTATGTGTAGGCTATGTGTCTGTATTTGCGGGAGGTGGTGATGTATGTGTGTTCAGGTAATACGATGGTGGTCGTCGTGTGACTGAATATGACGATCAATATTATTTCTTGTCTCTCATGGTCAGACATATTTAAGAGGTAAACCAGAAATAAAACAAATCGATCACTTGAAAGGTCAATAATCCATTCTATTTTAGGAAATATCCCCCGAGGCGAATTCCTAAATGTATTAACAAACTTACACTAGGAATTAAACTTCTAAAAATAAACATAAATTTGCTGACATGGTATTTTTGTAAATCCTCTTTGTATGTTAATTTGTTGGTATTAGCGAAGTGCATATCAACCGAAGAAAGTATTTTCTTGTAAATTACAACAAAGCAATTATTTTCGGTAATTATGGTTATACTTACTCTCGGGTTCTGAATAATGGGGACGGGGTAGAGGCGGAGGGGAGGGGAAGGGTCAGTAATTTTTCTAGGTTGTCTCCGATGAATTTTTACAAAACAGAATTAGTCATTTAGTTTACATATTGAGACCCTTTTTCTTCGTCTGATGTGATGGTGCATCCCAGGTAGGTGGACTGTTTTCAGTTCAGTCTTACCAATGGTGTGATGGGGAGAGCGGTACTCTTCCTGGGGTGCAGGCTGATGGAGTACCTCGGTCATCTTTAAGCTGACTTCCAGCCCAAAGAACTGGGCAAACTTTGCGAAGCGGGAAGTGGGCAACAAGAGCAACATCGTCGGCAAAAAGGATCTCGGATCAGTTGTTTTAGGGTCTTTGTGTGAGCTTGTAGTTGACGAAGATTAAACAGGCTGCAATCAAGATGGACTCCGTCCTCATCATCAAGATCTTCTGAGACCTGCTTGAGCATCATGCTGAAGAAGATGGTGAAGAGAGTCAGTGCCAGGATGCAACCCTGCTTCACTCTGTTGATGATCAGAAAGGGGTCTAAGAAGCCACTGCTGAGCCTGACTCGGCCACGCTGGTCTTTGTGCAGCTAGATGACCATGTTCAGTAACTTTGGGGGACATCTGAGTCGTTCCATGATCTGCCACATTCCTTTTCTGCTCACTGTATCAACTACTTTAGTCAAGTCAACGAACGCTATGTACAGTCCTTTATTTTGCTCTTGGCACTTCTTTTGGAGCTGCCTAAGAACAAACACCATGTCTGTGGTGTTCCTGTTGACTCTGAAACCACACTGGATTCTGGGAGGTGTTCTTCTTTGATGGTAGATACCAGCCTGCTTAGCAGCATCCTTTCCCGCGACAGAAAGCAGAGTAACCCCCCGGTAATTTGAGTAGTCTACCCTTTCCTCTTTCTCCTTGTACAGCTCCCTCCGAGTTGTCCTCATCCAATTTACAAACATATACACGGAGCTGGCCCATTCACACGAGCCATGCTCACCATTCCCACCCACATATATATATGACTATCCAAGGATAACTTGAACCGTTAAGGTATATTCTGCTTGGTTTATGTCAAAATTTATAAAACACACTTCGTATTTTATCTGATGATAGCGTACCAAAATTTTAGTACCCTAGAAATATATATAATAGAATAAATATGGTTTTATAAATATAGTTTCCATTTATTTAATATCATTGTGTGTATGTATATATATAAATACAATATATTAACAAATGGAAACTATATTTATAAAACCATATTTATTTCATTATACATATTTCAAGGGCCACCAGAGCAAACTATGGTGCGCTTTCATCAGATAAAATATAATATAGGTTAGTTTTATAAATAAATATTGACATACCCTTAAAAAATGCAACCATTCTGGTTGGAATCTCCTGGATAGTATATATATATATATATATAATATCATTGATATATATATATATATATATATATATATATATATATATATATATATATATATATATATATATATATAAAATATCAATGATATTAATAAATGGAAACTATATTTATAAAACCATATTTATTCTATTATATATATTTTAAGGGTACCAACATTTTGGTACGCTATCATCAGATAAAATACAAAGTTTGTTTTATAAATAGTGACATACCCAGGAATCAGACCTTAACAGTTCAAGTTCCGTTTGATAGTGAAAGGAAAGGCGGGGGGAGAGGATAAAAAAACAAATATTTCAAATTATTTTGATGAATATGCAAATGAAGTTGAAGCGTAGGGCTGAAAAAAATCGATATTTTTAGACGCTAGGTAGATTTAAATAATTATTAGGATATATATATGTGGGAAGAAGACAGAGAAGCTTATATTAATAATTGTTTCTACGTTAGGCACAAGGCCAGCGATTACCCAGAGCATTACTGGTACTTTATTTTATCGACCCCGTAAGGATGAAAGGCAAAGTTAACCTCGACGGGAAAAATTAAAACGTTAAAAATTAAAAGTTTGTTGAAGTGGTGGAATATCAATCTAGAATTTATATATATCTATATACTGTATCTATATCTATATACTGTATGTCTGTATCTATGTACTGCATATATTATATATTATATATATGGTGTTGTTGTTGTTGTTGTTGTTGTTGTTTTTTTTTGGGGGGGGGGGGTCGAGATACTCCTAGTCTTCATTAAGACATCTCCCTAGCTAGGAGAAGGTCACTGATATAAAACCTGCGACTTCGTTTGCATCCAACGATGTAGACCAAAGGTTATCAACGGGGGGGGGGGGGGCATATGCACCCCCGGTGGGTGTTTCGGAACTCCAGAAGGGCGTTTGGGAGCAAGGTCGCGTTAGGGGGGGGGGGGTTAAAGGGGCACTGGAAGGTTCTTTATTTTGGTAAGTTTTATAAGCCATATTTGTATGTCGTTAAGACAGCCAGTGTGAATGCATTTGAATGAGCTTGCAGACAGCATAACTATAGTCTGGCCGCAGCTGTGAGCGGGTGTGCAGGCATGTACGGTAATTGAGACGTTAACCGGTAATTGAGATCCTAAAAATGGAAAAACCCACAGTCAACTAGGTCAAAGACACTGAGTGCAGCCAGTTAGAATCTTATCTTTCCTTCACCGATAACAATGTATTTCATGTCTGTAATTATTGATTCAACCGTAACGAGTTAACACTATATAGATCTATTTTATTCCCTATTGTATAAATAATATTACAAATAAAAAAAAGAAAAGAAAAAACAGAAGCGAGTAGCACACACATCTAGGACGACATACAACACATAATCAGATAATACACACATCTAGGACGACATACAACACATAATCAGATAATACACACATCTAGGACGACATACAACACATAATCAGATAATACACACATCTAGGACGACATACAACACATAATCAGATAATACACACATCTAGGACTACATACAACACATAATCAGATAATACACACACTTTATCGCTTGGATGCGGAAGATCCGGGTGGTCGCCGGGCTACAAAAGATAGACGATGTGGCCGGTCTCATGGCGCTATATCTCGAGGGGGATGCGCTCGCATTATACCTCGAGATGGACGAAATCAGCCAGAGGGACGCGCAAAAAATTGAACGGCGTATGATGGAAGCGTTTGCGGAAGGTCCGTGAACTGCGTTTGCCAAGCTGGCGAGGATAAGGTGGGAAGGTCAGTGTGTGGATATTTTTGCTGCGGAGATAAGGAGATTGGCCATGCTGGCGGGTTTTCAGGTCGAGTGCAAGTGTACAGTGCGGCTGACATTTATAAATGGTTTTCCGGATGACATCGCGGTAAGACTGCAGCAAATACCTGGCTACAAGGAAATGGAGATGCGTATATTGGTAGAGCAAGCCCGCATCATAGCGGAAGATGCCAAGAAGAGCGTTGCGGCAATAGCGACGATGGAGGCCCGGGGCAGCCGACAGCGAAATGCCGAAAGGGCGACAAACACGGCGAACAGTCGCCCACGCACGTTTAGGGGTCGTTGTTATATGTGCCAGGGTGCGCACATGGCGAGAAATTGTAAGGAGTCGACACCAGATATAATTTGCTACCGGTGTGGGCGGCCGGGCCACATCGCTACCAATTGCGACCAGGGAAACGGTCCAAGGGGAGTTATTGCGCCGGTAGCTACCCCTCGAGTGTAGAGGCGCTGCCTGTGGTGAAAGTGCTGGTGAAGGGAAAGCCATTACGAGCCCTCGTGGACACGGGATGTACAACGACACTGGTGACCACGGGGGTGGTGGAAAAGTGGAGAGGGAAGAGCATCATAAGGGCAGTTGACGTCAGGAGAGCGAGAAGGCCCACGAGGAAAATACCGTACAGGATAAGGACTTCAGGGCCGTGTTCGACGGGCAGCGATGGATTGTTGAGTGGTACTGGAAGGGAGAACCACCAACACTGAAGAACAAAGTGGGCTGCTATCAGCACATATTGAAAGGAGACACTAGGAGAGAGTTTGAGCGAGAGTTAGAGAGATGGGTCGAGGAGGGCATGCTGGTTCCCTGGAAGGGGGAGGTGAAGTGTGGGGTGCTGCCGTTAATGGCTGTGGCGCAACCCACGAAGAACAAGGTGAGACCAGTGTTGGATTTTCGGGAGCTGAACGAGCATGTGTCGTGTCACACGGGTGGTGAGGTCACGGATGTTTGCGGGGAAACTGCGCGAGTGGAGACGTATGACGGGGGCTTCCACGATCGTCGACTTAAAGTCGGCATATCTACAGCTACACGTGGAGGAGAAGCTGTGGCAGTATCAGCTTGTCAGGTATAAGGGTCGGACATATTACCTGACCAGGCTCGGTTTCGGGCTGAACTCTGCACCGAAGATCATGGCGGCGGTCCTCAAGACCGTTCTGGGAAAGACTGACAGGATGAAGAGGGACGCCAATTCCTACATCGACGACATCTTAGTGGACGAGACTATAGTGACGGCGGCGGAGGTCACAAGCCATTTGCGAAGATACGGATTGACTGCGAAGCCGTCAGAGGCGTTGGGAGGAGGAGTCGCACTAGGATTTAGGCTGCGAAAAGACAAGACGGGCATGTTGGTATTTCGGAAGGGAAATGAAGTCCCGGAACTGGGCCCAAACATGAATAGACGGGAACTCTTCTCAGTGTGTGGAAAATTGGTGGGTCACTACCCAATCGCTGGGTGGCTCCGGACGGCATGCAGCTATGTCAAGAGACGAGCGGACGGGGTTACTTGGAGTGACAAGGTGGGAGAGAGGACGATCGCCATGATGCAGGAGATCGTGGGGAGGGTGGAGGCCGATGACCCGGTGCGAGGACGCTGGTATGTCCCCGAATCGCAGAGCGGGACCGTATGGTGTGATGCCAGTAGCATAGCGTTAGCTGTCACACTGGAAATAGGAGGTGTCGAGGTCGAGGATGCAGCCTGGCTGAGGAAGAAAGATGACTGTAACCACATCAATATGGCCGAGCTGGACGCTGTGTTGAGAGGGGTGAACCTCGCCTTGAGGTGGGGACTGCGCACCATCGAGATTCGCACCGACTCGGCGACTGTATTCGGATGGGTGAGGTCAGTGCTTACCAGTGAGAAGAGAGTGCGAACGAGAGGGGCGGCAGAAATGCTGATAAAGCGCCGCCTGGGAACTCTAGGAGAGCTGGCCACCGAGTTCGGCCTGAACTTGAGTGTAGTCTTCGTGCTCTCAGAGAAAAATAGAGCAGACGTCTTAACCAGCGTGAAAAAAGCCTGGATGGAAGCGCCGGAGGATGCAGAAGAGGGGATAGCAACTGTGTGTCGGCTGAGCGAGTTCGACCTTAAAGGGTTGCATCCCATGCACCACATGGGAATGGATAGGACCCTGTTCCTAGCCAGAAAGATCGATTCCGACGTTCGCAGAGACAGTGTCCAGAGAGTGGTCAGAGGCTGCGTACGAGGCCAGTCTATCGATCCCGCCCCGGGTGTGCACGAGACGGGAAGTCTCCCGGTGGATCGCGACTGGAAACGATTGGCGGTGGACGTAACGCACTACCGACAGGGAACATACCTCTCGATGGTTGATTGTGGACCGGCACGGATGGTGATATGGAGGGAAATGAAGATAGGAACTGCAGAGGAAATCACGCGGACGTTGAGAGAGATATTTTTGGAGCGGGGCCCTGTGGATGAACTGCTGATGGAGGCGCTGAGGGAAATGCTTGATGGATGGAAGGTGGACCGCTTCTTCAGAGCAGCATACAGGCCGAGCGGAAATGGGATCGTGGAGCGAGACCACCGCACAATCAAAACAATGGGGGAACATCTCACCAATGGAGGCAGTGTTTTAGTACAACATGTCCCCTCGAGTAGGACAGGCTGGGGAATCGGTGCCACACAGAGCAATATACAAGTACGATTGGCGGCACCCATGCATGGTAAGAATCAGCCAGTAGAGAGAGAGAGCGCATTTGTACAGGTGGGCGAGGAAGTCTTGGTTAAGCCCCCAGGTGCACGCTGCACATCTCAATGGGAAAAGGGAACGGTTTACGGCCTTGAATTCCCTGAATAACGTGTCGGTGGGCGGAGTGCCACGTCATGTCCTGGATGTCCGTAGAATCATTGTGTTGACGGACGGACTCCGAGGAAGAGGAAATCGAAAGCGCCGCCCCAACATTATGGAGATCGCGACGGGATCGCCGACTGCCTGGGTGGATGGCGGAGTATCACATGTAGCAGAGTGAGGAGGAGATTGATCCTTGAGATCAGGGGGGCGTGTGGGGCTGTGTGGAGGAGGTGACGTCAGATGTGGACGCTTGACTTTGGTGACTTTGGAGCAAGACGGGCGTACCGGATTAAGCTGCAGCTTGGCGACTTGATGATAACGACGAAGATTGATGCCCGACTTGAGGTGAACCAGCAGACTCGCGGTAAGTGGAGTAGCTTTCTCACCACAGATTCACCATTATCAACAGACCCCATGGGATTTACAGATACACACGCAGAGATTGGAGCCCTACTACTACAGACCATGTACAAGCCATAGTGGTCTACCACCAATTACAGACCATTCAGAGATATACAAACCATATCTCTCTCTCTCTTACTAACTACGGTCTCACAACTACTACCACGGACTCCAAATTCCAACAACAACAACAATTATCTGTCGCTCGCTGTTTTCACTCCAACAACAACAACAATTATCTGTCCCTCGCTGTTTTCACACCAACAACAACAGACTACAACAGCCTCACATCAGCAGCAATAACTACATTAACAACTCTTGGTAACTGTTTTATATGTACTTTTTAATTGATTCACGTGAAGTAAACTATATATAACCAAATCATTTATTCTTTATATTTTCGTTATTACACCTATTCTTATTATTCATGTTATTTCCTCTAACAACTTTGTTATTATCATATCATTTCAAATAACAACTTCTAACTATTACTTAATTCATTTTAACCCTTCGTTAAACATATGCTGTAAGAAAAGGTTTTTAATGTTTCGAGTGGTGCACTTTATCTGAAACATTAGAATTTATCACTTTTCACAGCACACAAACTCATTCAATTTTGCCAACTTTCTTGATTGACTTTTGCCAACACAAACAGTCTTTATTCAGCAAATTTCAATCAAGTAATGTAATGTCTCCGATAAAAATAGAGAAATAAAGGGGAAATAGATAACGAAAATAAGGAGACGATGGAATTTAGCACAATTTAACACAATTTTACTGATAACAAGGAAGGTAATCGTCCAGAAAAACGTACAACACTTGTGGCTCGTGTACTCAAATGTTCTAATCTCGATGTATGGCAACTTATTGAAAATGGAAGCAGATATACATACTTTTAGAAAAGACTTCCAGAAGGGAAGTGTAGAGAATTGGGTGTAGGTTCTGCGATAATAAACTCAATTGTATCGTCACTTGAAGAATAACACACAATCTAGAATCCATAGAACTATTCTAGAGTGAATTTGGAAACTTACTGAAATCAATACATCAATCTGGTAATTATGGGGATTTTAATGCAAGGGTGGAAAACGGTTTTCAAACATGGCCGGCTCTTGGGAAGTAAGGTTTAGGAAAATGTATTCTTGACTTTTTGTACTGACTACAAGCTTCCTATCTCCAGTAATCTTTTGAAACAGAAAACAAATATAGGGCTACTTGGATACATCCAAAGTCTAAACACCCTATAGACTATGTTCTTGTCCACACAGCTGATCAAAAAGGCATTTTTAGAGTACGGACGATGAGGGATGCAGAATGTTGGACAGATCATAGATTCGTACGGGCCAAAGTAGGTTTATATTTAAAATTAAAAAATAGGTATGCACCTTCAACATTTCCTAAAAAGCTGAATGTATGTATAATTTAAAATCCCCTGGTTCACTTCATAACTATCAAAATGCAATAAGTGGGATAATCTTTGCAGTAAAAAATAACTAATGGAATGGTAACGTCTATGAAACAGCATCAATAACCATTGGTTTCAGAATATGGAAGGTTGCAATCTCATTTTCAGGAAATGATGCAGCAATTTGTGATTTGCTTCAAAAGAAAACAGTGCAAAACAAAGCGGTATAAATATTAGTTAAAAACCACTGTTAAGTATTTCAATATACCGTACAAAGATGTTGAATATATTGCTGTTAACAGAAATGGCGAATAAAGATATGGTCTGGGGTTAAAAAAAAATGGAAGAAAACAAATGAAAGTAAGGAAAAAGAAAAAGAAAACTACAGAAAAATAACATTTTGCTAAACACAGAAACATATTCATCTGTTCAACGTGTGGTAAAACTGGTCCTATGGATAGCTTAACTTTACATCTCAGAACTCATCTTCAACCAGTTGGTTCAACTTCATTCCAGCGGGTACGCTTATATGTCATATTTGTAGCAAGATGCTTGAGCACATTGAACTGACCCTAATCAAATAGGCAGGTGTGCACTCTCAGCTATGTTGTGCATTATCATGAATGCGAATGTAAACTTATGTGCAGTAGTAAATAGCTAAACACTACCCTACATTTATGGAGGATAGTATTTCAGTATTGGTACAACTCTCTTTGTGGCGTCGCAGACAAGACAAGGACAATTTCTTGGAGACATAAACCTACAGTTGGTCGAAGACGTCACAATCTGGCTCATGGCCTTTGAAGTAAAGGCTTAGATGGACTAAGTGGAGGATAACCTACAAGATGGTGGCCTAAATCCTATGGCTATGAAATTCCTTTCTTTGGTCGGAATACAAGTATTTGTATTCCGAGATATTAACATCCCAAAGAATATCATAAAGATGACTAATGCTGATCTCAAAAATTCAATTTTCAATCATAGTGATCCTTCAAAGAAACTGATATTGGCCGAAAGAACAAAATTGTTCTCCACTATTCAACAGCCCAATGAGTCAATTTCTCAAATTCTTTCGAATCTTCAACAGGCCAATGAATACTGTAATTTTGAGAGCCTGAAAACGTCTAAAAGGACAATGACTGAAAATCTCATATTGTCTCTGTTAGCTGTCTATATCAGAAACAGTGAGGAAAGAGAAAAAGTTCTTCAAGCTAATGGAGTTAGCAAACTCAGTTTGTCAGCAACAGTACACATTTCTACACCGTTCTTCGCAAATATCCGAATTTTGTAATGACAATTCAACAGAGAAGGTTATTGCTTGTTCCAGAACGACTAAACAAGATAAAAGAAAGAATTTAAATGATAATCATAATACCGCTGTGGAAAATCCTGGTCCATACAGCACAAATGTTCTGCCATTCAAGCTACTTGAAAGAATTGCGGTAAGAAAGGATATTATGCAAAAGTTTATAAAGTACCAGGAATTATCACAGGGTAATTCGCCAGGATTGAATCGTGACTCTTATCGGTCACACAGCTGAAACACCAATGTGTGAACCTGTCTTCCTCAATAGTCACATTATTGACATGATACATGAGATGGGCGCACCCGGCAGCATTATCTCTTCTAAAGTGTCAAATGACATCGGTGTGACTATAACAAAACAACATCCTTCATATGAATCATATAATGAACATCGCATGGAATGCATTGATAACGCTTGTTTTACTGTTAAGCAAGGAAGTCAACAATTTCTCCATTGTTTTTCTGTTAAGCAAGGAAGTCAACAATTTCTCCATACTTTCAAAGTAATTAAAAGCTGCCGAAAATATGGTTTCCTATGTCGGGATCTACTGAATGTTGAAACAGTTTTCAGTGTTGAATCACTTTTTCTGATAATCAAAGGAGTGCAAGCTTCTGTTAAATTAATACCTAATGCCTCTGATAAATTCTGTGCCGCCCGAAGTCTGCCTATTACGCTCGAAGAAGATGTAGCAAAGGAGTTGGATCCATTAGAAGCCAAAGGTATAATTCAAACGTGCCCTCCAAGTGTCGTAGTCAATACTTCTCCAGTCGCATGGGTTAGAAAGAAAAATGGACGACTTCGTATGTGTCCTGACTACAAAGTTTACCTAAATGAAAAGATATGCACTGAGGCCTATCCTTTGCCACAAATGGAAACTATGTTCAACAAGCTTAGTGGTGCAAGAGTCTTCGCTTAGATTGACTTAATTGACGCATATTGACAGATCAAACTCGATGAAAACAGGCAGAAGCTCTGTGCCATAAAGAGGAGTATACAAGAGGAGTATACCTGGTTACGTGATTACAGATGGAGATGAATAATAGTTCTGCAATTTCCAGCATGCTATGGAGTATGTCGTGCTCAAAGGACTAAAGAATTATATCGCATACCAAGATGATATAATCGTTTTTGCTAAGTCAGAAGAGAGCCTGACTAAACATATAAATGCCATCCTCGGAAGATTACACGAGAAGCAAGTCAGTAGCAAGAAGTGCGTTCAAAATAGTATAGTCATCACATTTGTAGATTATGTGATATCAGCAGAAGGAATTAAAACTGATAAAGGGCACGTCGACAGAATCATGGCATTAAATCAACCCTAAAACACTGAAAAACTGCGATCCTTTCTTGAGCTAATCGGATACTTAGGGCTATTCATTTCAAATTTCAGTGAGAAAACAATAAACATGCAGAAACTAACTACCGCCAATCGTTTTCAGTGGACAGACAAGTGCCAATTTGAATTTGAGAATATTAAAGACCAGCTGTGCAAAGAACCTGTGTTGATCCTAAACTACCTACCGAGCTGACATCGGAGTCTTCAATGAACAGCGTTGCGGTCATACTTTCACAAAATGGTCACCCTGTCTTATATGTATCAAGAAAATTTACGCCTGCTGAATATAATTGGTCAAATATCGAACGTGAATCATTTGCCATCGCATGGTCCGTTATCCGCCCCAAACAATTCCTACAAGGTAAAAAGTTCAAGCTCAACACGGATCACAGACCTTTAATGTATATTTTCCACCCCCACTCCCACCCCAAAAAAAGCAGATCCCTACTAATGCTTCTGCTAGAATCAGGCGTTTGATTTTGAAATATCGCATATCTCTGGCTCTAAAATTCCTCATGTTGACACAATGTCGAGATTGCCAACGGTGGACGAGGAAATTGCCTTTGCAGTTGAGCAAGAGAATGACATTCCGTTCGGAGCCACGTACATCGAACGTGTGAAAAGAATCACAGAATGCGACAGACATATTCAGAGAATCAAACGCATGGTCGTATCCAGAAAATGGATTTCGAGAAACAAGTGTGACCTCCCTTTCAAAGGAGTTCGTGATCAACTAACAATAGAAGACAGAATTCTATATTGTTTGTTCCTTACCAATTACGCAACAGTTCCGATACACATTTGGGTATTCAACAAATGCTCGGTAGGATTTCTCTTGAGTTCTGGTGGCCAAACATATCTCGAGATGTTAGTACTTTTATTTCTAATTGCTCTGGTTGACAACAAAATCTAATTCCGAGAGACGAATCAACAGCGACATGGAATAAAGATGGCCCAAGGGAGCGTATTCACATGGACTGGGGCTTTCATAAGCCACGTTGGTAATTTACTCATTGTCATTGTTATTCAAACTATATCGATGCCATTCCTTGCACGTCACACAATAAAGAAAATGTATAAAACCGCTTGTGGCGTCTTTTCTGTCATTTTGGACTGCCAAAGGTTGTATCAGACAACACTCTTAAATTTACAGCATTGAAAGATTGGTTATCGATCCTTGGCATAGAGTGCATATATACACCTACTTATCATCCCCAGTCAAATTGAAAAGCCGAGCAGGCTGTTCAAACCATCAAGCGTGCCTTATATGCATGGAATCCTATTGTTGGCGATTGGCATCCATATCTCCAGCGAATTCTATTCAATCATCGATCTTCATCAGGCAGGGAAGTTGCTTCATCTTGGGAAAACTTACTCTGAATACCATTACGCACCAACTACAATCCATGATTAGTACCATTTACTAACGTCTGGTACCGCAACAAGTGCATGAAGGGAGCAAGTCTCGTCATATATCTTGCACAGAAAGGTGCGAATACAGCAATCGGCGCAAACGGAAACAAAAGTTGGATAGCAAGTTTTGACCAGCTGCTCCCACCGACGGGAAATTGTCAGTCTTGCCAGAACAAAATCGACTCTATGTCAAGCCACGACAACTGCAGCATCAATGTAAAGAAACTGGCGAAGTCATAACCTCAAAAATACGGAATTGATATGATGATAGGAATAAACTGGTGATCCAGCAGAAAGAGAACCCCACCGAATCGACTTTCTTACTGAGGTGGCGAGTGTCGTGTATTGAACTCGCATTGAGTGTTATCTAACAAGTGCTGTGTAATTGTTTAATTATTTAACGACAGCCAATCATATCACAATCACTGGTTTCAAGTGTGCTCGTGTGTCTTGCCTATATAATATGCTTCAGCTAAACGAGGGGTACACAATTCTATCCAACAAGTTCGAAGTACAATCAGACGGTTTGAGAAGTACACAATTCTTTCTTTCCCCACAGAATTACGTTCAGTGTTATTGTTTTATGCTCACTTCAGTTCAACAGTTCGACAGTTTATTGTGCTTCATTGTGTCGGAATCTAAATTTGTAATTTACTGTTCCTGGTTCAATTACCTTCGCTCATTAGGAAATAAACAAGATACTACACTTTGTATGCATGGAATTGTATATATGTGCATTTTGAGAGAGGTACATTTTTCTGGAAACTTATATTCCCATGATTAGCACAAATACGACTAGCATCACAGAAAACATCTTGTAGCATCTATATGGGACAACATGTAGTGGTATCTATTTTGATGTGTGCAGACATACAATTCTTGATGTATGAATCAATGGATGCATAGATGAATGTTTACATGAAGCTTTTTTTGTATGCCCAGCCGTGGAGACATATGTATGTGTGTTTCTCTTTCTCTTAATTTCAAGTACATTTTTGACCGGCCACCTTCCTGGTGGAAAGGTTATAAAAGAAAAGAAATTGTCATCCCTTGAAACGCAAGAATCTTTTGCAAATTTTGAAGGTGCCAGATATCGCCGCTAATTGTAGTCTATGAATTAGGGAGCTGCGCTCTTTGTCCACAAATTCAAGTTCAGTCATACTTTGGTCCAAGTGGGTTGGTATATAACCTGTAGCTCCAATAACAATGGGTATAAAGCTGAAGGTGTATCTTGGATGCTGGATCCCAAACCTCCTCATCAATGGTCCGTAGATGTCCTCCTTCTCTCGTATTTTTCTTACAACGCTGACATCAAGTGGGCAGCTGATCTCTACAACAGTACACGTTTTCAATGTGTGGTCCCAAATAACAATATCAGGCCGGTTGTGCTTTAATTTGGTGGCAGTTTTTCTTTCAGGTTCCACCAGTATTCTTTACTGCCATCTATCTCAACATATTCCTCCTCGTTTGTTTTTAATTTTGTTTTCCTAAGTGAGCTCCAGATGGTTCTAGCTATCATATCGTGTCTCATAGGGAGGTAGTAGCGAGACGACATTCGTTCGCAGTTGGCAACAATGTGACTAACATCTTCGATCTTTGTTTTACAAAGCCTACATTTATTATCGACTGGTGGCCCTCCTCTTTTGTGTAGCAGATATTTGGTAGGAATTTCTTGTTCCTATATTGCATAGAGATATCCTTCAAGGTGGGATGTCATAAACTTGTCGGAACTCCATGCCAGGCTTTTTGAATGATTTATCCCCTCTATGGTCTGTGTTTTTCGTCTCAGATACCCATGCACAACTTTGTCTGTAAATTGGTCCATTGTGTATGTATGTATGTATGTGTGTGTGTATGTATGTGCGCATGTGTGTGCGTATGTATGTTGTGTACATATGTAGGGACACTAATGTGCTTACACTAGTATGTATTTCTGTGTCTGTGATAATGTCACCTTGTTTAAAAGAATTTGATTTTTTTAAAAAATTGGTTAACTTAATCGCAGGACAAAAATACAAGAGTTAATTTTCTGAATTATCTCCCTATACTAGAAGTTAAATAAGGTTCGTTTTTTTCGATTTTGAATAATTTTTTATCCCTCTTAGCATTTAAACCGGCCATATCCGGCCAGAATTCTCTCACCTCTTTCTGTTCAAACTTGCTGTAACTGGCTACTCATACCAATGTTAAAGTATTGTTCTGAAAATAAATAATATGAAAATCTCATAGATTCAATATTATGTGAGATAATTATGTAAGATAAAGCCTTTACCACAAAAATACAATAGTATACATAGAGTAATGTAAATGCTAAAGAGTTAAAGTTATACTGTACTACTGAGGCATGTTTTATTCCTGCCAGAGGTAAAATTAATGTTTCATTAACATTTCCATTTATTCTAAAACATTTATCATCTCTGCGAGTAGAAGGAATTTGCATGGATGGCTATATATCTATTCCTATATATATAGACACAGATTATCCAAAATGTTTCGTAACATTTCAAAAAATTGGATCACATCTCCTTCGAAACATCTGTAAGAGAATAAATATGGTTTTTAAATGAAAGAAGTTAATTTTTCAATTGATTCTCTAGTTTATATTTGCTTTGCATGTATGCCTACACCTCCACATCTTGCTAATAACTTTTTTCTCTTGAAACCTTTATATATTATATAAACTCATTGAGCTAATCCTATATATTATATAAACTCATTGAGCTAATCCTATCATTATAATGCTCTATTTTCCTTCGAGAATTGTTTGTATAGTTTTACTTTTGCTATATATATATCTATCTATCTAGGGCGGGTAAAATTCCCGAGATCCATGGACGCGTTCACTCCAGCGGTCTCTGTCCCTCATCATCGCTGCCATGTCCTGCGTCTCCAACAGATAGAACTGGTCATTCCGTTTAGTTAATCATTATGTAATAGTGGGGAAAGCACTCTACGTTATACAACTCATCCATCGTTGATGTTGAATCCGTTGGTTGGTGCAAGAACGAAGTTAAAGATTGGTTTGATTAAAATAACAGCAGGCCAGACTGGTGATGTTCCTTTAAAGTTTTATTGTTGCAAAAACACTATATATATTTCAATGGCCAGGTTATGTAAGATCCTGGTGACATCATCAGGTGTAGATTACATGATTAGTTAATCAATAAAGGAATTATGGCATACACAAACAGAAAAAATATAAACAAAGAAGATATTTGATTCGTAGATGGCCTGCGACGTAGGGGTTATTGTTTGTGTTTGCCGTAATTCCTTTATTGATTAACTAATTATGCAATCCGTGTCTGATAATGTCACCAGGATCTTACATAACCAGGACATAGTGATTTTGCAACAATAAAACTTTAAAGGAAGATCACCACAATGTATATATATATATATATATGTATATATATGTATATATATATATATATATATATATATATATATATATATATATATATATATATATATATATATATATAAGTGAAATATCAAAACATTAATTTATTTACAATACCGGTTTCAGCATTGTCAATTGTGGATATGCAGAATATTGTTAAGTTGCATAATTGTACAAATAGTGAAAATAATAATAATAATAATAATAATAATAAAAATAGAAAGAGGAAAGAAAAATTAATTTTCACATCCTTGTTCATTCAGAAAAGTTAATTTATCTGTCCATCATTCTCTGCTAATAGCTCGGTTGTGACTGGAGAGGGTAGAAGCAGTCACAACCAAGCTATTAGCAGAGAAGGAAGCACAGAGAAATTAATTATATATATTAACTATATATATATATATCAATTTGTGTGTTACCTTTCTACATTCAATATATATACATATATATGTGTGTGTGTGTGTGTGTGTGTATATATATATATATATATATGAAAAAAGTTTGTCCTTCATCAGTGATCTTCCAACTATCATAGGCATTTCATCGCTTTAAAGACCATATACCTCCGGTTGGTGCGAGCAACGGCTAAAAAAAGTCGTTGGGACACGTAAATAAAGGGGACGCGAGGGTAAACAAACAAAATGGTGAAGCAACAGAAAGTGAGGAAGAAGGAGACAAGTCCCAGATTTCTATGAATTTAAGTTCGGTGAAATCGTGAACGAGAGAATAAAGACCATCAAACCTGGTTGAAATGTGAGCAAGGAAGGAATTTCGCACAGGTCTAACGGGAGGAAGAAGGGGTCTGGTCTGCGAATTCGGTAAACATAAGTTCTGTGAAATCGTAGACGAGAGAGAAAAAATTCCGACCAGCTTGGCCGAGAATGTGAGAGAAAAGAATTACTCACAGGTCAAACGGGAAGAAAGAGGAGGAGGAGAGGTAGTGACAGAGAATGAGTGAGTGAAGGGTGAGGAAGAGGCTAACAGAGAGAGAGACTGCTAGAAAGGGTAAAGATACATAGAACGAAAAAGACGGTGTAGCAGCAGATATATATATATAGTGAAGGCGTGTGGCTGAGTGATTAGAGAACTGGATTCGCAATCGTAAGGTTGTGAGTTCGATTCCTGGACCAGGCGATGCGTTATGTCCTTGAGCAAGACACTTTATTTCACGTTGCTCCTTCTACCTGGAGTTGCGACCGATAGATAGTATTAGCAATTGGAAAGACCAACGGAAACATTGTTCCCTCGGTCCGATTTGACGAAAGTCGATCGTTCCTTTTTATATATATATATATATATATATATATAAAAATATGTTTGTATCTATATTGTATCTGTATTATTTTTGACTGTTGGTCAGTCAATGGCAACATTGAGGACCGAATAAATTAAATTAACCGATATAAAAGACACAGAAGAGAAAAGCGAAAACCAACCAAACAGTGAATGTGTTCTGTTATTAATTCTGGCAATATTACACAAATATGCGGTGGATTGGCAGTATCGGTAGAAGGTCGGACGCCATGCTTTCCAGCATAGTTACGTCCCTTTACGATCTGAGTTCAAATCCCGCCGAGGTTGACTTTGCCTTTCATCCTTACGGGGTCGATAAAATAAAGTACCAGTAATGCACTGGGTAATTGCTGGCCTTGTGCCTAAAGTAGAAACAAATATTACACAAATATGACCCTCCCCAAGTATAACAATATTTGTTTCGACACACGATTTCATATCAAAAACCTCGCAATATATATATATATATAGGCATACGTCAAAACGGCCGGACTCAAAAGTGAAACTAATTTTTGACAGTTACGTACGTCATTATTTTCAATTTGGATTGTGAATACGTGATATTTTTTTACACACATCCACAAACTTATAGATGTATATACACATGTACAACATATATATGTGTGTATATGTACACATATACACACATATATATATACAAACACATATATATATACAAACACACATATATATATATACAAACACACACACATATATATATATATATATATATATATATATATATATATATATATATATATATATATATATACATACACACACACATATATATACACACATATACACGCCCACACATATATATATATTAAGAAATCCATACAATTGCGTGTGTCTGCATTATAGTCATCTCGAAGTTTATACAGGACTATATATACACAAATCTATTCAGATGAGTGAGTGTACGTAACTGTCAAAAATTAGTTTCACTTTTCAGACCGGACGTTTTGACGTATGCCATATATATATAGGAGGAGGGTATATATATATATATATCTATATATATATATATAGGAGGAGGGTAGTTTACTTGAAGCATTGCATATGGTATCAAGAATTCGAAATTTGAAAGCCACGAAAATGCGGGTTTGGACGGAAAATATTTTAATCGTAAGAAACAGGGGTTGTTTTTTTACCTTAATTTATTCATATGTCCTGATATTCCGAGATTAATATATCTTCTTCCGATGAAAATAAAGGAACTAATCCATTGTCCGATGTGGCTTGCTATACCATGATGGCCGGCCAGCATGGTATAGCATGTCACTGGAATAGTTCCAATGTAGGAATCCAACAAATTTGAAGGTCCAATTAAGAGTATATATATATAAACAAGAGTATCAATAGAAAAGTTAATTTCTTTCACAAAAAAACAAAACATATTTATTCACTTACATTTGTTTCAAAGGAGATGTGCATCCTGTAAGATGTTTGAGCACATTGAACCAACTCTCTTTGTGGCGTCGCAGACAGGGCAAGGACAATTTCTTGGAGACATAAACCTACAGTTGGTCGAAGACGTCACAACTCTCTTTGTGGCGTCGCAGACAGGGCAAGGACAATTTCTTGGAGACATAAACCTACAGTTGGTCGAAGACGTCACAACTCTCTTTGTGGCGTCGCAGACAGGGCAAGGACAATTTCTTGGAGACATAAACCTACAGTTGGTCGAAGACGTCACAATCTGGCTCATGGCCTTATATCAGAAAGTGAGGTATGGGGAGTATTGCCTTGATAACGAGCATCAGTCAGAAACTATTGTCGGTAATCCCACCTACCTTGCTCCTGCTGGAACAAGCTAGATAGCGCTCAGCCATCAGCTGCCAAAATTCATAGCTAAAGACTTTCAAATGTTTATTCGCAAACATACAGTATATCATCAGATATATAAAATACTCACGCATACATACACACACAAATATATATCAAGGAAACAAAAATGAACAAACAAGAGGATGCAATAACTTGAAGTGTATTAGATTCACGCTTGGGAGAAGAAAAATGAATTGCATAGTCAACGTGAAGATCGAATGTTGGAATCCAACGAATATATATATATATATATATAATTATACAACGGACTTCTGCAGTTTCCAACTACCAATTTCCACTCACAAGGCATTAGTGAACTCAAGGTTATACTACAAGATACTTGTCCAGTGTGCATGCAGCGGAATTGAACCCAGAACCTTGTAGTTGCGAAGTGAACTCCTTAACTAACACGCAGTCATGCCAACATGAATGGACCTGTTATTTTTATCTAAAGACATTTTTTTTCCAATTCCATCCTGCCCGTCCCCTCAATCTATTTTATTTCTCATTCTTTCTTCTGATGAAGGACTGGCGTCCGAAACGTTAAGACCCTCTTCCTGCTATACCATGTGTTAACCTAATATATACCTTCCATATACTGTACTGATTGTGTTGTTATTTCTGTTTACCTTTTACATACATAAATATATATATAGAGAGAGAGATAGATAATAATAATAATAATAATAATAATAATAATAATAATAATAATAATAATAATAATAATTTTATTCTGCATCACACTTATACCATTAAGTAAAATGCTCAATGAAACATGGATATAAAGTCTATGACAAAACCATTAATCACTTGTTCTACATGGATGACCTGAAACTATTTGCAAACAATGATGAACAATTGCAAGGACTATTATCCACTGTGAAGCAGTTCAGTGATGACATTAAAATGGAGTTTGGACTAGATAAATGCGCCAAAGCAACGTTCACCAGAGGAAAGCTGCTGAAAAGTTCAGACATTAATCTTGATCAGGGGAATGTGATAAGAGTACTTGATCAAGAGGAAACTTACAAATATCTAGGTGTTTGTGAAGGAGACGGAATCAAGCACTCGACAATGAGGGAAAGGATAAGGAAGAAATGTTACCGCAGAGTAAGAGCAATCTGAAGAACGGAATTGAATGCAAGGAATAGGATCGATGCCATAAACACGCTTACCATACCAGTAGTAACCTACAGTTACAATATCATCAACTGGTCAAGCACAGAGATCCGTAGGCTCGATACAAAAATTAGAAAATTCTTCACCATGCACTGAATGCATCACCCTAAGGCAGATATAGATAGAATATATCTCCCTAGGAAAGAAGGACGTGGGTTAATCCAGTTAGATATTGCGTTGAAAACTGCAACAATTGGATTATCTACATATCTAAGGGAATTACATGATTGGATGATCAAACTCGTTTTGAAACACAAAAGCATCAAAAGATCATACTCCATTACGAAAGATGCACAAAGATACAGTAATGGACTACAAATTTCAGAAGTTCCATTTACTGCTGAAATGAAAAACACAGAAAAAGCAAAGCAGGTAAAAGTAACTGCAAAGAAAGAACTGCTACAGAAACTGGCTAAGAAATGGCAAGAAAAGCCTCTGTATGGAAAATACCCAGATGTTGACCCAACAGTGGTTGGCATCCTCTGGACTGAAATCGGAGACTGAAGGACTAATTATATCAGCACAAGATCAGTGTCTGCCAACAAAAAATTACCAAGCCAACATAATAAAAAATGGATGCAACCCATTATGCCGTGTATGTAAAAAACAACCAGAGACCATTGATCATATAATTTCAATGCGCAGTCCTATAGCTCCAACCGAATACCTAAATAGGCACGACAGAGCTGCACAATACATACATTGGATAATGTGTAAGCATTTTGACTTGCCCCATCAAAAGAATTGGTGGGAGCATCAACCACCTCCCATACTTGAAAAAGATCACATCTCAATCTTGTGGAACTTTAGCATCCAAACAGACCGAAAAATAGATGCAAATAGACCTGATATAATACTGAAGGACTTTAAAAAGAGGGTATGCCTGCTAATTGATATGTCCGTTCCAATAGACAAGAATGTATCTATAAAAACATTTGAAAAATTGAGCAAGTAATAGGACCTGGAGATAGAAATTGGAAAATGTGGAAATTGAGAACTAAAACAATACCAGTGGTTATAGGCGCTCTAGGAATGATACCTAAGGGGTCTAATGATTACTTATTGCAAATCCCAGGAAACCCGCGTATAGGAGAAATACAAAAGATAGTACTAATTGGAACTGCCCATATACTAAGGAAGATTCGGTCAATATAAGTACATCACAAGTCTAAACACCAAAAGATGCATGTTCTTTCTTGAACATGGCAGACCTTGTTGTCTCTTGAGGTCACTGGTTGTGACTTGGTGATAACTCGTATGAACATAAAGCAAGATAAATGCAACTGTAATAATAATAATAATACGGATGATTTGTGATGTCTTCATTACATTTATTGAGTAGTGACACGCGTTTCACTATTGATCAGCTCAAGGTTTGATTTGTATCGAACTAGCCCGACTCTGGAATCAAACGCTCGTCAGACCTTTATATTATTACACTCTGCTTAGTTCTACACCTCTATACTTACGGGAAACTACGCATCGAGTGTTCACTCTGGTGAGCCTACAGTAACTCGACGTTACAATCCCTATATAAGACAGTAAATAGAGAAAAATACACAATTATAGGGGATAAAATATCACCAGAGTGAAAAACATCCCAAGTTCGTCAACTGACAAAGGGAGAAAACGGTGCGAGATCTTAGCCAAAAGAGAACATAATATAGAAAGGAGAGAAATAGTAAGACAAAAAAGAATATGGACTATAGTCTAACGTGCAAAGAAGAATGACACTGAGGCATAGAAAAGGTAAGAAGGGAGAATAGAAGGCAGACCGGGCAGTGTAATAAAGGCATAACTTGTTTCTAGTTGTTTTGTTGTGTTCCAATATCCACCGGAATGAACGTTACCAACCTGAGAAACCGTAGTGATCTCCAGTGATTGGGGAGCTGGAATTGTCTGCCTTCCCATTGTCTTTGTTCCACGCCACCCTCCTATTTTATATACATGTATATATAGTGGCCGATGGCAACTTGTTTTTTCCTTCTTTTAAGGATCTCCACCCTATTTTATAGTATGTATGCACTTGTGCACATCATCCTTTATACTTATATATATATATATATATATATATATCATCATCATCATCATCATCAACGTTTAACGTCCGTGTTCCACGCTTGCATGGGTTTGGACGGGGGTAGTCCCACTTGAGGCAAGAGTGATTGTCTTGCTCGCATAGGACTGTCTGGCAGGTTTTCTACAGTTGGATGCCCTTCCTAACACCAACCACATTTACAGTGTGGGTCTGGGAGGTTTTTACCGTGTTGCCTACACGGCCACATTACAGCGTGGACTGTGTGTTTTTTTGTCGTGACACCTACACGATCTCATTTGTTTCGGCCTCGATGGCGCGGCACCAACATAACTTTACATAGAACGGGGTGGTGTGGATGGGGTGGGGGTGGTGGTGGTGGGACGGGGTGTATTTTGTTAGAGATGCCTACTGGCTGGAGTAGGTTTTACTATATATTTAGGTAAGGCGGGTCTTCTCTGTTACTGAGTACCGCCAAAGGTCTCGGTCCAGTGACATTGTCTTGGAGAGGTGTAAGTGTGTGATGTCGGAGTTTATCAGCTCGTCCCAGGTTTTTCTAGGTCTGCCTAGTCCGTGGCTACCGTCTATCTTTATTGCCCTGCACTTTGTTATACAGCTATCGACTTTCATGCGCATCACGTGTCCATACCAACGCAGCCTTCTCTCGAGTAAACAACATCTGATCCCTCTTATCTCTAATTTTTTCCTTAGTTCGTTTATGCTTTGCCGTTCACGTATATTACTGTTACACATCCAGCGGAGCATGCAAGCTTCGTTCCTCTCTAGTCTGCGTATATCCTCTGCACACAATGCCCAGGTCTCACTGCCATGCAGCATTGCTGTTCGTATGCAGGCATCGTACAACCTGCCTTTCATTTTAAGGGAGAACCCTTTAGCAGCTAATAGTAGTATAAGCTCTCTGAACTTTTTCCAACCAGTTCTGACTCTAGCTACAGTACTTTCAGAGCACCCTCCCCCACTGCTGATTTTATCGCCCAGGTAACGGAAGCTGTCCACTATTTCTATAGAACCCTCTGCGCAATTGAAAGAGCTAGTATTTTGTGGGCACTTGCTGCTACTTATTGCACCAGAGCACCGGCCACATGTAAAATCTATGTTCTTAGTTAGCTTACCTGTGATCCCACTACATCTTTTATGCACCCATACTTTGCATTTAGGACATAAAATGGAGTTTCTACCTACGCCTTTCCTACACACCGAGCACGACCATTTCCCAGAAGGGACCGCCGCCTTGTTTTCTTTCCTACAAACTAGTACTTTGGTCTTAGCCAGGTTAATTTTAAGTCCTTTTGACTCTAGGCCGTGCTTCCATGTTTGGAATTTCTTCTCTAGCTCGGCCATTGATTCCGCTATGAGTGTCAGGTCGTCTGCGTATAGGAGTTCCCATGGGCAGCCTGTCTTGAACTCCTCTGTTATAGCCTGAAGGGCAATAATAAATAGTAGTGGGCTGAGAACAGAGCCCTGATGGACGCCAACTTTTACGCTAAACTCTTCACTATATTCGTTGTTAATTCTAACCTTGCTGACTGTTTCTTTATACAAGGCTTGTATAGCCCTCACAAGCCATTCGTCAACGCCTAGTTTTCTAAGAGCCCACCAGATAATGGAGCGGGGGACTCTGTCGAAGGCTTTCTCCAAGTCGACAAAAGCTAAGTAGAGGGGTTTACCTTTAGCTAGGTACTTCTCCTGTAGTTGTCGTACTATGAAAAGAGCGTCTGTGGTACTTTTACCTGACACAAACCCGAACTGCATTTCATCTAGGTCAATTCTCTCTCTGATTAGTTGCGCTATTACTTTTTCCGTGACCTGGTCGATTAATTTAATGCCTCTATAGTTACTCCTATCTAGGGCGTCTCCTTTACCCTTATAACAGTTAACGATGATGCTGCTATGCCAGTCCTTCGGAACAACCCCATTCTGTACGACTTGGTTAACTATGCGGGTGACCATGGTGTGTCCCACATGGTGTGTCCAAGTTGACAAAAGCTAAGTAGAGGGGTTTACCTTTAGCTAGGTACTTCTCCTGTAGTTGTCGTACTATGAAAAGAGCGTCTGTGGTACTTTTGCCTGACACAAACCCGAACTGCATTTCATCTAGGTCAATTCTCTCTCTGATTAGTTGCGCTATTACTTTTTCTGTGACCTTCATGACCTGGTCGATTAATTTAATGCCTCTATAGTTACTCCTATCTAGGGCGTCTCCTTTACCCTTATAACAGTTAACGATGATGCTGCTATGCCAGTCCTTCGGAACAACCCCATTCTGTACGACTTGGTTAACTATGCGGGTGACCATGGTGTGTCCCACATGGTGTGTCCAAGTCGACAAAAGCTAAGTAGAGGGGTTTACCTTTAGCTAGGTACTTCTCCTGTAGTTGTCGTACTATGAAAAGAGCGTCTGTGGTACTTTTGCCTGACACAAACCCGAACTGCATTTCATCTAGGTCAATTCTCTCTCTGATTAGTTGCGCTATTACTTTGGTTATTACTTTGGTTATTACCTATTACTAGGTCAATTCTCTCTCTGATTAGTTGCGCTATTACGACTTGGTTAACTATGCGGGTGACCATGGTGTGTCCCACATGGTGTGTCCAAGTCGACAAAAGCTAAGTAGAGGGGTTCACCTTTAGCTAGGTACTTCTCCTGTAGTTGTCGTACTATGAAAAGAGCGTCTGTGGTACTTTTGCCTGACACAAACCCGAACTGCATTTCATCTAGGTCAATTCTCTCTCTGATTAGTTGCGCTATTACTTTTTCCGTGACCTTCATGACCTGGTCGATTAATTTAATGCCTCTATAGTTACTCCTATCTAGGGCGTCTCCTTTACCCTTATAACAGTTAACGATGATGCTGCTATGCCAGTCCTTCGGAACAACCCCATTCTGTACGACTTGGTTAACTATGCGGGTGACCATGGTGTGTCCCACCGTGCCAGATGCCTTCAGCATCTCAGCAACTATTTCCGAAGGCCCAGCCGCCTTACCCGTCTTCATATCCTTGATTGCCTTACTTATTATACTCCCCTCGACTAACACTGCTGGTCCCTCTATTGGGTCGATATGGGGGAGACTGTCTTTCTCCCATTTATTCTCCTCATTTAGTAGCCTTTCATAGTGACACTTCCAAGCTACCTTTTTATCAGCGTCGGTGATGGCAAGTGTGCCATCGTCGTTTAGTACACACTTCTCCCCGACAATATCACGGTTTTCCTTGACGCATTGCCTAGCAATCCTGAACACCTCACGTTTTTGGTCATCGCGTTGTAGAACATGCTTGAACTTTCTTTCCTCAGCTTCCCTTCTTGCTAAGTACACTTGTCTCCTAGCTTCCCTCCTGGCCACTTGATAGTCTTCTCTACTTCCCCCATCCCGCCATACTTTCCAAGCCTGCTTTTTGGCCTTAATTGACCCCTCCACCTTACTGTTCCACCACCATGTTACTCTCCTCCTGCCTACAGGCCTGCTCCAGCCACAGACTTCGTCTGTCGCCAACAGCAGGTTTGCTTTCAGAAATTCCCACTCTCCCTCTATATTGTCCGACTCTAAATGTTCTTCCTTACTGTCGAAAGCATCAAGTAATATGCTTTGAAATTTATTCCTGGCTGTGGGGTCCTTTAGCTTCCATATTTTTCTCCTGAGGATAGTCCTCTTCTGCTGTCGAGTACGTCTCGTCCTGACTATGAGGTCGCTAATTATCAGTCTATGTTGGGAGGTGCATTCTTCATGGGGGAGGGATTTAGTGTTTACAACAGACACTCTGTCACGTCTTCTGGTAAGGATATAATCTACCTGGCTTGTGTGTTCCCCGGATCTATAGGTGATCAGGTGATTGTCACGTTTTTTGAAGTTAGTGTTACAGATAGTTAGGTTATTTGCATCACAGAATTCCAGGATTCTGGAGCCTTCCTCATTTCTAGTACCAAACCCATAGCCTCCATGGATTTCGTCGTAGCCGTCACAATGTTGTCCAACGTGACCATTTAGGTCGCCTGCGATAATTATATAGTCACTGTCGGATATTTGGGAGGTAGTTAGCATCAGTGTCTCATAGAATCTGTCTTTTATAGTGCCGGGCAGTCCGGAAAAGTGGATTAAAATAAGATTTATTTCAATCATATTATACCATAAAACAGTTCAACTATACTTTATACATGCTAAACCCGTATTTTGCAGCACATTATTTATTCAAAGTATTATTCAGGTACAATACATAAGTATATTTCAATTAATATTAAGAACATAGCAAGCAAAACATAATTTCACCTGCACAATTGCCCATACTGTGGTTTCACCATAATTGCAAATTAACAAAGATGTCTACATATCTACACCTCATTATTGTATGAGCATCTGATGACGTCACATGGAGACTATCAATGGTATAAACATGTCATTGAAGTGTTTATTATGCAATAAAACAATTATGTAAAAGTAACTCTATCATAACAATATTTCGTAAATGAAAACTCACATTTAATCACCACTATTTTGCTGGTGATACACTAGTCGTGTAGTGCTTTTGGACTGATTAGACCGGTTTATCCTCGCAGCATTGCAACCTAACCTTCTCGGATAAACACCAATTATCAGCATCATATATATATATATATATATATATAATACATGGAGATACTATGAAATAGGAAACACGGAAAAAGAACTGGACATCGGTTGCTAAGAGACAACCTCTTTTTCCGCCTTTAAGGGTTTTCACCCTATTTTACAGCATCTCTGTGTATGAGCACACTACTCTTTATATTATCCGATTCCGCATTTTTAATCTGTAGAAGCTAAATATCAAGACAAAAATGTAGTGTTCATTGCTATACAATTTTCTCTGCTGGATTGTCCTCACTTTGGAAAATGCTCAAAATATCGCCAATGACTTTGCTAGGTCCACTGTCCTGTATGTACTGACCAACAAACTATTAAGTAAGCAGAGGTACTTCACCAACCTCACCTTGGCACAATCTCCATCAGTCCATTAACAATGGACAAACCTCAGGAAGATCTGCTGCATCACATGGGAGGACAAGATTACCAACATTCATATCCTGCAATGGGGTAACATCAAATACACCAAGTCCCACATCATGAGAATATTGCTACGCTGGGCACGCGATGAGTCTGGGCAACAAGTGTATCTTCAAGGCTCTCGTATTTGACCAGTTGGACAAGAGGGCTTCGATTACAGGTGGAGGGAGTGTAAGGCAAGGTTTGTCATTGACTTCATCTATTATCATCTACTAACTTGAACGCTGTACCAAACTACAAAAACCTCATTAATTTCATAATGCCCGCACTCTTTATATTAACAAATTGTACTAACCATCAACATCATCATTTAACCCTTTAGCATTTAAATCAGCCGTATCCAGCCAGTGTTCTCACCTCTTTCTGTTTAAACCGGCTATAACCAGCCACTCATACTTATGTTAAGTTATTGTTCTCAAATTAAATATCAAAATCTTGTAGATTCGATATGTGAGATTAAAGTGTTTACCATGAAAATACAATAATAGTAAAAATAGAGTAATGTAAATGCTAAGTTAATGTATGACTTCTCTGCTAGCAAGAGTTGGATGAGTTTTCAGACAGAGTCAGTACTCAAATGAAACAACTGGCCTCTCAGATAGGTCAATGGACTACATCTCACTCACATTTCTGCACTATCATGGCACCAGCAGTAGGGAGATTGTCTGACATAACTGAAGAGTCCTAAATCTTTGGCAAGTTTTATACAGATACGGTGGTCTGAGCTGTGCAGAGCAAAGTTAGTGACAAAACAGTACTCTATCAACTCAGTCAGTTGTAATTTCAATTTGTTCAAATAATTCACCTGATATCAAATCATATTTAAATACAAAGACACAAACACCTCCAATAAAATACAAGATTTTCATTATAAAAATAATTTATTTTACTATACAAATAAATAAATTAATAACATTGGATGTTATTCTTGAGGTAATGCTTCTTCCTTGGTAACTTTAGAAACTTCACAACGAAACTGGCTTTTCAAAACAAATTTGATGGTATTGAATTTGTTCAAAGCAAATCTGATGGTATCCAAACAATATTTGCTAAAATGTCTAGTAATTTTTAAATATTTCTTCTGAAGTCATGTGAAAAATTTGCAGACGTTACCATTCAGCAGTGCTTGATTTCAGTGTAACACACAAACAACTGTAAGCAATTAGTGATACCACACAAGTTTCATGATATTATGATTTAGTATGCTTGCATGTCTAAGCACACGTGATAGTGTGCAAGCTTGTATTATACTCCGAGCTCTACTACTTCTGATCTTCATCCTTCAACAGGGTTATTATCCTTCGCTTCAGCATGGTTTATAACTTTGTTTAAGATAGTATACTTCATGGAAGCAGCCTTTTAATGACCCAGGAGTGTTTAGCAGCTTCTCACAGCATCATATTTTAGGTAGAGTTTATTCTTACAACAGAGCTGAAAAGATGGTGTCTACTACGAAGGTTGATAGCCCATATGTATATCATCAGAT
This sequence comes from Eledone cirrhosa, assembly GCA_964016885.1. NCBI lineage: Eukaryota > Metazoa > Mollusca > Cephalopoda > Octopoda > Eledonidae > Eledone > Eledone cirrhosa. The sequence goes on from OZ024741.1 coordinate 198,497,927, forward strand.
AGTACCTGGAAAATATAGAAAAGAAAAAGAAAATAAAAACATTCTAATATATCAACTGCAACAAATATAGCTTACAAAATTATGTAAAAAATAACTGATAATTAATATTCACTTATGAAATGATATTGGTTAATGTAAAATAATTCGACATATCTTTAGCCAACATATCAGCTTGCTAAAGTGTAATTAATCTATTAAATTATTAATGAAAAAAATTTAAAGGATAAAAATATTCAAGTAGCAGTCATTATGTGTGTATACTAAAATATGTATTTATTACTTGTAATGTTCATATTTGCATGTTATGACATGCAAGATCTATTGAAACATTTTACTAAATCCCCAGAGAAAAATTTGCTTAAAATGAAAACTAGGTATACCATTTTTTTTTTTTTTCATATAAGCTCTGTTCAATGAGAAATCCTGATAAAAATTAGAGTTTTTGACTAAACTAGTGCTACAGGAGATGGGTATGTTTCAGACACGTGTTACATAAAGAATCTATAGAACCATAATATACTAACCATTTCATCATCTGATTCATCTGAACTGCTATCTCTTTCAACTAAAGAGGCACCATTTGTTCTCAATATATTCTTCATCAGATCATTGTTTAGATCATCAGCAACAGCATATGATGTAACACCACCAAATGTTACAGCGTCAATATTTAGTTCAGGGTATTTTAAGAGATGGGAAACTAAAACTATATCATTGGATTCAACAGCATAATGGAGAATAGTACGACCACTTTTTCCATCCTGTAATAAACCAAAATAGTTCAAATATAAGAATTAAAACAAACAAAATTAATAACTTATTTACTAAGTATTAAATCAGTAACATGTGTATCATTTAACAAGGCAAATTATTGTCAAGTGCACATTGTGTGGCCTGGGCACTTTTTGTTGTGTAGCCATCATGACCAATTTACACTTATACCTCTGGATTTTTACCATAGACACACCAACACCCATACAGGAACATAGACACACCAACACCTATACAGGAACATAGACACACACAGACATGTACACCATTTCCACACACGCACAACTACGCACCTTACACTAACCCACAACATCCATATACATACCACGCACGTGTCTACTCGCTATTTAACTTACGCTCTCACACACATACACTCACACTTCCCCACCTTCGGATTCGACACATTCTTATCTCGTCCTTCCCTCCGGAGTCCTCAATCCACACACACACACACAGAAACATATACACCATTCCTACACACATACTTTCTTTTCAGACACACATACATCCACACACCTTACCTTCCACCATCCCCTCCTGGACTGAGTATTTTGCTTCCCCCTCCACCCTCTCTCCCCCTCAACCCAAACACATTATCACACCCCTGCAATCCCACCCTGGACTAAACACTCCTATCCCTTTTATTTTTTACATTTTTTTTATTTGTATTTATTTTTATATTTCTCTTCATATTGTATTCTTTGTAACTTCACTCCTTAAAACTTTCCTTACTCCCTCTCGGAGATTCTGTTCGCCTCCTATCCAAATTTTCCTGATGAAGGACTTAAGTCCGAAAAGTTGAAACCTCTACCAAGTGTGAACCTAATACAATTGTCTGTTTTGTTCGTTCATTTTAACTATATATATATATATACATAAATATATATTTATGTTAAGCCTCTCCAGTAAAGTCTCTGCTAAGTGTCTGGCAAAGAGATGAAGGGAGATTGTCAAGTCCAAGCTAGCTGATGAACAGTGCGGTTTTTGCCCTGAACGCAGCACAGCTGGCCAAATATCACATTGTGGCAGGTCTTCAAGAAATCGTGGGAGCATTGCGAAGAAGTATATTCTTATTTGTAGACCTCTAAAAGGCATATTACCGCATTCCTTGGGACCTGCTATGTAAGGTTGCGCAAGAGTATGGGTTCGATGGACAGCTTCTTGCTGCCCTGATGTCTCTATACGAATGTCCAAGCATTTGTAAGTGGTGTTAAATGAAAACCATTCAATGTGGGGGTCAGATTCCGCCAAGGGTGCATACTGTCACTTCTGTTCATTATTTACATGAACAGGATTGACATGTGCAGCCAGGTTGGAAGGGGTATGACTGGCGGGTGTTAAATCGGCTGGAATTTGCTAAAGGTTTATTCGTAAACATTGTATATTATCTATCCGACATACAAACTTTACATAATAGTTTAATAAATTTATTAATAACATATCTTTACATAATTGAAAGCTTACCTGTGCATTGACATTTGCACCAGCATATAACAATAAGTTGACAATAGGATATGGTCTACGGAGAACACCTAGATGAAGACTTGTCAAACCTGAATGAAAATATAAAAATCATTTTTACATACATTTTACACTCATTAGAGAACATACTAAATTAAATGTTTTTAAATTTTGTTATTGATAGAAAAATGTTTAATCTTACAGCATGCTACAAAATTGTCTAGAATCGCCTTATTTTTGTTATTTTTAGATTTTGAAAATGCTTTCATTCAAAAATTACCTTACTACACATTGTTAAATTTTCTGATATTTGTTTAAAAAAATAGAAATCTCTAGAAGCAACAGCATGCAAATGATGACTCAATTATTATTAGACTTTAGAAGAATTCTTATAGCTTACCGTCATAATTATACATATTCAGTGATGTTCTTATATTCATCGCACAAAGCAATAGTTTTACACTGTCAGCGTCTCCTTCTCGACAGGCGACATGTAAAGGAGAATTGCCATTATTATCTCTTATATCTACCGAAGCTCCATTTCTGACCAACAGATCAACAATATCGTATTGTTTAGTAATAACAGCCAAATGAAGAGGTGTCTGGTAAAGGTTGTTCTGCAGGTCAAGTAAATGATGACAAGACAACAACTTCACATTTATTATGTAGTATTCTGCTAACTTTACATCACCTTCAATTATGGCCATATGCAAAACTCTGAAAATAGTATAAAAACAATAATTAATTTTACAGAATTCAAGATTATATTAACATTAACACACTCACACACATATATAGTTTAGGGACTGTAACGTCAAGTGCAGTTTGTTCACCAAAACGAGCACATGATGCGTAGTTTCTAGTGAACTAAGGAATGTAATAGTAATAAGTATGGACGAGGTGTCAAATTATTAAATTTATTCAGGTGTGACGCGTGTTTTGTGATTGATTGCTCACCTATAGGTTCGATCGCGATCGATCGAGCCCGACTCGACGGTATGTTTCGCATACAGCGTTAAAAAAAAACTGTACGCGAAACATTCCGATATATATATATATATGAGGTGCGCATATATGCGCCAACTAACTTCTTGTCCTCCTCCTCTTTCTCTCTTTTCGAAGGCACCTTTGCCCATCGCTGTCTTTGACAGTATTAAGCTGTTTTAACTGCTGTTCTAGCGATGAGTTTTCTTATTTTTATATGTATTTAAATGCACCTACACTTCGTCTCGATCATAGACAACAATGTTTTTCATGTTATATATGTGTGTGTATATGAGATGTTTCACTTTAGATATATAAAATACAGACAAAATGAAATTGAATGAAACTGAACATAGAAATGAAATGAAAGATTGCATTGTTTTTAATTTCCTTTTAATCGATTAATTGAAAGATTTATTTGCGATTTTCCACTCCTCATATAGACTTTCTCCCTCACAACGTCACGAATACATTCATTTCTTTCTCGCATTAAAATAGGTGGCTGTGATATTAAATATTTATTTTAATAATTGTGAATTTAGTTAAGAAAATATTTTTCTTTCTTTCGAATGCATAAAAATTTCCATGAATCGTTAAGATTTTGTATAAGAAAATAACTATCCTTTTCAATTATTACGTGTTATTACGCCTTTTAAATTGAAAGAAACATTTTATGAAATAGGATTAAGGTTTTGGTTATGGTTAGATAACGTTGGTTTCAATTGGTAATAAGAGGTAGCAGCGAAGCGCCATTAAAAATGTCAATGAAAACATTGATATAACCTAAGAAATAGAGGCATTTAATGTAGGCTATAGAGGCATTATAATGTAGGCTATTATCTACATGTAAACTGACAAACGACAATAATCTACTCTCGGGTCCCAAATAAACGGGGGGGGGGGGTCCGTTTTTTCCTAGGTTGTCTCGGTTCATTTTTTTAAACCAGAATTGGTCGTTTAGTTTACATATTGAGACCCCCAACCCATCTTATTTATTTTATACCGTATGGGATTTCTAGTAATTTTCTTTCTTTTTTTTTTGTCATGTATGTTTTTTATGTCTAAAAGAAAATTAATGTCGCAAGAATGCTACACCACTTAAAATAAAATTTCGCTGGAGATAGATTAGAAATATATAATAAGCGGCAGAGAGCTGGAAAAATAAATCAACGGGAGGGGCATTATTCGAGACCAGAAAGTATATGTTATATCATTAATTAGTCATTAAAATACAATATTTTCGAATTAACTAAAAAATATAAAAACTGCTTCGTCAGTTCCGATGTTATATACTTTAGAGTAAAGTTTATTTTCTTAAGCTCAAATGCAAGATTGCTCGATATATGATCACAGCTATTTATACTAGGAGGAAGTGATATTGTTTGTTAATGCATTTAGTTTAATTATTAATATAATAAAAAATAAATTAAAATCCGGATTGAAATGGAAAAACCAAAAACAGCTAAAGGTCGCAAGAGAGTCATGTGACATGATTTGACCAATCAGAACGGTCGGAATTTCCCGTTTCTATTTTTATATCCATTATATCAATTGACATAAACACACACATACATAAATACACATATATATATACATACATAAATAAATACACACACACATATATATACACCCACACATTTACACGTATACACTATGCGTAAGTGTTAGAATGTGTCAGTGTATATGTCCATACATGTGTAGTTATAGTTGTTGAAGGCGCCACAATTTTTTTTTTATATATTAATATAATCGATTAAAAAAAGTATATTTTGAAATGCATCAATAAATTTAACTTACGAATCTCCATCTTCATCTTGACTATATAAGTCATCTAAGTCCGATTGTGTACAAATTCCATCGTCCTGCTCATCATAACACTTGTGTGGTTTAGCTTCAGATGTTAGCTTCCAAATATCTGAAACAATACTGATCTCAGGGATGGCTGGCAAGTCCGATTTGGGCACTTCGTTAGTTAAAGGTTTCTCCTCAATGTCAACGGAACCTACTATCGATGTAGAGTTGCTACTACCATAGGCAGAATCGAATGACTGCGAATTGACATGTATTTTCTTAAAGTCTTTCTCGAGTCGAAGTATGTCATCCCGTAATTCCACCCCGACGTTACTATCAACACAATCCATGATTATAGAAATGAGTTCCAATATAAAAGCTGGTAAAAGACAGGAAAAGGCTGTCGTCAAATTGTATACGATATAAAATACAGAAGTTACAAATAAGAAAAAAGTAATATAAAGACTATTAATTATTTACTAATAAGTAAATATAACTTCAAAATAGTTTTAGTCTGATGCACAATATAATCATTGACTAGAGCAGAATGACGAGAACTTGTTATATATGCAGCAGAAATATTGAATATGGAAAATCCAGTTATAACGAATGAAACGATTGGCTTAGCATATGTCTCCCACTACCACGTAACCAATACCTCTCCCTTCTTCCCCTTTATCACAGTATTATCTGCCCACTCCTCTTACTCAATATTTTTGTTATTTCCAATTACTTTATATTTGGATATTTCTAGTTTGGGTATTTTATGATTTTATTTGTAACACTTTAATGAAAGGGGGAAATTACTGGAAATATGTTGCATGAATTATAAAAAAATATTGAGGAATACCTTTCATTCTTTTAAATATTTGATAATTTGACATATTTTCACTTTATCCTGTAGAGGGCGAATTACAGCATAACTATAGTACAATGACCTCTCACCTAATTTATTTCTTCATAACATAAGGTGTGTATATATATATATATATATATATTAAATTGTTAAACAATATTCGATGATTATGCCAAAGAATGATTTTTACAGTATATAAATATAAATAAATAGCAAATAATCCTGAAATCTGGAGTCTTCACATTAATATTATAAATATTTCCAAATTATAACCGTTTAACTTTCGGAAAAAAAAACCTACACTTTATCTTTCCTTCCTTATAAATCTTTTTCCAGTGGCTATCACTGGCTGTTATAAATCATGAGACGTCTCCCTAGATATAGTATCATACAATTTTAAATTTTAGAACACTTTAAGTATGCAACGTTTTTTCTTACTCACACATTCTCTAATGAATTCATTACGTTTTCGCATTCTCACATAAATATTATATAAGCAAAATTTTCTATCGGGTAATCACTACCTTGATTAAATCTTAACCATTTAACATCTCAGGGTATGTCATGTATCATTATATTTTGTCTGATGAGGACGTACTGTTGTACATCCGAAATATGTATAATAAAATGTAATTGATCAAAAGAACATCTAATTTATTAATACTTATATATATATATATATATATATATATATATATATAATATATAAGAACAAAAGATGGTTAAAGGAGTTCCATGTATTTTATTATGCGCATTTCAAAAACAAATATCATCATGCAATAATATTTGTGTTTTCATCAGATAAAACAGGAGGACATGATATGAAGGCTAAAAAACACTTGTGGATAGTTCAGTTTTAAATCAACATATAACTGAACTATCCACAAGTGTTTTTTAGCCTTCATATCATGTCCTCCTGTTTTATCTGATGAAAACACAAATATTATTGCTTGATGATATTTGTTTTTGAAATGCGCATAATAAAATACATGGAACTCCTTTAACCATCTTTTGTTCTTATATATTATGTATACTCCAGTCCTACAAACTGTAGAGTGCTTCTTATCCGATATCTGCATTGCTTTATTGTACTACAATAAAACTCACCTCCTACATATATATATATATATATATATATATATATATATATATATATATATATATATATATATATATATATATATATATATATATATATATCAGGAAAGAAGAGTGACACGGTTTGCTATACAAAAAAGGTTTTTAATCTCATTGCTGACAATTGTTTCTCTGAACTGGTAGGTCTAGAGATCGCTACCCGCTTGTTTTCACGTTATTCGATCACCAATACAAACTTATAACCAGTCAATTCATCGGAGTTTGTGAGAATGAAAAGAATATACAGGCATGGCTACTATATATAGTAGTAATGGCATTCAATCAGAACAATAACAACAATACTAACAATGCTAGCAATAAATGTTGTCTTATACATGTATGTTATTGATGATGAGAAAGCTAGACAACCCTTTCATCTAATATAGACCACACAAATATTACTATCCTCACTAGAGTGATAAATTCTTCATCTGTCAGATAATAAATGATTCTTACGGCCACCAGACCTACATTGTTTAAAGCCACCGGCTTATCTTTACACTATATATAATACACCCATGACAGCTTTTACATGTCAATTTTATACATCTGACTCATGTCAGCTAGTTTTACACGCTAAAATCGTAGATATACTATACTTCCCACCCAGATTGATGTTGTGATTATTTCAAATAATTTATTGCTAGCATTGTTAGTATTGTTGTTATTGTTCTGATTGAATGTCATTACTACTATATATAGTAGCCATGCCTGTATATTCTTTTCATTCTCACAAGCTCCGATGAATTGACTTGTTATAATTTTGTCTTGGTGATCGAATAACGTTGAAACAAGCGGGTAGCGATCTCTAGACCTACCAGTTCAGAGAAACAATTGTCAGCAATGAGATTAAAAACCTTTTTTGTATAGCAAACTGTGTCACTCTTCTTTCCTGATTTATCATTACTCCAAGTGTTTACAACATAGGAATTACAGCGTACTCGCAACATCACTATGGAAACGCCTTGTTGAGTCAAACTTAGCCAAGTGTTGATATCATCCACTACTCGGAGTACCATAACTGGACTACACTTAAGGGGACTCCTAGAATTAAAGATTAACTGATTAATTTAATTAGACAGTTCTACTGATTGATTAATTGTTTATGTTTGTTTGATAACTTCTGGTTGAGTGCTTAATTCGGTTTGTCTAAGGGAATTTCATTCCTTTGTCTCAAATTTCGAATTCACCGCCAAAACGGGGGTTACCTCCCTTGGAGAAAACCACGTGTCTATAGCGAAATTTACTGCTAGAACACACTCGCCGAGGCTATAGAACCCAAGACTTGTTGACGAAGTAAATCCTTTGTTCTGTCGTCAAAGGCCATTAACTTGCAGACCCCTGCAAGCGGAATTAGTCGATCTCGGATTTACAGAAACCTAGAGTGGATGTTGTATGTTGTAGGTGATGTATATCGTATGCTATACGATATGCATTATGTATTGCATTCGGTCTCCGCGTGATGGTCTAGGTCAGTCAAAAATCTTTTCCTGAGTCCAGTCTTTTTCGTTGCTATGGCAATGCGGCTGGACTGCCGATCGCTATATTTGATTTGCAAAGCTGTCTAAACGTATTGTTATTACTCTGGGGTATTATTCTCCATCGAGTGCTAAATCTACATTCCGAATTTGCATTCGTTAGCTTAGCCGCAGCCCAAAGATTCGTTAATGCTGTACTAAAATTTGTATATATATATATATATATATATATACACACACACACACACACACATACATATATATATATGGTGGCTGCCAACTCGTTTTCGAGTACGGACACTACCTTATATCCATGTAGGAGAACCCCTACCGATGCGCTGAACGAGTGTGACCCTCTAGTCTAGCCAGCGACTTGAAAACTCTGGTACAAACACTAAACCTGTGACAATTATTGACACATAGTGCTGGGCCCATGGTACCATGTGACGACAGGTGCAGAGAGATCTCCAGATATAAAGCAATGCCCGTGCCCTGAAGCTTTTATAGTGAGCAAAGGCACTGCACAAAGCCACTCCCACTCTCTTAACCAAGATGATATTTACCAAAAAGAAGAACAAGTCAACATCATTGGATACCATCAGGGTTGCAGGTGTTATATCAGAGTTTTCCTTCTCTTAGAATTCTGCCTTGACAGAGGCTAAGGGGTCATCTCTCCCGGTGATTTTGGATGGCCATTGACTCTTAAGAGCTCCTTTATCCTTTGACAGATTTTGTTTTTAGTCCTGCAGGATGTCCAAAGTCACCCTCCTCACCAAGAAAACTTGGTGGGGTTGCCAGTTTAGTCGCCAACGACCCGACCATGAGACAGGTTGTACTGGGATACATGTTACCAGTATATGGTGGCTGCCAACTCGTTTTCGAGTACGGCCACTACTTTATGTCCATGTAGGAGAACCCCTACCGATGCACTGAACGAGTGTGACCCTCTAGTCCAGCCAGCGACTTGAAAACTCTGGTACAAACACTACACTTGTGACAATTATTGACACATAGTGCTTTGCCTTTGGTACCATGTGACGACAAGTGCAGAGAGATCTCCAGATATAAAGCAATGCCTGTGCCGTGAAGCTTTTATAGTGAGCAAAGGCACTGCACAAAGCCAGTCCCACTCTCTTAACCAAGATGATATTTACCAAAAAGAAGAACAAGTCAACATCATTGGATACCATCAGGGTTGCAGGTGTTATATCAGAGTTTTCCTTCTCCTAGAATTCTGCCTTGACAAAGGCTAAGGGGTCATCTCTCCCAGTGATTTTGGATGGCCATTGACTCTTAAGAGCTCCTTTGCCTTTTGACAGGTTTTGTTTTTAGTCCTGCAGGATGTCCAAAGTCACCCTCCTCACCAAGAAAACTTGGTGGGGTTGCCAGTTTAGTCGCCAACGACCCGACCATGAGACAGGTTGTACTGGGATACATGTTACCAGTAGCACCAAGTGGTGACCTGACATATATATATACACACGTACATACACACACATACATACACACATATATACACTCATATACACACACATATACATACATATATATATATATATATATATATATATATATATATATATATATATATATATATTTAAAAGTTAAACAAGGTTCAATGAATACATCAAAGAATGAGTTTTACAATTGATTGGAAGCACTCAACAGTTAAAAGGTTTCCAGAGTTATTAATATTAATTCAAAATATTAACAAAATAAGATATTCTTGTGATCAATTATATTTTATTATACATATTTCAGAGGTACTGAGTTAAGTTCAACATCAGATAAAATAAGATGATGCATGACATACCCTGACATAGTAGATGGTTAAGATTCAGTCATGGCACACACACACACACACACACACACACACACACACACACACACACACACACACACACACACACACACACATATATATATATATATATATATATATATATATATACATATACACAACACATACATACACACAGAAATAAATAAATAAAAAAGGTGGGTATGTAATGGGTAAGGTAGAAAGTAAGGGGGAATAAGGAAAATAAATAACATAGGAAAAAGTTTAAATATAAGGGGAGATAAGGGAGAAAAAGAATATAAGGGTACAGAAAGTGAGTTCAGAGAGTAATAAAAATCGTAAGGCAAATATTATTGCATGATGATATTTGTTTTTGAAATGCGCATAATAAAATACATGGAACTCCTTTAACCATCTTTTGTTCTTATATATTATGTATACTCCAGTCCCACAAACTGTAGAGTGCTTCTTATCCGATATCTGCATTGCTTTATTGTACTACAATAAAACTCACCTCCTATATATACATATATATATATATATATATATATATATATATATATATATATATATATAATGTCAATTAGATCCCAAGGCATTTTTGTACAAGTTGAAAACATGTTATGTCATCATCATCATCATCATTTTATGTCTGCTTTTCCCTGCTTGCTAGGGTGGGACGGGTCTTATTCAGCACAGCATCTCTCCACTTGTCACGGTCCTTCGTCATCTCCACCATGAGCTTCAGCGATCTGAGGTCTGTTCTCACCACCTCCGCCCATGTTTTTCGTCTTCCTTCAACTGGCATTTCCTGGCACTTCTTCACCCATCGGTCATCCTTCATGCGCATCACATGTCCATACCACCTCGGTCTCCTCTCTCGCACACTACATTCTATCCCTCTCAGGCACAGTTTCTCTCTCAACACATTCATGCTGAGTCGTTCATGCACATTGACATTGCACATCCAACGGAGCATGCTTGCCTCATTTCTCTCCAGCCGTCGCATATCCTCTGTAGTTGCTGTCCATGTCTCACTACCATGCAGCATCGCGCTCCTCACACAGGCATCATATAACCGACCTTTCGTACGCAGGGAGAAACCACTCTTCGTCAGCAGAGGAAGCAGCTCCCTATACTTCTTCCAACCCGTCCTTATTCTAGATACTATGGCCTCGGAACACCCCTCCCATGCTAATCGGATCTCCTAGGTACCGGAAGCTATCCACCACTTCTATAGCACCCGCCTGCATTTGAAAGATGTGTCTATCAATGCGACTTCTACTGTCTAATTTCCCTGTACATCTACTGCATACGTATTTCTCCCTACCTGTTAGTTTGCCTGCTATCCCGCTACATCTCTTGTGTACCCAGGATCTGCATTGTGTGCATTTTATAGAATTTATGCCAGTTCCTTTTCTGCATATCGAAAATGGCCATTTCGCTGATGGAATCAGAGTTTTGTCCTCTTTTCTACTCATCAGCACTTTTGTCTTAGCTAAGTTCACTCTCAGTCCTCTTGCTTCCAACTGATGTTTCCATAGCCAGAATTTATTCTCTAGCTCCTCTACTGATTCTGCTATAAGAACCAGATCGTCAGCATAGAGAAGTTCCCATGGACAGCCAGTCTTAAACTCCTCTGTTATGGCTTGGAGGACTATAATGAACAAGAACAGGCTGAGGACCGAACCTTGATGTACTCCTACTTGTATCTGGAATTCCTCACTAAACTCCATTCCTACCCTAACTTTACTGACAGCACCTCTGAACAAAGTTTGCACTGTCCTCACGAGCCATTCCTCAACACCTAGTTTCCTTAGGGATCACCAGATGACAGATCGAGGTACCCTATCAAAGGCCTTCTCTAGGTCAACAAAGGCTAAGTATAGTGGCTTATTCTTCTCTAAGAACCTCTCTTGTAATTGTCTCACCAAGAAGAGGGCATCTGTTCTACTTTTCCCAGGCACAAAACCAAACTGCATCTCATCTAGTTTGACCCCTTCTCTAATTAGTTGTGCTAATATCCTTTCTGCCACTTTCATAACCTGATCCATCAGTTTCATACCCCTATAATTGCTCCTCTCCAGAACATCCCATTTACCTTTGTAGCAATTTATGAGAATACTGCAGCACCAGTCTTTTGGCATGACACCACCATATATAGCCTGATTGATGATGCGTGCAACCAGTTTAGTGCCTACGTCCCCCTGTTGCCTTCAGCATCTCAACAACTATCCCCGACGGTCCAGCAGCCTTACCATTTTTTATTTCCTTAATCGCCTCTTCGACCCTATATTCGTCAATCTCAATAGCTGGTCCCTCTGTCGGATCTACTGAGGGTAATTTCTCTCTCTCCCATTCGGTCTCCACATTCATCAGTCTCTGGTAATGACATTTCCAGGCCTCCTTTTTCGGATCATTCGTGACACATGTATCTCCAACAACATCCTGATTTGCATTGACACACTGCCTTGCAATGTGGAACACCGCACGCCTCTGATCTTCCCATCGCAGAACATTGGCAAACCTCCTACTTTCAGCCTCCCTGCGTGCTAAGTACACCTGACGTCTAGCTTCTGTAAGAAATTCCAGTTATTATCTATGTCATACGTCTCTAAATCGTCTTCTTTTTCGTCATATACATCTTGAAGGGCTTTCCTAAATTTGTATTTTAGTGAAAGGTCTTTTAGCTTCCAGACCTTTCTTCTCCGCACCTTCCTGTCTGTCTCATTCCATCTCTTGCTTACTGAGATATCACTAACGACTAACCTATGCTGTGGGGGTACATTCTTCCCCAGGGTATGCCTTGGTATTTGACACCATCTGCCTGTCCCGCTGCCTAACTAGTAAGAAGTCAATCTGGCTTATGTGCTCGCCAGATTTGTAGGTTATTAGGTGGTTGGCAGGTTTCTGGAAGTTAGTGTTGCAAATAGTCAGTGTACTGTATATATATATATATATATATATATATATATATATATATATATATATATATATATATATATATATATATAAATTAATAAAAGCAATGAATAAAAACAAAGAAACAGTTCCTTATATTAAAAAATTCATCATTTTACGATCGTTTCTAGGAAATATATGTGTGTGTTGGTATGTATATCATATAGATCTATGTAAAAATTTTACAAAATATCAGAGGAAATATGCATACTACACATATATATGCTGTCTTCAGAAATAATTATTTCTGAAGACAGCATATATATGTGTAGGTATGTATATTTCCTCTGATATTTTGTAAAATTTTTACATAGATCTATATGATATACATACCAACACACACATATATATCCTAGAAACGATCGTAAAATGATGAATTTTTTATATAAGGAACTGTTTCTTTGTTTTTAATCATTGTTTTTATTAATTTATCTTGACTCTGTTTTCCTGTGATTTTCATCGAAAACATTTTTGAATACATCTTCTCTTTTCATGATATTTGGATTACATTGAGTTCTTCATACGGATTGGACACTACCGTATATTTTGGTAGATTTATCTATATATATATATATACGGCCTGCCCGCCCAGCCAATGGGATGGCGTTATCTTATGGCTAAAACAGCACGATGTGCTGTGACCAGCGGCGCCGAATGGACGCCCGACAGACTGGTCGGTCAAGGTGATATATATACACACGAGTTTTATATGGAATAATAATATTATTCAAATATACTGACTTATCAGTAACTTCAGAGGAGAAGATCATTTTCAAGCCCTATACAAGATGAAAGGTAGGAAGAGTTATACAGTCGAGTACAAGAAAGGAATTGTGGAGGAATTACTGGGCAAGAATCTTACTATTTTCTGCAAAGAAAAGAATCTGGATCTCCAAATAGTTCAAAGATAGAAAATGGACTACGATAAACTCAGTCAGAACATGGACGAGGAAAATGCAAAGAAACTTAAGCGTGGATCCAGAGTTTTGGTTGTTCACAGGGCTGATATTCAAACATTTGCCCTTCCAAATGCACTAGAGTTTGGTATAGTTCCAGAAGAATTTAAAGCATCCAAAAACTGGCTGGGTAATTTCCTTCAGCGACACGAATTTTCTCTGGGAGGATCGACAACACTGTTTAATCAAGGTTAATGGCCACCTCTCGGAACCGTTTCGAGTCTCCCGATCGGTCCGATAAGGGTGCCATCTCTCCTCCCTCTTGTACGTATTGACTCTCGAGCCTTTACTGCGGAAGCTAGAGCTATTGCAGGAGATCCCGCTCGAACCGGGACGCGGAAAGGTTGTGTCGGCTTATGCGGACGACGCCACCGTGATGGTATCGGATACGTTTGAAATAGAGGTGGTCAGCAACTTATTGGAGGAATCTGAAAGGTTGACGGGAGCGAAACTTAACCCGGAAAAGTCGGTGGGCTTGCAACTCGGCACCTGGAGAGGTAAGTGCATGCCGTCCAACAGCGTCGTTGGGCGCTGGACGGACGGGCCGGTAAAGTTATTCGGGGTTTGGTTCAAGCCAGACCTCCAGGTGGATAAGAATTGGGACGAGGTGACGGGCATGGTAGCCAGTCTCACCCAGAAATGGGCTGCGAGGAAGTTATCACTGAAAGGTCGGGTGGGGGTGGCGAACGCATACATCGCGTCCGTCATCTAGTACCGCCTGACCGTCGTCCCTTGCCCCCGTCCGCGCCTCGCCAAGTTGGAACGGCTTCTCTTCAAATTCTTGAGGAAGGGATAGGTTCCGTTGGTGAGGCGGTCCATCTGCTGCCAGCACTCTTTACGTGGATGGCAGGGCATGCCGCGGTTAATGATTCGCAGACATGGGCTGAGGCTGTGGCATCTCCAGGTATTCTGCCTAAACGGTGAACAGGTGTGGTCGCCGTTTGTCAGACGGGCCTTTCCGCAGCTCGTCTCGTTGACTGAGCTGCAGTCATGGGTCAAGAAGAGACCGAGACTAGGTGACTGGCATTTCTGGAATGTTCCAGGCACTTACTGCCCTCTACCAGGCGGGCAATGCGGTCAGTGGAACTTCCACTCTCGAGTTCTATAAAGGATTAGCGGTGGGCAAGTACGACGACGCACTTGGAGAGGCTTTGGGCGTCGATGAAGTCGAACTAACCAGTATGTTTCGAGGACTTTCGAGTCGGAAACCATGGATAACTTCCAAAAATCCCTCGCTTGACAGTGCTACCGAGGGGCACTGCCGGTTCGAGATAAACTCTACAGGCACGGAAGTGCTGTCAGGCGAACCTGCCCGAGATGCGCGCAGAATGACGAAACCGTTCTGCATGCACTCGTCCAGTGTCCGTGCATTACTGACTTGTGGAGTTATGTCGAACAGCTGTTGTCGCGTGTAGAACGGAACCGGCTATCGGCCGAGTCCATAATGAAGATCGACCCGCCGCCTTCTTTTCGCCAGGAAGGGTAGGCAATTTTTCTCTGTCTGGTGGCCGTATCGAAAGAGGTTGGATGGTGGACCAGGCTGAATCAGCCAATCCCTCATCAACTTTTTCAAATTTCATTTGGAAAGGTAGGTGAGGGTGGAGAGAGAAGTGCTGCTCCCTCCTCCCAGTACATTTTCTGAAAGGTGGGTGAATGTGGCGAGAATGGCCCGTGTGAGTGGGCCTACTCTGATCATGCGCCTGTAGGTTGGTGAATTTGAGGAGGATAGGGGTGCCCTTCTTGGGTGCCTTCGAAGCGTCGGCTGGTTCAGGATTGGTGGGGTACCTGAATCAACCCTGGGTGGTTATCCCTCCTATAGGAGAATTTTTATTGTTGTATTTTTCCTGTTTATTGTTATCGTTTTCCTATTTTTTACTCGATTTTTATGTAAAACCTCCACTGTCCCCGTCTATTGTATTGTCCCCTATATGTCGGCCCTTGTGGCCAATAAATGAAACCATTATTATTATTATTAGGTGGATTGGCAGTATCGGTGAGGGCGGTGGATTGACAGTATCGGTAGAGAGTCGGACGCCATGCTTTCCAGCTTAGAATTACGTCCCTTTATGATCTGAGTGCAAATCTGAGGTTAATTTTGCCTTTCATCCTTACGGGATCGATTAAATAAAGTACCAGTCATGCACTGGATCGATTTAATCGACTTTCCTCTCACTGCAAATTGCTAGCCTTCTGCCTATATAAGAAACCATTATTATTATAATTATTATTGTTGTTGTGGAAGTATACACGTCACAGGAAATTTTGCTCCCGTAAGTTTGTGATTTTTGAACCGTTTTTATTGCGAACTTATTGTAAAAATTTATATTGTTTTGTATTTAAACACACCCCGCTTCTCTTGGGGTGGTCGAAATTAATCGGTATTTAACCCTTCAGGGCTAAATTCCAATTTGAACTTTACATCTGGCAAATACGTCCACTAAAAATAAGAAACATGGCGTCACTCAAGAAATCTCTTTCTCTACCTTGTCTTCCCTCACAACTTCTTTCTTCACCAAGCAGTCAGCGTGGAATCTCGCTTTCCCTTTCGTCTTCTTCATTGTCACATAATCAAGCAAAGGCCATTTCATCTTTTTCATCAAGCGGCGGTCGAGAAGCGGCTGATGTTGATGCATTTGACAACAACGACAACAAAGGAAGTAGTAGCAGCAGTAACAATAACTCCAGTGATAGCAGTAGCAGCGGCAGCAGTAACACCAACGACACCACCACTAGTAGCAGCAGCAGCAGCAGTAACGGTAACAACAATGGTGCCGCTGAAAAAAGGACCATTCCTGTTGCGGGGGTGACCAGAAATGTAGAGACGGTGATAATCACGGAGGAGGAGATGGCGATCGCAAGGCCCATGGTGACTAGAAATGCCAATCGAGTCTCATTGAAGACGCCACCCGATTTTTTCAAGGACCAAGAGCTGCGGACGGTGACATACCGAACTGTGAATGAAAGATCGCGTCTGGTGGAGAAAGCCACGAAGGCTCAGATTCAAAAGGCCTTGGGGTGCGTGTGGGCACGGAAAACCCACATCACTCGAGGCAAAAAGTATGCCACAGTAGATGTATTTTTTGCCACACCCCAAGAGGCGAAGTCTCACTCTTTGGTAACCCTAAAGAGTGAAGAGATAGTTTTGGTGCCCTCCTACTGCGAGCAGAATATTGTAAGGGCCAAAGTGAAGACACCCATACCAAAGCCACGGACAACCAAAACAGCGGCAGCAGTGGCAGCAACAACAGTAGCAGTAGCTTCACCGGCGACAAAATCGCCAGAGCGGGCTCCACTACCACCACCAATAGCTGTGGAGCACATACCCCTCCCAGAGCCCACGGAATCCGACCTGGAATGTGAGGCCGGAGAGGAGTGACAAAAGGTCTGCCACAAAAAAGAAAAATCCCTTAGCTTCGCCCTCCAAAAGCGAGGGCAAACAAAGAGGGGTAAAGGCTGCAAGGCGACTTGCAGCAACACCACCATCACCATCACCAACACAAGCATCACCAACAACAACCACACCACCACCACCAGCATCACCAAAACACGAACATCGCAAACACAACAAAGCACAAGAAAACAGCAACAAAACCAAACCCCACCAAAATCATTACACAGCCATAAACATGGCAAATAAAGAACTCTTAGAACATATAAAGCAGAAGGCAGACATGGCAGACAAAAATTACTACATCCCACCACACCGGGAACTTCCCCCAAAAATATAAACATTATTGAAATTAAAATAGAACATTATAAACATTTAAAAGAAAAATTCCCCAACGCAGTTGGAGACTTCAGAGGGTCGGTTACCAAGAGGATATACACCGACATCATCTTGAAGACACCCATGACCAGCCAAAGAGACGGTTCGACTGTCACTTTCCCACACGATCAGAGTAGGTGATCCTTTCTCACTTGCCCCGTTCCTCACCCAACATGGCCGTATTCAGGATCGCAAGTGTAAACGTGCGTGGCTTGAGCTCGGTTTAGAAGCAGGGTCACTTGCTTAACGACCTCAGGTCACTAAACATAGATGAGGTGGCCATCAGCGAGGCGAGAATCTCCGAAACGCAAGCTTTCGCACCGATCTTCGACGGTTACGAGGTGTACGCATCTCCGAGCCGTCCTGGAGCGGAGGGCGGAGTGGCTGTGTTGTTTCAGAAAGGCTTGGGTCTCGCCATACGTACCATCTTCCTGGACCCAGAAGGTAAGTCGGTGGTGCTGGACGTAAGCGGCACCGAAGGCAACGCTTTCATGCTAGTAGCCGTCTGTGCCCCGTCAGGGACAGGACGGCCAGATTTCTTCAGACGTCTAGAGACCTTTCTTGGAACGTCCCGCTCTTTAGTGTTAGTGGGCGACTGGAACGGTATCTTGGATGTACGCTGGGATTGTGTGGGGCTAGTGGATGGGGAGGAGGGTACAAGAGCCTCACCAACCTGCTCAGACGTTTTGAACTGTCTGACAGGTATCGACTGGATCAGCCGAATGTGCCAATGTGGACATGGACAAACCGCACCGGGTCATCCAGATCGTATCTCGATAGGGTATTCTGCAGAGAACTAGATAAGGCTAGTATAAGTTGTTCACATTTTAAAATAGTCGACTACACAGACCACAAATTTGTGATCTGTGAGATCGACATAGACAGACTTCATAGACAAGGACTCGGTTACTGGAAGCTGAACGCGTCTTTCCCTGTGCGCAAAGCCTACAGAGACCGGATTAGCATATTAGTCAAGCGGGCGTTGACGGGAGCGGTCGTCAACAACAGGTGGTGGTTTACCCTGAAAAGGGCAATTAAAGTAGAGTCGATTAGGTTTAGCAAAGGACTAGTGATAGAGGAAAATAGAGTAGAGGGAGAGCTAGTCAGAAAGCTAGAAGAGGCGTTTAGGACAGGTATCGCAACCGACGTGCTTGCGGCGAGATTGGCACTCGAGCAATTCTTCAACGCAAAACACGAAGGCTGCGTTGTCAGAGCTAGAGCGCGTGCTCTGAAATACGAGGGGACAAAAGCCGTCCAATGGGCCCGGGTGGCAGAGGCGCGACGTGGCAACAAAGCCACAATTCGGTCTTTATCTGTTCGGGAGCGGCGGCGGGCCGGATCGGGGTATGGACTTCAGTGCATACCTTGACGGACTGCCTTGGCTCTCGACGACCGCAGCACAGTGTTGCGAAAAGCCAATAACAGCCGGTGAAATACGGGAATCGATGGCTAACTGCACGAGAGGTAAATCGCCAGGTTTGGATGGTCTGCCCTACGAGCTTTATGCATTTATGCCAGACTTGTTCGGTGACCTCTTGGTAGATGTCTACTGCAACTGGCAGCAGAACGGGAGCATTCCCAGTTTTGTGAGCCGGGGAGCGGTGGCGCTGCTGAGAAAAGACCCGAACAAGGGGATGTTATCGAAAACTTCAGGCCCATAACCCTGCTAAACGCAGAGTTCAAGATTTTGGCCAAGGTGTTAGCAACGAGGTTGGCGCTTGTCGTCAAGGGTCTGGTGGGAGAGGCGCATACATGCGCCATTCCGAACAGATCCATACACGACAACCTCCACCTCATGCGATACATCATAGATAGGGTGGTTAAGGAACCTGGCACGGGTGGGGCTCTGATCAACTTGGATCAATCCAAAGCATTCCATAGGGTCGACCATCGTTACCTACCGGCAGTCCTGAGGGCGGCTGGCTTTGGGCCCGTCTTCAGAGGCTGGATCGCTGCCATGCACAGCGACATCTGCTCTGTGGTGAGAGTGAACGGTCACCTTTCGGAACCGTTCAACATCATGCGCTCAGTCCGCCAAGGATGTCCCCTCTCGTCCCTCTTGTACGTATTGACTCTCGAGCCATTACTGCACAAACTGGAGACGTTGAGTGGGGTCCCGCGCGAACTAGGATGCGGAAGATCCGTGTCAGCATATGCGGACGATGTCACCGTAGT
This sequence comes from Eledone cirrhosa, assembly GCA_964016885.1. Classification (NCBI taxonomy): domain Eukaryota; kingdom Metazoa; phylum Mollusca; class Cephalopoda; order Octopoda; family Eledonidae; genus Eledone; species Eledone cirrhosa. Next base: position 198,518,064 of record OZ024741.1, read on the forward strand.
GGTGTCCAACGCCAAACACATCGAGGCGATCGGCACTACACTAAGAGAATACGAAGCGGTGACAGGAGCAATGATCAACCAGGAAAAGTCAGTGGGTCTGCAGCTCGGCACCTGGAGAGGCAGGTCCATGCCGTCCAACAGCGTCGTCGGGCGCTGGACGGACGGACCGGTTAAATTGCTAGAGGTCTGGTTCGGTCCGGACCTCCAGACGGACAAAAATTGGGACGAGGTGACGAGCAGGGTGGCTTCTCTCACCCAGAAATGGGCGGAGAGGAAGCTATCCCTGAAAGGTCGAGCGGAGGTGGCTAACGCGTACATCGCGCCCGTCATCTACTACTGCCTGACCGTCGTACCGTGTCCTAAGCCCCGCCAGACTGCGCTGGAGCGTTTGCTCTTTCGCTTTTTGTGGAAGGGACGCGCTCCGATGGTCAGGCGGTCCATCTGCTGTCAACACCCGCTACGTGGAGGGCTGGGCATGCCGTGGCTGATGATGCGCAGACACGCGCTCAGGCTACGACATCTCCACCTCTTCCTCGACGGTGATCAGGTGTGGTCGCCGTTTGCTAGACACGTCTTTCCCCAGCTCGTCTCCTTGACGGAGCTGCAGTACTGGGTCAAGCGAAGACCGAGAGGGAGCGCTTGGAGACTGGAATGTCTTCAGGCGCTCACAGCCCTCGACCAATCGGGCAATGTGATCGGTGGAAACTCCACCTTGGCGTTCTATAGAGGATTAGTGGAGGGGAAGAGCGACGACGTACTTGGAAAAACTCTAGGCGTCGACGAAAATCAACTAGCCAATCTCTTCGGAAGGACTTTCGGGCCGGGGCCTATGGACAACTTCCAGAAATCCCTGGCCTGGCAGTGCTACCGGGGAGCTTTGCCAGTTCGGGATAAACTCTACAGGCATGGAGGTGCCGTCAGCCGGGCATGTCCGAGATGCGCGCAGGGCGACGAAACCGTCCTGCACGCACTCGTCCAGTGTCCGAAAATTGCTGACTTGTGGGTTTATGTCGAACACCTGCTGTCGCGTTTAGGACGGATCCGGCTATCATCTGAGTCCATCGTGAGGATTGCCCCGCCCTCCTCCTTTAGCCGGGAAGGGCAGGCAGTTTTTATCTGCCTGGTGGCCATGGCGAAAGAGATAGTATGGTGGACACGTTTGAAAGGGCTGAAGACGAGCACTTACCTCTTCGGTGATGCTCTGATTGACTTTTTCAAATTTCATTTGAAAAGGAAAATCAGAGTAGAGAGGGAAGTGCTCTCTTCCCAGCATTTTGTTGAAAGATGGGTGAGAGAAGCAAGAATGGCCCGAGTGAATGGGCCTACTCTGAGCATATATCTGTAAATTAAAGGTGGAAAACTGGGAGAGGGCACTTGCCTTGGTGGTCAGGGTCATTGTGGCTTTTTACTGGGCTTTCTCCACAAATGTCCCTCCGAAGTCTCCCACCTATTGGGGAATTTTTCATTGTTATTTTCATTGTTATTTTTGTTACATCCTCTGTTTTTGTTTTTTTACACGCAGAAATGCCCATTTGTACCGTCCTGCATTGTCCTGCACTGTCCTTAATGTCTACTTTATGTAAACCCTTGTGGTTAATAAAGAAATCATTATTATTATTATTATTATTATTATTATTATTATTATTATTATTATTATTATTATTATTATTATTATATAAATATGTATAGTATCTTGATGGTACCAGATGCGTCATCGAATAATAAAGTAGATAGGGTACTAGGCAAAATCCGTTGAAAATCTAGACCTTAAAGGGTCACAATTTCATACAAATTTGTATAATTAAATATATAATTTCTTCCGGTCAATAACTAAGTCTCTAAATATATTTGCCGCATAGCAATATTGTAGAAATATCCAAGGCAATGGAGAGGGTTGTATCGTTTTATGACCTTTCATGATATTTATCGTGAGTGAGTGGGTAATGTGTAGTGGAAAATGCAGGCTTTGTAATTTTCTTAGTTTTGTCAGAACAAGAAGTGTCAAAATGTAGGTCTTACTAAACAGTTAGTTGGAATTATTTTAATGGCAATGGGATGCTTAACTAAGAGAGGGGAAGGAACAGTGTGGAAGTAGCTAAGGATGTTAAATAACCAGGTGCCAGCTCTGTATATAAGTCCTATAATATTGAAATTATCTGTAAACTAGCGTAGTTAGAGTGTGTGCTGCCTGAGGACAACGATTGAATCTGCAAGCCACGCACACTCAAATATATACAACAGACCCAAAAGTGTCACCTAAGACGGACGTCCCTCTCCTCCTAGCTACACTCCTCTGTAAAGTCGCTGGTAAACTAATTAATGTCACAAACTCATCATCTACTTATATATTATGGACTGTTTCGTCTAAAGAATAACAAAATTATTTTTGTTATCAATGGAATACTAAGGGCGTAATATCGTTAAAGCATTGGATAACATGCTTTGCATATAGTTACGGCCCGTTACGTTCTGAGTTCAGATCCCACCATGGTTACCTTTGCCTTTCATCCTTACGAGATCGATAAAATAAAGTACCACTAACACACTGGAATCGGTTTAATCGACTTTCCACTTCCCTTTAAATTGCTGGCCTTGTGTCAAATGTAGAAACAATTGTTAATGGAATCATTTTCTCTGCTCCTTTACTTCATCACAATAGAATGCAGCAGTGTACAGGAAATGGAATGAAATCAATTTCATGTTTTAAAAATTCTTGCATACTAATAAATGGGTTATCAACTATATAACTTGGGGATCCTGTCGGATTATATAGAAACAATTACTTCCAAAAGGATCTTCTGGAAGGCATGTCTGAGGACTCTGTCCCCACGATCTTCTCGAGAAGAAGAAGAACCATAAAACACTATGGCCAATTCATAATCATAACTGCGTCCTGAATATATTTTCTTATCCTGTTAGTAAAATAAGTTGGATTACTTTGAATAAATAATGAATGAATATTACATAATTTATCTACTAAATTTCGTAACTCTTGATTAAATATAAATAATTTTATTGCTTATTTCAAGATTCACTTCTTTTAAAATTTCCAAATGTCAATACTTCCGGTTATGATATAATGGACTCTATATTATATCGTTTATATAAACGTTCATATACCTGCATCGTTATATAACGTTTATATTTCCGTCGCTAATTTTTTCCCTTTTCGTTTTCATCAAATTTTGCCGTAATGCAGTTTATACATAATATCGTCTTTTTTAAATGTATCATGGATTACTTTACCGATTACAGAAGACAGTGTAACACAGTCTCTCTTCAATTTTTGTGCATATTTTCAATTACGATTTTATTTGACATATCATATCTGCATGCATATGTATTTGCGGTTTTTCTGCTAGTGGATTTAATCGATCCAATTATACATTTATTTCATTGGCATTGATTGAGGAGTGAAAGAAAAAGTGACCCTGCGTAGTTTGATAGAAAGATGACAACTTCCACAAAAGATGAGTGTTTAACAAAAATAAATAAATAAATAAATAAAGTAAAAATGGATGCTCTCCGTAACTTGACAATTAAAAATATATTATTAGTAGCCTTTTATGTAAATATGAAACGAAGATTTTGGGTTGTTGTGGAAGAGGATTATAAACACGACAAATACCAATAATTCTGGTTGGATATATAATTTTACTTCACTTCGGCATAAAGAAATAAAATATATGATTACTTTGAATCATGAATATAAAGTTTGATTGTAGTATTCCCAAATGAAAATAGTGTTCAAAAAGGCTTCTGCGATGTTCCATTAAAAAGTGAAAAGTTGTAGTAGTAAGCTCGCAGTGGCATGGAAGCTGTGTTGTCTATATGAAGAGGCAGATGACTGAGTGAGTTAGGACCACAAGACAGCCTATTTATAATGACAGCTAGTTATTTTTTATAGATAACAGATGACCCCAGAATATGTTCTTCCTAGGAATGGAGCTGTAAATCCTACCATCAGGAGAATGTATCTATTGTCTTCTCTGTGAAGTCGCAAGTCATTTACTTGGTGACCATGGGAAAACATTTCTTTCGCTACAAATATATTTTAGTTGTTTATTATTCATCTCTTCTCTTTCTTCTTCGTCATCTTCGTCCACTTATTCCTGGGAGAGTCGTGGGGCAGAGTTCTCAAACACGCCTTTCAGTGAGTCCTGTTAGAAACAACCTAAACCAATTGATCTGGCTAGATCTCTAAACGAGACCACCCGAGCTCATGGATGTTATCCAACCATCTTGCTCGGGGTCTACCACCTAGGTTTCTTGTCGGTTGGTTTTGCCGGTAAAATCTGTCCAGCGATTCTTTCCTGAGACATTCTGACCACGTCTGTAATATCGGAGCTGCGATCTCCCAATTCGGAGATGTGGTGGCTCTTCCCGGAGCAATTCTCTGATCTATCAGGTAACGTTACTCCAGACAACTAAGCAACGAACGATTATGAGAAAGCTAGCTGGAAATGTTCGGCCTGGTCATTCGCAACACACGCACACACACAGGCACACACACAGGCACGCACACAGGCACGCACACACACGCTGTTTTGGACTACGCCTTGCACTTTTTAAAGGGATTTTAATCCAACGATATAAAAAGGACCACGCCACGTACACACAGACAGATTTAACAATTGTATCACATTGAACATTATTAATTGTATTTTTTTGTATTATTTTGGCATTTTTATTTATTCTCCGAATTTACCACAGACCTCACTTCACATTCACATTTACCACAGACTTCACTTCACATTCACCAAAAGATATTTGTCATCCTGAAAATTACATTAAGAGTACACACACGTATCTGTTGAATACTCAGCCACTACACGTTTATTCCGTGAGTAGGCTGTTTATTTGATCTGACAACACATTGTCAAAACCGACGGCTGTTCATTCCGTTCAGAATAAATCATTATTTGGTGTAGTGTTTGCATTTTGTGTAAACTAGCTGAGATACCCAGCGTTGCATGGATCATTACATCCATCTCTCCTCATACACAAATAAATCAATATTCTAACTTAAGATTGATTATTTTCCCCCAGTTACGTCATTTTCTTTTCAGTGTGTATGCTTTTGAAATAATATGACTTAAATAATTACAATCTACATTTTTTTCGTCTTGACCATCAATTAATAAAAAAAAAATTTGATCCTTTCATAAATTACAATTCGTGTGACACATTTTAATAATAACTAGCAGAATGGCCCGGCGTTGCTCGGGATTTGCTCTAGGGTTCTTATATATTTGATATATATTTATCCTTGTCGAGACTCGTGAAATAAATACGTTTGTTTATATATTGTTATTGTGTCTGCAAAAATATCTGTACACGAATATATAATTATATATATATATATATATATATATATATATATATATATATATATATATATATATATATATAACTGTACGGAATACCTCGGCCTCGGGGTGGTGTCTGCATTTTGTGCTTATAAAAAAAATTCGTAGGGTTTTTTTTCCGTGCGAAGAAAATCAATACTTTATCGCGAAATAAATACTTTTGTTTATATTTTGTTATTGTGTATGCAAAAATATCTGTACACGAATATATATATATATATATATATATATATATATATATATATATATATATATATATATATATATTTCGTTTCTGAATTTGTTTAGCAAGATTCTTTATCTGAAATCGTGTGTTGAAACTGATATTGTTATACTTAGGGAGGGTCATGTTGACGGTATCAACATGGCCGACACCTCATTATCTGAAGAGTTCAACAATGAAAATACCAACATTTATGGAAACACGGAAATAGATAATAATGAAATGTCTGTGTTACGTCTGCCACCGAAATTTGCGACATTCAAGAAGGTAAATATGATTAGTTGTCTGTCAGAAATAGAAAAATCATTTACGAAACTACGCTGGAGCATCAAAAACAAAAACAAAAGCAACAATATACGCACACACATATACAACACACATCCCAACAACAACAGACACACAGACACAAAAAACAACAATAACAACAACAATAGCAACATACCCAGATACAACAACAACAATAGCAACATACCCAGATACAACAGACACGCAGACACAAACAACAATAACAACACACACGGAGACAACAATAACAACAACACACACATCAACAACAACAACAGTAGCAACATACCCAGATACAACAACAACAGACACGCAAACACAAACAACAATAACAACACACACAACAACGATAACATACACACACACGGAGACAACAACAACACACATCAACAACAACACACATCAACAACAACAACACACACGCATTCAATGCCTCTCACCACCACCACAATCTTAACAAACACACAGACACAGAAAACAAGTAATGACAGTAGCACAGAAATCAGAGAAATAAGAGAAAGTAATAGGATTAAAAGGAAAAGGAGATGGGAGACTAAGGACAAAGAGAATAACCAAGACGAACACACAGACACACAAAATAGGGTAGATAACAACATTGAGCCAGTGGAAAGAGACAGGAGTAATTATGAGAGACATAGAAACAACCATGAAGCTGAGACTGCTGCTGTTGGTGGAAATAGAAACAACACAACTAACAATAACAATAGCACTAGTACACATAAAGCAGCAGCCTGGAACTCTCCGTTTTATAACCCCTCCGATAAATCATTCGACCTACGACGAGTCCACGCCACGACTTTGCCATTTAACAAACGCACGCAGTTGCCGTCGCAGGTCGATGAACAAACAGAAGCACAATTTAGTATAGCTAAATCCGAACTTAGAAATATTATAGAACAGTATAGCAAGAAGCATAATAGAATAGAGGCCCAGCAACTGGGAGAAAAATCTGCAAATGGCTTGCGTAAGCTCATGCAGCGCTCGCGTAATGGAGAGATAGCATGCTTTCCAACAGACAAGTCTGGCAGAATGTCGGTTGACAGCCTGCCAAACTACATCCAGGCAATGCAACCCCACATCACTAACACAAGAGAGGTAACACCACAGGAGCATGAGGATAGAGAAAAAACCCTCAATGCCCATATGGTGATGTGGACAAATATAATGCAGCCCAACAAAAGGACTGCCAATAACTTCCAGGCCTGGAACAATGACGTACCAGCGTTGTATGGGCTTCGAAAAGACCATAAAACGGGCTGGGACCCTGTCGCGGGACCACCAACACGGCCAGTCTGTGGGGCTAACATTGCTAGTAACTACAGACTGTCCTACTTCCTCTCCCTGATCATACGCCCCATCATTGAGATGTCCCCAGATGTGTGTGACAGCACGGAGGACCTCCTCAGCAGAATCGACGCGGGTAACCGATCTGGGGACCTAACAAACTGCATAATAGGCAGTATGGATGTTGTGTCCCTGTATCCATCTATTGACGTGGATTTTGCTGTGGAGAAATGCGTCGAAATGATCAGCGAGAGCAAGGTTGAGTTCCGTGGGATTGATACCAGTGAGCTGGGAATTCTACTTAAGCTTACCCATAGTAATAGTTACCTAGACACTTATGACCTTAGCAACCTGTGCCCTACAAGACCAGCAAGAGGCAGACCACCTACCATTACCTCAATGGCCAAGAAAACCCACACAGATAGATGGAACGGGTGGACCAGAGCCATACGGACACCCGAAAACCACGATGAACTGAAGAAAATGATTGCACATGCGGTAGGGGCCAGCATAAAATTAACCCTTAAGGAACATATGTTCAAATTTAATGGTAAAACATATGCCCAAGAGGAAGGAGCAGCCATTGGTGTTAGCATTGCAGGCGACATAGCTAACTTATTCATGGTATGGTGGGACGGTAGACTTAAACAAAAACTTAATGAACAATTAGAAGACAGCTTAACCCTGATAATGTACTCCCGCTACGTAGATGATATAAATATCGTAGTTAAGACACCCCCACTAAAGAACAGTCAGGAACTAGAGAAAAACACAATGGAAAGCATCCAGCAAATAGCAAACTCCATCCACCAGAGCATTAGAGTTACTATAGACTACCCAAGTAGACACCCCAACCATCGATTACCTGTACTAGACACAGAGCTCTGGTTAGATACAATTAACAACCAAAAACAAATCCTCCATTCCCATTATGCCAAACCCATGACTTCCAAATATCTGATCCACCGAAACTCGGCCATTTCGGACCATACCAAAATCAACATACTGATTGCGGATTTGGTACGGGTGATGAGAAATGTGTCCCGCATGTGCAACCCCGAAGAACTAGAGAGACACATACAACACTTCATCCACCGTATGCAGTTCTCTGGCTACAATCAGAGAGATAGAATCAGAGTGTATAAAGGAGCCAGAACCAAATGGGAAAAAATGGTAAATAATGACATAAATGGGACCTGCCCCTTGTATAGGAGCAAATTTTGGAATAGAATAGAAAGAACTAAGAAAAAGGCCAATAGAATAAACTCATGGTATGATAGCAATAAATACCAGAGTGTAATGTTCATCAATACAACCCCTAGAGGCGAACTAGCCTACAAATTTAGAAGGGCCCTAAAGAAACATAATCTCAATATTAAGATAGTAGAAAGACCTGGTACCTCCGTAAAAACACTTATTAGCAAGACATACCCGTTCCAAAGACCCTCATGTATAGATAAGAAATGTATAACCTGTAAAATAAGCCCCCATATTAACTGTAAAACTAGAAATGTAGTATATAGCATAAGATGTACTGAAGGACAATGTAGAAACAAAAATATAGTGTACATAGGTGAGACAGCTCGTAGTATAGGGGAACGAATAAATGAACACTGGCGAGACCTCCAAGATAATAAAGAATCATCTGTGCTCTACCAACATGCTAAGATAGAACACAGGGGTAAATTAGAGAGCATAGAAATAAAAATAGAATCCACACACAAGAAAGACGCAATGTTTAGGCAAATTACAGAGGCAGTAAGCATAAAAGAATTAAAACCAAAATTAAATAGAAAATATGAGTGGAACAGCAACATCACAACTTACAATTAAGGACAAAATGAAAACACACACAGGACAAAATGAAAACACACACACACATAGAACAAACAACTTACAATTGAAAACACACACAAAATGAAAACACACACAAGACAAAATGAAAACACACACACACATAGAACAAACAACCAACCAACAATAAATAAATAAATAAACAAACAAATAGAAAAATAGAAATAGAAAAATAGAAAAATGAACACAAACACAGACAGACACCCGGATGTGGCGCATGCGCAAACTGAGCACGCAACCCACACACAAACAAAATGGCATAGGATAGAAGAAAGGAAAGGCACAGAAACGAAGAAAGAAATCCCCAGTCACTGAAGAGGTCACAGAGTGTGTGACGAAAGAACTATGACTATATATATATAAACAACTATCTGGTTGTGGAACCAACCAACCAACCAGAAATTTATAAATTTGTAAATTTATAAATATATAATAAATTAAATTGAAGTGAAAGCAACTGGTGCGTGTGTTTCTTATTGGCAACATGACCCTCCCTAAGTATAACAATATATATATATATATATATATATATATATATATATATATATATATATATATATATATATATATATATATATTAAAATAACAGATTAAAGTTTAAGCCAAGAATCGCTGCTTTCACCCTTAACGGGATCTTTTGAAACTAAAATTTAAAAAAATCAATCTGTCAACGCAGATATAAATATTTCGAAAAACGTTGCAACCGAAGGAAAACAGGAAGATGATACTTTGGTTCGTGAAGACGTTCCCTGGCATAAGAATATATATATACACACTATATATATACATATATACACACACACACACTGATCGCGTCATAATGACGTAATGCAGACAGCCAGGCATACAGACAGATATTATAAGGACGCGACGTTATATCTATGTATCTATCTAAAAAGAGAAAGACTAAGAATTATAGACAGAGATCGCTAAATTGCCTAATGCAGTGCCTAGAGCATTGAAAATTTGAATTTTTTTTTGTTCAAAACACGCACGGGACCATAAGTATTACATGTGTAAAGTTTGAAAAAACTCGGTTGGGTGGTTCTCGAGTTTTAGTGATTGGACAGACAGACAAACAGACATTCTCTGCTTTAGCAATATAGATAATAATTGTTTCTACTTTTGGCACAAGGCCAGCAATTACCCAGTACATTACTGGTACTTTATTTTAGATAATATAGATAATTTAGATAATATAGATAATAATGAAATTATTGTATACAGTGCTCAGGTGCACTACAACTCATCAAAGGTGCATGTATAATACATAGAATAATATACAAATGTCAGAGAAGTGAATAGTTTATGAGTCATGATATACATGTGTGTGTATGTGTATGGAGGGGGAATATTAGGTGTAGTGTTGGCGAATCTCAGGAAGCATGGAGGTTTTAAAGGATGCAGTGTCTCAACAGCTAATAACTGATGCAGGTAGTTTGTTCTATGCTTCAGTACCTCTGAGCGTGAACAAATGTTTCCGAAAGTCATGGGAGCTGTGCTGTTTTCTGACTTTGTTGGCATGCCCACGTGTGTTAGACACATGGAAATCAAAAAGGTACTCAGAGTTGTTGTTGGCAAGATGATTAATAATTTTGTGGGTGTTTACCAAGTCAGTTGCCAGGTGTCAGAGATTCAATGTACATGCCCAGGGAAGCAAGGCGTTCAGAGTATGGTAGATGCCTGATGGAGGGTATTCGCTTGGTTGCACGTCTCTGAACAGTTTCCAGGCGATCAATGTTCTGAGCAAGATAGAGGTTCCAGACAGGTGATGCAAATTCTAAGTGTGGCCGCACCATAGCTGTATACAGCTTTAAATAGATGGCTGGAGAGTGGCTGACAAAGGTCTTGCTGAGTGATGCTAAGACACCCTCGGTCTTCTTGACAATTTTAGAGACGTGCTTCGTCCAATGCAAATCGCTGCTGACAGTAATGCTCAGGTTACGTTCACAAGAAGACTTCTTGATATTAGTGTTGTGGAGGGAGTATGTGGAGGCTGGGTTTTTACTCCCAAAATGCATGGTGGTACACTTGTCCACAGCCAGCTTGAGTTGCCCGTCCGTGATCCATTGTTGCATTTTATAATGCGGTATTGATTTAAATATATTAGAACTTTTAGATACTTTTGCATTGCATTTAACCCACTTTTTGTTTTTATTTTTTCTCATGCATGTATAAATGAAAAATTGGCTTTTGATTCGGTGAAGATTCTCATCCAACATCTGCTAACCCAATGAGTTAGTTTTTCGAAGCCCCAAGTTCAAGCAGCGATTCGGCAGTCTTGGAAAAGTGAAACCTATATAAGTGGATATAATTCAGACTAAGCGTCAGACCTGCAGTAATCAAATGAATTTCTCCACAATTTAGCTGTTCATATTATAGACGACCTTGCCTGTGTTCAAATGTGGAATCACAGAAGCATCACTGTCGAAACCCTGGTCCTTTTTCAGCCACACCACATGCTTAACGCATCGACCATCAGCTTGTACACAACGACCAACACGACACCCAACCAGAATAGAAGAAATCGAGCATTTTTGTCTACAACCTCTTAACTATATGGTCAATTAATCAATTAACACTTTTTGCTTTCTCAACGTTTTTGTTAAAAAAACCCAACAAAAACACTTCATCCACTATCTTCAGTTAATTTCAAAATTCTTTCCACAATTCCAACTTCTTCTCTCCAATGTTTTAATATCTCACTGTCCTATTCTTGCACCTCTATATTAAATATTTACTCACACACAACATCCATCTCTACATCTCACACACATTTCCCTCTATTTAGTACACCTCATAATTCTTTTTTTTCTTTTTCTTTGCTTTTTCTCCTTGTTTTCTTTCTTTTTTTTTCTCAGCCCCCCATATTTCAATATCACCTCTCTATCTTTGCTATCCTTTTACAATTATAACATTTACTGCAGTCTTGCCCATGTGGAATATTACCCAAACTCACAGCCTTTGAATTTTTACTTCTAATGTTTTTTCCTTCTCTTTCCATGTTCATTGCTCTTTCTCTTCCACTGTATTTACTTGCCTCTCACATGACCACACTCATCTCCACACACTCATCATCCTCCTCCCTGTCCCCCCTTCTCCACTTTCTATCTCTCCCTCTGCTCACCCCTTACTTCATCCTCACGCGCAGCCCACCTATGTCTTTGCTCGACCCGTTAGTGACCCGATGTTTCGATCAAACTATCACTGGTGATTGCCGATTAATAAAGTTGCCACCACTTTAACCTAATCCACTCTAGGTGGTGGAGGTATGCGTTGAACGACCAAGAGACTTGCTTCGTGGAATGACTATGTCAGCCTTCGACCTCTCATTCTCCACCAACTTCGGCACGCACGAGAGGAGCTAACTTGTCTCCACCTATCCCCACCTCCTCTCCACCGCAGGTTCCGAACGGAATTAACCCTGCCAACCCCACCACTTCTACAACTGGTAGCCCACCCCTAGCACCACCCAACCTCTGCCCTAGTCCCACCGTTAGAACCAATGCTGCTTACACTGCCTCTTTTACTAGTTTACTCCCTCGATTGAATTCTAACGCTGGCCCTCTACTGTCGGCCGCTGCCAGCCCCCCCCCCCCCCCCCCCCCCACCTGACTGTGCTCTCTGTGCCGGCACTAGCCGGTACCTAAAGACAATCAAATATCACGTGTGCTACCAAAACTACCACAAGAGCTGTGTCGCCATCACCAAGGCTCAAGCCAAAAGACTTCAATACTGGACCTATAATCAGTGCTACTTTAGCTCCGACGTTCTTGGTGGAGACGTCCCACGCTTCGACGACTAACTCTCTACGAGGACATTGCTGCAGCCCTCCAGGGTTTATCAAAATCGAAACTAATCAACCGGATCCCTAAGGGAGCTCGGAATAGCTTTGCACGTGCCCTCCCCAATCTATTGAAAAGCATCCTCTCAAGCGGTAGTTCCAGCTGTTTGAGTCCTCCCCAACCACTTCTCACCTCACTTTGACATCGAGTTGGTGCCTGCCAACAGACAACCGATAAACCTCAAGCATGCGGTTAATGCCAAATTCAACGAATTTGACATTAAAGGGGCTGTCTGCCTCATCTCTTCTCTGTCCTCCCTTGCTCCGTGTAACTTTGATTCTTTTGAGCGACTGAAAGAGAACCACCAGAATACTCCAGACCGGTCTATACCACAGATGACATCAGAAAGGCGATTCCATCCTTCCCTGCTGGTTCAGGCGTGGGAATTGACGGCCTTCGACCTCAGCACCTCAAGGATGGTATCTCCTTATCGGCTGGTGGCGCCGGACTCGAGTTCTAGGAGAGTCTGACTCAGTTTGTGAATCAGTTCTTTTGAGCGAACGCTCTACCCTATATCCGCCCACTGTTCTTCGGTGCGAAATTATTCGGTCTCTATAAACCCAACGGAGACCCATTGCGGTTGGTTGCACCCTTCACCGTCTCATTGCAAAGGTCTGTTTGCTATCGGTCTCTGACGCGTTGTTGGAGGAATTTTCCCCCATCCAGCTAGGGGTGAGTATCAATCTGGGATGTGAGGCTGCTGCCAACGCTATCAGAGCCTTTACCAACTTGCTCTCCATGCTTCCGAGGGTCATTCTCAAATTTGACCTCAAGAACGCATTCAACTCCGTCAGCTACGATGTCGTCCTGAGCTCAGTAAGAGAGAGGGTCCCACAACTCTACCACTTTGCTTGGCAGGCTTATCAGGAGCCCTCCCACCTCTCTTTTGGTGACCAAATCATCATCTCAGCCTCAGAAGTCCAACAGGGTGACCCACTCAGGCCCGTTCTGTTTGCACTGAGCATTGATGACATCACCAAGATGGGGGTTGAGTTGGACCTCAACGTCTGGTATCTCAACGACGCTTGTTTGTTCCGGATAGAGTTCTCGCCACTAACAAAATGATTCAGAAGCTTGGCCGTCGGGGTCTCCAGGTCAATAGCTCCAAATGTGAGCTCTGGATCTTCAACCACCTGACTTCTCAACATCAACAGACAATTGACGTGTTTACGGAGTCCTTCACTTCCATTGCAGTCCCTCCCCCGCCGGCTTGGCACTCCTTGGGAGCCCCAATTACAGACCTTGCCTTCCAGTCAATCTTCCAATCGAAGATGGTTGGCTTTGATCAGCTGCTGAAGAATATTGAAGCAATCGAACCACATCAGGTTTTTTCATACTCAGAAACCACCTTTCGATTCCTAAGCTTCTATATCTGCTCAGGGTCAGCCCTTCTCACCGATTTCCGTCATGCCTCTAATGCTTCGATGACCTAATCTTCGAGAGACTCGAGTGCTTGGTCAATGTTAGAATCCCCAGAGTCCCGCAATCAGGCTGCGTTGCCCAAGCGATTTGGGAGTCTTGGTCTTCATAAGTGTTCGTCCCTCTCTCTCTCCCCTGCTTCCTTTCCTTCACCCTGGTGAGCAAGATCCTCTCCTCTCCAATATGTTTTCCTTTTCCCTTTCCTTTATATTATATTGTGCTTTCGTTCTGTAAGTATTCGATAAAATAAAGTACCAGTAATGCACTGGGATAATTGCTGGCCTTGTGCCAAAAGTAGAAACAATTATTATATTTCTTTTTATACAACTGTGAATAAAATTAATTTTAGTAAAAAAAAAAGAAAAACTATTTTTTTTTTTTTATTTTGCAAACAATAAATATTCAAATATTTTTGTTTACATGTATATGGAAAAAATACACTCAAATTGGAGATAAGGAAAGATCTTTGTATTCATTAACTTTTATACGTCTTTCTGCTAGAGTTAGTTTACAAAATCTAAGTTGGGTAAAACCCAACTTGCTAAGAGCTTGTGCTACAGTGTGTATGAATAGGCTTTTGACTACGAGCCTGACATAGCAAATAATGCAATAAATAGATTTAAAAAAAACCTGCTGACACGTAACTAGGACTGGTTAGTTTTCTAACACGTTAATTATGAGAATGAAATTTACATTGTATCATCGCTTACATTCGAACCGATACATATCTTATTATTATAGGGCGGTGGATTGGCAGTATCTATAGAGGGTCGGACGTCATGCTTTGACGCATAAAGTTACGGGCCTTTCCATTCTGTAGAAACAATTATTATATTACGGCCCTTGCCATTCTGAGTTCAAATCCCGCCGAGGTTAACTTTGCCTTTCATCCTTACGGCGTCGATAAAATAAAGTACCAGTCACGCACTGGGGTCGCCATGCTTTGAAGCAAAGAGTTAAGGCCTTTATGGTCTGAGTTCAAATCCCGCCGAGGTTAACTTTGCCTTTCATCCTTACGGGGTCGATAAAATAAAGTACCAGTAATGTACTGAGTAATTGCTGGCCTTGTGCCAAAAGTAGAAACAATTATTACATTAATAGGGCGGTGGATTGGCAGTATCGGTAGAGGGTCGGACGCCATGCTTTGCAGCAAAGAGTTACGGCTCTTTATGGTTAAATTTGCCTTTCATTCTCTATATCTATTACTCACTTATTTTCTCTCACTCTCCATCCTTCTAGGAAGAAATCTGCTGTACTAAGGTGTGGAGAGGTAATGGGCTCCGCCTGTTTTTGAAATGTCATACAAAACGCCGTATGTCAATATGGCGTCACTTCCTCATATTAAGTATGTTACCACTCACTTTACTATGTAGTCGAAGTCCCTGGTATTTTCTTTCCGTCATTTTTAATGTTTGCTTACGCAACGTGTAGAAAAGCTAATTGCAAATTAGAATGGTAGTGCATGATATGTATTTCAGCTGATAGCGATATAGTCGTTTTCAACTTTATGCATAGTCTTATCCAATTGTGCAAAAGGTTCTCCGTGCCAGAGCCAATTACAAGCTGTTTGAGAGGGCAATGTTTCTGCTGCAGTACACATGGTGACCTCGATTGACACAGTACATCCACACAGGTTGTCCTAGCCATAGTATAATTGCTAACTTCATGGATATTCTACGCTTTAATTTAAGATATAGCATTTAAAATGTTATATTTATAAGTTATATATACACTCGTATATAATATAATTTAGCTTTAGTTAAGCTATATGAAAAATAACAACAAACAGTGATCTGTCGAACTGTTTAGTTGTCAGAACTAAAACCAAGCTCTTGCAACCCGCCTCACCGAAAGTGCCTTCACTCCCGACCAGTTCAGTAACAAGTCTGCAGTAAATGCGTTTCCGTCAAGAGTTCAACTTTATGAAAAAAAGGAAAAGAATGACTTCACTTGTAGTGAATAACAATTTAATTTTATAATTTTACAATTTTATAATTTTGCAATGTAGGTCTAATAAGTCTTTTGTTAACTTAGGTGGAAAGTTGTTTTTTTTATTCTGGATAACTTTCTCGCATTCGTCGATGGCGATTGTCAAACTGATCTAAAGTTGTAATATGTAGGTGTATATATAAAGAATTTTAGTGTGTCTGGGGAAGTGGTAATGAGGTGTAAAGTACACACATATATATATATATAGAGAGAGAGAGGGAGAGAGCGCGCGAGAAGATAACAAATCAAATCGAATAAATTTAACAAATGACTGAAACTACCAAAATGGAATATTTTCCTAAAAAATAATTCCTCTTTTAGTTCTTTCTTTTCTTTTTTCCTTTCCTTCTCCCCTCCACTCCCTCTCTCTCTCTTTCACACACACACTCTTCTTCCCTTTTCCAGCGTGACAAACTTTTTATATGACATATACAACAGCTTTAATATAATGGAAGACTAATGCCTAATTCTTCAGATGTCCACGAAGAATGGAACGTTGGCTTAATTCAACTTGAAAAGTGGTTTCCAATTGTTTGTTGGCAAGCTGGTCTCGCCTTTAATATCTCCGGTTACGTGGTATGATTAACTGCTACTTAGATCAATGCGAGATGCAAGATAGATAAAACTGCCGAGATTAAAATCGTTAGTAAATGAGGTAACTCCTTGATTCTGCTTGGGATTATTTATCGGATTGGTTAGTTAGAACTGAACCATTACAAAGGATTGTCTGTGACATCAAAAGGAAAACTGCAGTTTGCAGACATACAAGGCTAGAAGTTATGCGATTCTCCGGAATATGAAAAGGCACTGTTAATACAATGTTATTGTAGGGCAGCTATGTCATTGTTCTAGAAGCTGTCAAATGAAACGGAACACGGAAATGAGCCCCCGTATAGTTCCTTTGGATAATACCAGAAGGAATGGGCCATACGAGAGTTTTATAAAAGTAGCTCCTCTTCAGTTTGCTAATGGCTTTATCTCAACAATTACAGGTGGGTTATTGGAGTAGAAGCAGTACCGATATGTGTATTTAGGCGTAGTGGGCAATGGTGGAAGTGGTGTTCACTAGGCAAGAATAATTCGCCTTAATATTATCCACATTGAAAGGTTTGTGATACATAGGTGTAGTCGGAATGTGACGCATTATGAGCAATAGAAATTATCTGGCAATATTAGTAGTACGCCTAGGGAGGTGGATTAACAGGATCTGAAGGGCGCCGAACAACATGATTTGCGGCATATAGTTACGCCCCAAAATGGTTGGCCTTGTGCCTAAATCAGAAACCAATATTAGTAGTACGTCTAAGTTCAAATCCCACCAAGGTCAGCTGTGCCTTTCAACCTTCCAGGGTCGATAAAATAAAGTATTAGATAAGTACTAGGATTAATTTAACCAACATTGTCCTTCCTCCGAATATGCTGGCCTTGTGTCTAAATTAGAAATTAATACATAACGTAAGCAGTATGCCTACGTTATGTAATGGGTTACATCATCTACTTTCTTGTTCTTGAATCTGATGTGGGAAGGAGTTCTCCATAATGACTAACTTTTCACTAAAGCCACTCCTGATTTGAATCGCATTAAATTGAAATGCTACCCTGCCGAATATTTCACAGTCATTGAATAAATAGGACTTTCTCCTGCTTACACCTACTACTTAGTTCTTAATTATAGTTAAGTAATGGGGCACTAGGAATTTTGTGGGTAATACCTAAAACAAATTAGCTATCATTAGATTGACAGGGAATAGTTATTCGCCTTTAATATTGAATGAGACTGACGTCATTTCTATACAAATCTGAGATGTGTGGTGAAGATCACTTTTATGAGGATATCAAAGGTAAATAATCCCACAAAGCCCGCCACCTCAACATCCAATGGCCATGGTATAACAATTACATCTTCACATTCATTGTTATTCGAAGTATCGTTATAGCGACCGACAAAATACTTTATGACATATAATTACGGCCATTTACGTTTTGAATTCAAATCTCACCGTGGCCAACTTTACCTTTCATCCTTTCGATTAAAATAAGTACCCTTCAAATACTGGGGCCGATTTAATCGACTTTTCCCTCCCTTCAAACTGCCAGTCTTGTGCCTATATTAGAAACTAATGTTATTCTAATATCAATTTTTTTTTTGTTGGGAGAAATTATTTCCCCAAATATAGGGTTCTCAGTAGAAAAGTCTTCAATATGAATGAAGGAATGTGCCAATCCAAGAGAGAGAGAGAGAGAGATGAGTGGGGGAATAGCAGAGATTGCCACAAACGATTTAAAATTTAATATAATCAACAACTGACTTTGTTTAGATACAGAGATAGAGGGATAGGAGGCTCCACTTTCCTGTCGCATTTCATCTGGATTCTTAGAGATGCGAAACATGACTGCCCTACTATAATATAGAGTATTGTTGATAATGTCCTGGGTTCAATCCCACTGTGTGGCGCTTTAGGCAAATATCTTTATCAGAGATTTAGGTTGACCATAGCCTTGTTAGTAAAATTGGCTACACGGAAACTATGTGAAAGCTCATCTGATGGAATGCAGCTGTAATTCAAAGGCCCAGCCTAGACATACACTGTATCATGTTGATTCTGCCTTACAGTTATATGAAATGATTACGTGTGTATAGATGCAAAAAGGTCAATTGATCAAACAACTAAACACTCATTGTCGAAACCGATTTCATATTCCAACGGATCGTGTAACTGTCAAGCTTTGCTCGGCTGTAAATTTACACCTCTTATATCAGTCTGCGGTATCCTTCAACAAGAAATCCAAAAAGACCTCCTTCTTTTGTCACAGACTTGTCTTTATACTGGTTCAGTTACAATCATTCCGGAAAATAATTCAAAACAAAATAAAGGAGTTACCTCCCTTATATCTATAATTTGCAATAGGAATTTTATATCACTTAGCAGATGTATCCAGGTTACCAATGATGAAAAAGCAACCACTTTTCAAGTTAAACACGGCCAAAAGTTCGTTCCTCTTTAACATTTAAGTATAATATATATATATATATATGGCATACGTCATATATATATATATATATATATATATATATACTAGCAGAATGGCCCGGCGTTGCTCGGGATTTGTTCTAGGGTTCTTATATATATCTATCCTTATCGATCGTAAAATAAATACGTTTGTTTATATTTTGTTATTGTGTATGCAAAAATATCTGTACACGAATATATAATTATATATATATCAAAATAACAGATTAAAGTTTAAGCAAAGAATCGCTGCTTTCACCTTTAATGGGATCTTCTGAAACTTAAAAAATTAATGTGAACGCTGTAGTAAATATTTCGAAAAACGTTACACACTATATACACACACAGCGTCATAATGTCGCAATGCAGACAGCCAGCCATAGACAGATATTATAAGGGCGCAACGTTATATCAATGTATCTTCCCTATCTTTCTAAAAAAAAAAGACTAAGAATTATAAAATTGTGTGTTGAAACAAATATTGCTATATTTGGGGAGGGTCATTTTATAATATTGCCAGAAATATATAGTAAAACACTCTCGCTGTTTGGTTTAGGTTGGTTTTCGCTTCAGTATATTTTATATTTTTTAAATTAATTCAGCTGGCAATCAAAGTTTATCATTGATTTATCAAGTTAAAAATATAAATATAGTCTCTCAGTTCTTTCGCCACACACCTATGACATCATCATTGTTTCCCTCGTTATATTGCTGCAATATTTTCTTATTCTATTTAATTTATTTATGTTTTTTTCTGTTTGGTATGTGTTCATGTCTGAGTCTGGCGTGTTTATACTCTATCTTTGGTCACTAGTGTGTTTATGTGTGGGTGTTGTTGTATCTGTGTATATTTATCTCAGCTCACTATTGTGTGTTTGTGTATGGTTGTTGTTACTCCATTCATGTTTTCTGTTCAGCTTCGATTTTCTTAGTTCTATTTCAGTTGCTTCCCTAATTTGTCTACTTGTGGAGTCATTCCTATATTTAGATATTATTTTAATTTCTATGTTGTCTCTATTACCATCTTGTCTTAGTCTGGCGTATTCATATAGTACCCAACTGTCTTGTTGTCCTCCCCAGTGTTTGTCTATGCTACAGGCTGTCTCTCCTATATATGTCGACATGTTTCTCCAAGCACCTTCTGTACATTTTATGCTATAGACATTTCTAGTTTTACAATTTATTTGTGGATTTATTCTACATTTCTTATTCGTACAGTGGGTTTTCTTAAAGGGGTATCGGGGATTTTATGGTAGTTCCTGGTTTTTCTACCACTTCAATCTTTAGATGGGTCTTTCTGAATTGGTTAGCTAGTTCACCTCCACGAACACGACACTGGTTGTCGTACCATGAAGTGGCTTTCCCTATCCTTTGTTTAGTCCTACCTGTGCTATTCCATGATTTTCTCCTATACAATGGGTAAATCCCTTTCATGACCATATCTGAAGGTCTTATATTTCTCCATGGCTCTTTTGTACACCCTGATTATTTCGCTTTGGTTGTAGCCAGAGAACTGCACACGATTGATTATGTATATATATATATATTATTGAATCATTAATTCACATGTACGTTCATAATAAAAAAAGTCTCACAATTATTATTTGATAAGGGAGGCAACTCCAAACACTTTGGGGGGGAGCTTTCCCTAAATATTGATTTTTAATTCAAACACAAGGCCAGCAATTTTCTTTTTTAGGTTGATTAAATTCAAATCCAGTACTTAATTGATACTTTATTTTATGAACCCCAGAAGAATGAAAGCCAAAGTTGACATCTAACTTGCCATACGTATTAAAAAGCACCTCCCTTTTTATAAAATTATAAATTAGAAGTAAACATTCCTCGTACGACATTTACATGATGCAGTTGTTGTTTGGCTCTGGTGATGAAGGCCTATGAGCCAAGTCATTCTAGCTACGATCCATCTTACTTTTTACTTGTATCTTACGGCTACATTGCCGCATACTTGTTTTTCCAGCTGCTGAGCACCTTTGCATGTTGGATTTGCATAATGTAAAGAAAAAGCATATTTTAACCCGCCCAAATTGGCTTTGACTACTTAAATTAAAACCTAACATAATGTTACTTATGTTACAAATACCATATTTTATAAATACTTCTGAATCTTCAATAAGTAATTCAAACGGTATTTCATTTGAAAATTGGAACTGTACCCTGCCTGAGGAAAAAATCCTGAGGTGGAGTGGCTGATGCAGTGTATGTTGCTGGCCGTCATCCATGGGAATGCCTTTGCCATTTTGTCCATGATGCAAAGCTGGGGGGGGGGGGGGGGTAGTGTTTGCAGCTACCCTTCGCCGTTTCACTTTTTATTTTCCTCAGATCTGAGTTGTATTTCAGACTTAACTGGCTAAAATGATTCCACTGTGTAATTGTGGAATATAAATACTTAGAAATGAATATGGATCAAGGATATTGCTACAAAAAAAAAAATTTATTAATGAATGGGTTGTTTACATTACTCAGCAGTTATTTCCCCTACTTCATGAGGATAAAATATTTAGTTACTTAATGCCATCACATTCATAACAATCTGATTACATTGCAGATGATGTCGATGTCTAAAGCAACAAAAGGAAACCTAGATCTAAATCTATGTCAATAAAAATAGCAACATTTCACAATACTAAATATATTATATCTACAGTAAACACTTAAACCAAACATTTTCAATCCTACAAAAAATATTCTTTCAGTCAAAACTAGATTTAGTTTTTTTGGTAGTCAAATGAGTCGATCCTAGCATAAAGACAGGAAATACAATAAATGACAAAAATATACAAGCAAATTCAAACAAAAAAGTTCAAATATTTTATTTATATTCAACTTGTTTTATTTATTCAATAATTTTTTTGCACTGAATTCAGAAGCAATGCTATGAAATAGTTCCTCTTAGATATCAGTGGTGACCCATGAGGATAGCAATGAAATTCCAGGTTAAAATTTGAAAATATTTGGCCTAATAGACAAAGTGAATAAAGCAAACTATGTTCTGTTTACCCCATTCAGGTTAGTCTATAGATAAATATGAATTATTTACCAGGTACCAACAACTGCACAACTGTTTTAAATTTCTTCTATCCTCAGTTTGTATCTGTATTATTCATGAAGACTATATCACTAATTCCTCTCCAAAATTTGGTAACCAGACAAATAAAAATCAATTCAAAGCTCCATTAGCTTTATCAAATTAAATTAATTGCTTCCAGAAAGTGTTTACAACTTTTATTGCCCTGCTGAACAAAAGCTTTCAGTAAAGATGAAATGAAAATTAATTTACAGAAATACTCATATTGGTTTCTTTTACCTAGGTGCAAGGCTAACTTTTATAGGTGAGAAGTTCATTCAATTAAATCAACTTCAAACAAAAGTGATGACAGGTGAAGTTAATACCATTGGGATTGAATTCAGAATACATAGGGATAAAACTAAATATTGCACTATTCCAGTTAACCCACCACTCCAAGAAAAAATTCAAACTGTCAGTGATAATTCGTTTTTTTTCCTAAGGTCAATGGTTTACCAACCAACTCTCTTCTGTGTGTTAATTATCTCAACAATTAGCCAGTATAAGAGTTCTGAATATGCATAAAGAAAATACATTTTGTTCAGAATATTTCAATACTAGATTTCCAAAAGGAAGCCACTTGTTTAGAGGTAGATAATTCAAATTTCCACTTCTTGAGGGGCAGATAATTTAAAGTTCATAAAATGGCGTGTTTCCTTTTTAATATTACATAAAATTCTTAATACAAAAGCTTTGTGTTGATGCAGAACTAGCAGCAATATTATAGCTAATGTAATGTAAATAATTTATATAGTCAACAATCTATTTCACTGACCATAAAAACCCTGGTAAGTACCATCAAACTAAACATATTTGTGAATCATTGCAGATTTTATTTTGAAGTTTATATAAGTAACATTATTTTACAAAATAACACCATTCTTGTCTTCACACGATTTATATTTAAATTATAAATATTTAAAGGTAGAAAGGCACATATTTAGAAGACCCATATGCAAAAGTTTATTTGCTTTTTACTTAGAATATGTCTTGGATATTTCATATAGTGAAAATACAAACCTAAATAAGGTATTGATATGAAATACAACTTCACCAGGCCTCTGGGCTGTGAAGAGCATGGTAGTGCAGTTCACAACCTAGTAAGATTTAATAACAGCCACAAGTTAATAGTATCATTAATACAACCATCAACAAAGTTTCAACAAGAAAATTCAACAAGGAAGTTTTTCAACTGTGCTATTTCAATGTATTAAACGTTTTATATAAATAAAAACGTTTATGAAAGTAAAGTCTAACACAATAACAAGCAAAATTTTGCTTTTTTTTCTACTCAGATAAACTAGAAATCAGTATTTTAGTTTGAACAGTAATTCAGGATTATTTTTGTTACAAGACTTGAAATCATAAGAAATCTAAAATCAAGCAACAAAAGTCAAGATAATTATACCAAATATGTATAGATCTTCACTGTTAAATGTTTTATTTAAATATTATTTCTTATAAAAGGTAAATATACTTATTGAGTATTTTGACAATAAACCTAAACAAGTATGTTATTTTTTGGATCTGTAATTATTATCTCTTTCAGAAAACTAATGTTCTCTAATGTCTAAACAAAGATTGCAAATTTAAGGAGAAAATATCAAGAAGAGTTTTAAATAAAAGTAGTTTTTTATTTTTATTTTTCTCAAAATTGTATCTCTTTAATATTCAAATTAAGAAACCTGTTGATTTGCTTTCAAACATTCTACAAAGTACAACTTGTTTTATGCTTAACAAATCTAAAAATTCTTATCTTAGTGCCAATATCATTATTATTGTAGTTGTTGTTATTATCCTGAAGTAATTGCAATGAGTTTTCCACCAGGATGTTTTGGATATTGCTAAGTTCGAAAATAACTCATTGTGTCAACATTCCCAGTGGTTCAAAGGCACCAGTAAGATTTCAAATAAACCAATGAATTGTTTGAATAAAAAGTTAAAATTTTAATAGTACTCTAAGTAGCTTTGGTATATTGCAGTTATAGCAAGTTTAAATTAAAACTTAGAACAAAGAGAATAAAAGGAATAAGTAGAAGACAATTTGTGCTGAAGGTGGTTGGTATAGTTCAAGCCATGAATATCATTGTGATTTGTCACGGCACTTCTCTAAAAGAATCGACTGTTCCAATTCGGAATCATCTGTTGCCTGAATTTCAACACCAATTCCCTGAAGTTTTGTCTTTAGAGAAGACTTACTGCTTGTATATACCATTTTCTGTTTTATTGTAGCATTCTCTGGACTCCTGAAAAAAAGAAAAACAGATTTAGCTACAGTTGAAATGACAAATAGTTACCAATATTTAATGTTCAAAATTTTTATTAAAATTTGGAAAATATACTGTACGTAGATCAACTATATAATTACAAGATATCACTGTAGGTTAGAACTGTTTTTCCAAGTACTATCCACTCTGAATTTTCCCTATCATATTCAATCATGAGAAATTAATAATTATCAATATTACAAAACACAAATTTATGAGTTTGGGTTTTTGCTTTTGTTTTTTTGTACTTCTTTGTGGAAATTACTTATTTCATAGAACCAGCAACAGCAAGTTGAAGAACAGCACAAAATTTTAATTTTTCAAATCAGAACTATACAATTATGGTTCCTAATTTAGGCACAAGTCTGCAATTTTGAGGAAGAGTAAAGTTGATTATTGACCAGTACTTCACTGGTACTTTATTTTAGAAACCATGGAAGGATGAAAGACAAAATTGTCATCAATAGGATTTAACTCAGAACAAAAAGAACTAGAACAAATAATGCAAAGTATTTATCCAATGCTCTAACAATTCTGCCCAATGCACTGCCATATACAACTTTTATAATAATTTTAAACAATAAATTTAATAATAATTTTAGTTTAATACTAGACTACCCGTAAACCATTGGGTCATGTTCCCTTCAAAATAATTTTTAAATAATTAAAATATAGACATGTGGCCGTGTAGGTAACATGGTAAAAAGCGGTGGTGGTTGGTGTTAGGAAGGCCATCCAGCCGTAGAAAACCTGCCAAATAGTCCTATACGAGCGAGACATGGTCACTCGACCAATCTTGCCTCAAGTGGGACAATTCCCGTCTAACCCATGCTAGGTTGGAAGATAGACGTTAAACGACAATGATGATGATGTATATAATGTAAAATGAAATTGGAAGGCCCATATATATATGTGTGTAGGTCTGTGACACACACACATATATATATATATATATATATATATATATATATATTCACACGCACACTTAGAAACCCTTTCTATTTTTTCTAGCAGGATATAGTAATACTGTATTCGTTTCTTTGAAGGGACCAGTTATAATTTCATTCAACAACACCACCAGCTCCCTCTCTTCCATTTTCTTGCTCTGTCTCTCTATGTCTCTTTCAATCTACTCTCTCACATACACTATCTCTCTCTGTCTATGAAAGTACCCGGAAAAACTCCGTATCTCGAGAACCCAGGCATCAATTTACGCGAAACTTGTTTTATTCCATTTGTATTCGCATTTCAGGGTCAACTTTCTTTCAAATTATTTTCCCATTATGTGCCCTTTTAGCTGTATTACATTACAGACAAGAGCAAGCAAACAATCAAGCAGAGTTTTAGTAGTATATAGATAGATTTACATTTTTCAGTGATATACATATTAGCTCTAATGTTTATTTCAGTCTAGCACTTATTTTATATTGGTAGATAGATATGTGCGTGTATGTTATTAATGATATCAGAATAATAATGATGTATATGTTGAGAGAGAGGGTTGGGGGGTAAATATGATAGAGGACAGTTGAAAGATTTTAGAAGACAATCTGCTGCAAGTGATTGGAGCAAGGTACCAGCCAGATGAAAGGTGACTTGGTGATAGAATAGTGTGAGAGACAGAACTATTAAAGCTATGACACAGTCATGGAAAGACTGGAAAAATGAGGACAGCAAAGAACAATATCAAATAGCTAAAAGAGAAGCTAGACAAGTTTACATAGCAAACACAGAAACTGAGCTTTGCCAATGTGCTTGTGACATGAGTATCAGAGATGAGGTATTCTGCATTGCAGTGTGAATCAGGATGTGTGTTTCAAAATGGCACCAGTACACTTAGCCTCACAGATACCCAGAAGAAAGAGGCTTTGTTTTGTGCCAGCAAGGAGCACCACAGATGCTCTTCTTAGTGAGATAATTATAAAAAAAGTTCCTAATTAAGTCAAGCTGCTATATCTAGCTTTTGTAGATCAGGAAAAGGCTTTTGATAGAGTATTATAATTACTTATCAGGCAGTCCTTAAGGAAACTGATATAGAAGAGTGGCTTGGGAGAGTAGTGCAAGCCATGTATGAAGGTGCTGCCAGAAAAGTGAGACTAAGTAATGAGTTTAGTGTGAAATTCAATGTGGAAGTAGATGTTCAACAGAGATCAGTTTTCATCCCACTCAAGGTTATTATAGATCTCCAGGTTATAACAGAAGACTTTAAGACAGGTTGTCCATGAGAGCTGCTGTATGCTGATGACCACGTTCTTATAAATCTATGGAAGAGCTACAGAGGAAATCTTTGGTGTGGAAACAGAACTCAAAAGCAAAGAGATTTAGGGTAAACTTAAAGACCAAAATGTTGGTAAGTTGGAAAGGCAAGACTGATCCCATTAGGGAAGTGGCTGTGCTCAGTATGTATAATGTAAATTTGGGGTACACAAGAGATGTAGTAAGAGAGCAAATAGACTAACAGAAAAGGTAAACTTTGTATGTGGCAGATGTACAAGGACAATTGGTAGTAAGAGCAATTAACAATTCCAATCTCAGGAAGGTAATATAAAAGTAGTTGATAGTTTCTGCTACCTAGGTGATATAACTAGCAGTGGAAAATGTGGCTCTGAAAACATAGTAGCTAGAATAAGAATGAGTTGGAAAGTATCCAAAGAACTACAACCTCTTGACAACAAAGATTTTCACTATGAGCAAAAGGTAGATTGTATAACTGCATAAAAGTGCAATGCATTGAGATATAGGCAGAAATGTGTAGAATATGTGAAGGCTGGAGTAAAATCATTGGATGTGTAATGTGTGTGAATAACAAAGTTTGGATCGGCTGAAAGTAAAACTGGGTATAAGAGGAATCAAATGTAGTGTGCAAGAGAAAAGGCTGCACTAGTTTAGACATATAATGCATGTGGATGATGATTGTTATGTAAAGAATTGCCAAGAGATCCAAGTGGAAGAAAGCTACAATAGATGAAGATCTGGGAAAAGGTACTTAGCGCTGATCTTAAGATGAAGGAATGCAATGAGTGAAGAGAGGCTGTCTTGCTGAAGACCCATTCAACTTATGCAAGCATGAAAAGGTAGACTCAAAATGGTGATGAATTAGATGATGATGGTATGTTAAAGGCCTTTGATAGAATACCATGATTTGTAATCTAGTGATCTGTAAAAAAAAAATAGGATTAGATGAATGGTTCATGAGAGCAGTGCAAGCCATGTACAAAGATGCTGCTAGTAAAGTGAGGTTGAACAATGAGTTTAGTAGGAAATTCAGCACACGGGTCAGTGTCCATCATGACTTGGTCCTCAACTTGCTCCTGTTCACTATAGTTCTTCAGGTCATAACAGAGGAATTTATGACAAGCTGTCCACCGGAACTCCTATATGCTGATAACCTAGTAATTATAGCAGAGAATGCTAGAAAGAACAGAAATTAGAACGGTGTAATGAATGAGCAGAGTACTGTAGAGAGAAAGGAAGAAAAACAATGAATAGCAGAAGATGGGACTAGAACCAGTGATGAATGGTGGGAAGAAATATGAAATGAAATGGCTAGATCAGAATGAAAATAACTGGGTGAGAAGGGTGATGGAAATGAATGTAGAGAGAAGTAAATGAAAAAGAAGACCAAGAAAGACATAGCTAAAGATGGAGGAACTGAAAGTTAGAGGGTAGGTGAGGAGGGTTGCAGAGGATAGGGTAAAATAGAGAAGCTGGTCATGGGTCTCGCATGACTATCCCCTGCTTTAGAAAGGGCAATGGCCCTTAAAAAATTGCTGATATGTGACATAACTAGTACAGGAAGAGGTTGTAGCTAAAATAAGTTAACATTGTAAGAAAGCAGTGGAATAATGAAGACGTTTTAGGAAAACAACTAAATCTCTCAAATTACATTCATCCATCTTAGAAAAGAACACATTGAATGATGTGGTCGTAACTACACTATGCCTGGAAAAAGAGACTGAATGATCATATGTGATTATAGCTCTGTTCAATCAAAGCTGACTTAAGGTTTACACAGCAGGCAGACTTTATGAAACATGTCTAAAGAAAGCAATGATATATGTTAATGGAACTTGGACATTGAATGTAGAAGATATGCAGGGGCTGAAAAAAATATTTCAATTATGATCCATTGAATGTGTCAATTTGAATTAACACTTTTGATAGCAAAATGCCCCCAGTTCTAAGAAACAAAACCACTCATCTTAAAACCTTCCAACATAATTTTATATAAGAACTACAAATGCCATCTTAATGAAATTATAATTTTAGTAAATCCTTCCCAAATTCTTCATTAATTAATCAAAATAAAGTATTTCATTAGGTAATGAAAGGGTTAAATGCAAAGAGCTGGAATAGCAGTTGGATATTAAAAACAGCAGTCAAAATGTGCAATGAAGCAACTGGGCATGAATTATCAAAGTCTTTTGCAAAAGCACTGGTATCATGCCAAGGCAGACAGTAAGAGGAAAAATTATGTAATCTTGTCCAAAAATATATTTAGAAATAGATATATGTATTTCTTCACACACCTAGAACAATGAAATACAACTTCATTCCTGCAATACATCAGGAATTTGAAGGAGAAATATGTTGAAAATATCAATACAGACTGCTGTTATTGAAACAGCAGAAATAACAAGCATTTTAATCCATTTGTGACTGTATTTCTAATGAAATACACTATTTCAATCAATTAATGAAGAATTTTGAGGGATTTACTAAAATCGTTAATTATTACATTACTAATTTAATGTAAAGTTCTTATATAAAAATATGTTGGAAGATTTTAATTTAAATTGGAAACCCTTAAAATAGGTGGTTTTATTTCATAGTCCCAGAGCGCTTTTGACCGGATTGATAACTAAAGTGTTATGGCTATCTTCCTTGCCATGAATTGAGAAGCATGTCATGGAGCCAATAACAAGCTTGTCCATTTTGCTATCCTGTGTACCCCTTTCACCAACCCGCTAGCTTTCATTTCCTTCTCCATTGTCTTTCTTGGCGTTCCCCCTTTTCTAGTTCCTTCTACATTCATTTCACTCATACAGCTAGTTTCATCCTTCGTCAACACATGACCTAACCATTTCTCTTCACAATATTCATTACTGACTTTATTCCATCATGCTGTGTAATTCATTGTTTGTTTTCTTATCGCTCACTGATATTCCACTCATTTACCAGACTATTCGTTTTTTCTTTTCTTTGCAGCCTTCTCTACTACTCCATATCTATCACCTGCTTTGCTACTATAAATCATGGCACTTCTCACACATGTAACATATGCCTTTCTCTTCAATTTTAGCAACACTGCAGATAAATAGCTTTAAGAGATGCCTTTACTTTAATGCCACATTTTGGTATATTGAATAATGTTGAAATGTTAATATCTTCTAAGACAGTTTCAATTATAAGTAACGACTTTTTAAACACAGTTTAAGCCAGATACTTCAGTGTCTTCAAGCACGCCTTCCAGCGGATCCTGTCAGAAGCAACTGTCTCCAATTGATCTGGCTGGATCCCCAAGCAAGATCAGCAAAGCTCATGAATGTTATCCAACCATCTTGCATGGGTCTCCAGCCAGTTCGTTTTGCCTGTAAAATCTGACAAGTTCTTTCCTTAGACATTCTAACCACATGTCTGCAGTAACAGAACTGTAATCTCTCAATTCCAAGAAGTAGTGACTCTACCTGGAGTCTCCAATATCTGAGCTATGCACCCTATCAAGTAACATTACTCCAAGAACTCTTTAGTTCATATTCTTTCAGTTATTACCCAAGATTCATATACTGCACAGGCTTCTTTGAGAGGACAAGGGTCTCAGTCATCGCAGCACTGATTTTCATTCCTGATGTGCAGCAAACCTATCAAGTGCATGTTGGAGATCACCTTCTGATGAGTTAAGTTCAATGTTGTTCACAAATTTCATCCGACTGATCCTATACCTGCCAATCTTGATACTACTTGCAACACAGCTGAGCAAGTCAATCCTGTCCATGAAGATTATGTACCAGAGAGGTGACAGTACAAATCTTTGGCAGAGTCCAACACCCACTGTTCTTAGCACCATTTATCCAAACATAAATACTAGGGATTTTGTATAGAGACATCAAGTAATTGTTCATTGATCCCATACTCCTGCAGAACCTTCCATAACAGGTCCCTTTTTGAGGTCTACGGAACAAGCTTGTGTGTGTACATTAGAGTGTTTCATATTTATAGGAAAAATTATTTTTTGTTGAAATCACCTTATGTCAATTGTGTCCTGAATCCATTTCACATAAAAGCTACACAGGTGAAAATATAAGGATATGACTATACTTAGAGGTTGCACAGTTTGGTGTTTTTTGAATGGTATGCCAAAAATATGCAAACAATTTACTTCAACCCTTGTTGATTGTAGCTAGGTTGCAGTATAACCAGGAGACATTTCTACCATTTATAGGACCCTAAATGAAAAAGAAATAAACCATAAACTTAAACTAAGTGTGTAGAAATAATTTTCTATCTCTAGCTGACTTGTGTGTGCTAGGTGGCCTGAGTCTCTGGAAGAACACCTAAGCAATGGCAATCAGGAATGATAATCCTAATTTTCAAAAAGGGAGACAAGAGAGGTTGTTCCAATTACTGAGGGATCTCCTTGTTAAACCTCCCTAGTAAAGTCTATGCTAAGTGTCTGTCAAAGAGATGCAGGGAGATTGTCGAGTCCAAGCTAGCTGATGAACAGTGCGGTTTTTGCCCCAGATGCAGCACAGCCGACCAAATATTCACACTGCGGCAGGTCTTCAAGAAATTTCAGGAGTATTGCCAAGATGTATATTCTTGTTTTGTCAACGTTGAGAAGGCATACTACTGCATTCTTTGGGACCTGCCGTAGAAGGCTGTGCAGGAGTATGGGATCGATGGTCAGCTTCTTGCTGCCCTGATGTCTCTATAAGAATGCTCAATTATTTGTGTTCGGATAAATGATGATAAATCGAAATCATTCAATTTGGTAGTCGGACTCCACCAAGGGTGCGTGCTGTCAACTCTCCTGTATATTATTTACATGAACAGGATTGACATGCGCAGCCGGGTTGGAAGTGGTATCATGACTTGCACTTGATGTTTGATGCCGAATGCTGCATAGCTGGAATGAAAATCAGTACTACGAAAACTGAGACACCCGTCCTCTCAAAGAAGCCTGTGTAGTGCACTCTACATGTGAATGGAGTTCCATTGTAGCAGGTAGAGAAGTATCTTGGGGTCATGTTCATGAGGCAGGAGGCTGATTAAGTGCAAGAATTGCAAAAGCTGGTGCAGTAATGCACCAGCTTTAGCATTCAGTAATCAGAAGAAGGGAGGTAGACGTAAAAGCCAAATTCGCTGTCTTCAATTCGGTTTCCGTGCCAACCCTTACCTATGGTCATGAATCCTGGGTAATGACCGAAAGAATACAATCGCAAATGCAAGCGGCCAAAATAGAGTTACTCCGAAGGGTCTTTGGAGTAACATCCCTCAATAAAGTGCATAGCTCAGCAAGTTACTGCAGGTAGAGCTGCTACTTCTCTGAATTGAGAAATCACAGCTCCGATACTATGAGCATGTGGTTAGAATGTCTCAGGAAAGAATCGCTGGACAGATTTTAAGGACAAAACCAAAAGGTAGGAGACCCAGGAGTAGACCCCGAGCAAGATGGTTGGATAACATCCATGAGCTTGGCAGGTCATGTTTGGGGATTCATCCAGATCAATTGGAGAGGGTTGCTTCTGAAAGAACCCACAGGAGGGAGTGTTTGAGGACTCTAGCCCCACAACTATCAAGAATAAGTGGGCGAAGATGACAAAAAAGAACAACTAGGAATGTGGAATCTTATAAAAAGCTGTTTGAGCAGTATAGGCGTGAAAAGAGTGTTTTGTTACCATATTCATAATGAACTATACAACTTATGATTTAATTAATGGAAGATTTGGAGGAATTTACTTAAATTATTAATTATTTCATTACTAAGACATAACATAAGGTTCTTATATCAAATAATGTTGGAAGGTTTTAGTTTAAATATGAATCTTTAAAAATGGGTGGTTGTATTTCATAAAACCATAGGCAGTTTTGGACAGGTTAGCATCAAAAGGGTTAAAGAAAGTAGATAATATGGTTATGAATTGACGAAAACATTGTTAGAGTTACTATAAAATATAATTATAGATCAAGAAAATTTAAAATGAAATTAATGTAGTTAGAAAACCAAAGCATACTTGAAAAAGTAGATCTATAATATATGAATATAGCAAGTATGGAAAATTTAAATTGTGTTAAAATAGATAAAAATCAGAGCTTATTGGAATATGTTTAGGTAAATACTAGACTAAAAAAAAAAATAGCTGTGAACAAAGAGTTTAAAACTTACCATAAAAAGAAGGCCAGCTTCTGTCTATCCATATCATTATGTTTATATTCTACATCAAAAACTCCGTAGCGGCACTGTTTATCAGCAGCAGCTTCTTGAAGTTTCTGAACAAAATCTTGGTATGTTTTATCTTTATAAAATAAAATGCAAAAAAATTTGAGTACTTTGTATAAAGTCATTTCAATTTAGCTGAAAATAAATATTACAACTGAACAAAGGGCTGAGGGTAAACTTAACCAAAACGAAAGTACTAGAAAGTAAGAAAGAAGATAGGACCCTGATTCCTTCAGAGAAGTGGCCCTGCTCAATATATAGAAAAGGAGTAGGCATAAATTCTATACGATGTACACAATGTAAATTTGGGATACATAAGAGATGTAGTGTGATAACAGGAAAGACTTTGTATGTAGAAGATGCACAGGGGTAATCAACAGAAAGAGTATCAGTGATATAAATCTTTTCCAATCACATGAAGGATCCATAGAAGTGATTGATAGCTTCTGCTACCTAGGTTACCTAATTAGCAGTGGTGGAAGGTACTCCAAGAGTATAATAGCTAAATAAGGATAGGATAGAAGAAATTTTCAGAGCTACTCCCACTGTTGACAGCAAAAGGCTTCTCACTATGTACAAAAGGATGGTTGTACAACTGTGTGAAGTGTGATGCTCTATGGTACTGAAACATGGACAGTGACTGCAGAGGACATGCGTAGACTGGAGAGAAATGAAGCAACCATGCTTCATTGGATGTACAATGTAAATGTAAGAGAAAGGCAGATCTTGGATGAACTGAGGTAGAAACTGGGTTTAAGAGGAAGAGAGAAGACTGTTGTGATGTGCATGGATGATGATTGTTGGGTGAAAAAGTGCCAGCAAATCCCAGTAGAAGTAAACGAAGGAAGACTTGGACAGAGCTGGTAAGAGCAGATTTCAAATCACTGAGACTCACAGAGGAGATGATGAAAGAATGCAGTGAATGAAGAGATGCTGTGCAACCCATGCAGGCATGGAAAAACAGATGTAAAAATAAGATGATAATGTTGGTATTACATATATAGCAGTATACAAAAATAACCAGAAAAAAAGCATTGGAGGGGAAAATATTTTGATGATCAATAAAATAAGATAATCATGTTATTAAACATTACAGTTGCGAAATTCACTAAAGTATGGCAGAATCAGAAAAATTGGATAAAATGCTTTATGATACTTATTCTATCTCTTTACCTTCTAAGTTCAAATCCTACTGATGTTGACTTTACCTTTTATCCATCCAGGGTCGATAAAATACGAGCCAAGTAATCAACTTTCCCCTCCCCACATAATTGCTAGCCTTGTACCAGAAGTAGAAACAATTATTAGTTACAGTTTATGAGTTTCTACTGTACCACCAGATGTAGTTTTGTGTTCCTGAAATATGTGCAGCATTGCATATATTGACCCATGTATAGTATACTGTATCAATTGTCTTGCGCTACACATGTGGAAGTAAGGGCTATTTTAGAGCTTGCTGCCCTGAGGAGCTGCAATATCAGAGGCGAGAGAATGACAAAGACTAAGTCCCAAAAGTTTCTGTTTTCACAATACCACTAGTTGCAACATCAAGGATAACCAAAACATTTACCTCATCCTCAGAAAAAAAAGCCAATGGTTATGAACAGTAGTATCACCCCATCATCCTGCAACAGTGGAAAACTGTTGGAGGTAATGTAAAAAGTAGAAAAATGACCCTAAAAAATTTACTCCCAACAGAAAGCTTGCAGAAGCAACAGAGGTTCATAACCTCTTCTAGAAAAAGTAAAAATCAAGAAGTCAACATGTTTGGAATCCATGAAGTTTACAGTGATGGATTTTCTGAATAACATGTTATAAGAGAATGGAACTAAGAAGGTGCTGGTTTGCAAAGAGATAACAGTAAAATATAAAGAACCCACAAAAGGTTTACACCAACAATCTATTGGCAGCCGTATAAGAGCAGTGAGCCTCTTCATTCCCACTTTGATACTCAAACTGCACACGAAAACATCCAGGGTGAGTCACTTCAAATACTACAACAAGAACAGGTAGTGGGGAGTGTTGTGGGGGTACCCTGATCCAAGCTGGGTAAACAATATGTACCAGGGAGCAGGTGGTAGTCTTGTGTGGGTACACTGATCCAACCCAGGTCAACAATATGTACCAAGGAGCAGGTAGTGATGATTATTGTGGGGGACCCTGATGATGATAATTATCTCTGCTCCTCCTCCTAATTTTTATAAAACTTCACCATGCATCCTCATGTGGGTTATTTGTATCACCTTTATAACAAGTTGTCAGGGTTTGATTTCTGGGCTGGGTTATGTGCTGTGTTCTTGAGCAAAACACTTCATTTCATGTTACTCAGCTGAAAATGAATACCAGCAATAGCTGGGGGCTTAACCCTGCAATGGACTAATATCGTATCCAGGAGAAAGACTTGAACTCTCAGTTGCTTAACACCATGAGACTGGGATAAGCACTGACCAGATGAGCTTCTTGGCTTGAGATAGACTTTAGACTTTATAACAAGTCTATTGTATGAATGACTGGGTTGATGGTAGAATACTAGTACTAGAAATATTATTATCATTATTAATATAGAGTGGCAGAATGGTAGAGTGCCAGACTAAATGTCAAACAGTAATTATATTTGTTTTCTTATATTCTGATGTGATCAGGCAGTGAATGCAGAGTTGTTAGAATGTTGGATAGAAAGTTTTGCGTTATTTGTTTTGGCGCCCTGAGTTCAATCCTACCAAGATCACTTTTGCCTTTCATCCTTTCGAGGTTAATAAGAAAAAAGTACCAGTCAAGTACTAGTGTCAATTTTTCTTCCTACATCTTTTTCACTTTGTCTCTCTCCTTCTCTGGAAGGAATCGGCTGTGTTCAAACCTGAAAAAGGAAGGTGTTCCAACAATTTTAAAGTACCCAAGGCAGCACCTCCATAATCCCATCAGGAGTTACGGGTCCATACATACATGACATACATTCTGATGTGAAATTATTCAAGAATCAATTAGCTTTTCATCTTTTTGAGATCAACAAACTAAGTACCAGATAGGTACAGAGGAAAGTCAGTTTATTTGATTATACATGACACTCTGTATCAGCATTAAGAAATTATCAATCTCAATTATAATGCATTCCTTTTATAAGGCATATGTTTTTTGTAATTTATATTTTAAATACTAGAATTAGATTTTTCCATAAATGCTACAATGCTTCATATTTGAGTCATCAGAAAAAATTTGATTCGGAAGATTTAATCATCAACATGGTAGCAAAAATGGTTATGAAACTTTTCACTGTTAAAGTAATAAAGGTATGTCAAATAAAAATATAGCTAACCATTAATATACAAAATATCAGTCACAGTAAGCAGAAGACAATTTTTTTGAAACATTTTCATAGATATCTCCTAGTTAGTATAGGATGCAAGAATCTGCATCATCAGATATTAGTATTGATTGCTCCTCAGTATTATTTCAATCAGATATTTGTTTTAGTGATCTGCAATGATTAAAATGTCAAGTTACTCTTCTTGACACCAGCATCAGCAAACATATGGATAAATACACACATTACATGACCCTGTGAGTACACAGGAGAAACTCCAGCATAACAAGATTCAAACTTGGCCTTCATAATAAAAAAAAATTATATATATATCTACGATATATTTGAGAATGTATGTGTGTATGAAAGACTCTGAAATAGTGCATCCTAAAGAAAAATGGATTTAATTTTCAAAATCTGCGTCCTAAGGAGAAAGGTTTTGGGCACATGGAGTTTCTTAATTCTGAAAAGAATAAAAGAAAAACAAAAGAAAAACAGAAAATAGCAAAGATGCTCACACTAAAGTACACAACAAGCCACTGATACCACTTCAACATACAGCTCCACTGAGTAAATTTCCATAGAAACCACCTTGCGGACTATCCATGGAGAATAAATAACAGGAGATGAGGCACGGAAGATATATTTCATTTCCCTATAAAACAAACTTGCTAGTTTCAATTCAGTATTCGTGCCTATCCTAACCTATAGTCATGAATCTTGGATAGTGACTGAAGGAATACAATCATTAATACAAGTAGTTGAAATGAGGTTCCTCCAGATAGAGCCACTGCATTAAGAGATCAGAGCTATGGTACAACAGACTCATAGTTAAAATGTCTAAAGAAAGAATTGCAGATTTGCTTTTATGAGCAAAGCCAACAGGCAAGAGACCTAGAGGTAGACCACAAGGAAGATGGTTGGATAACATCCATAACCTCAGTGGATCTCATTTGGGGATGGCTGCTTCTGATATGACCCTCTGGAAGGCGTGTCTGAGGACTCTGCTCCCACAACCCCCAAGAAGAAGATTACTTACTCTTGTCAGCTCGCTCCTCCACAACAATTTTCGATAAATCTGGGGATAGTCTGAATATGACATATCTGTGTTTATGCTTCAATTTGATTTCTTGAAAAGCATCTAATACTTCCTCTGCAACGGTTACCCCAGATGACTGAAAATAAAAATATAAAGGATAAGTTTTTGTTTTTTTTAATTTTGTAACTAGAATAAATAAATCAAACAATTCTGGCGTCAGCATTTTGAAAAATATGTATCGTAAGAGGTGACTAAAATGGTTGGTATCGGGAAGGGCATCTGGGTGTAAAAACGATGATGAAGATAGAAAATTTAAAAAAAATAACAGTTAATAAAAATGATGGAAATAAAAACAGCACACAGCCATGGTGAACTTTCATCCTTCTAAGACCGATAAGGTACCAGTCAAGTATTGGAGTTAACACCCTTCCCCTTAAATTAATATTTACGAAAAACAAATTTGAAAAATATATGTCAACTGAAACAAGGAGTTTCAACAAAACTATGTTCCAAGGCATTCCAGTTGTGTAAAGCAAACCTAGGACCATATCCAACCTGTTATTTTAAGTGTGTCTCCTTCATTGGCTTCCAGACATTAGGCAGACTATAAAAAGCAATAAAGAATAATTGCAGCAATTATCATCATCATCCTTTTTACATCTGTTTTTCCATACTTGCATGGGTTAGACAAGTCTTTTCCAGCACAGCTTCCCTTTGTCATCATCTCTTTGAGGTCGGCTATCATCACCTCTGCCCAGGTTTTTAACCATGGGCTTCTACTACAGCTTCCTTCCACTGGGATGTCTTCACCCAACGATTATTCTCCATGTGTATCACATGTTTATACCAGTGCAGTCTTCTCTCTTGCACACTACATCTGATTCTGTTTGTACTCAGCTTTTCTCTCAGTTTGACACCTCATCATTCATGCACACTAACATTGCCCCTCCAACAGAGCATGCATACATCATTTCTCTCCAGTCCCCTCTGCATTTACTGCCCATGTATGTGTCACTGTCACTCATAAAGAAAATCCCTTTGTTAACAGTAGTGGTAGCTACCTAAACGTTTTTGAACATATTCTGATTCTAGTGACTATGCTTTCAGAGCAATCCTTCCCACTGCTTATTAAGTCACCTAAGTAACAGAAACATTAGTATGTATTTTATTGGTCCTGGAAGGGTAAGAAGGAAAAGTTAACCCAGGAGTATTTAGACACAGAATTTAGAAAGATGGAACTAAATAGTAAAAAGCAGTTAGTTAATCCAATATTCTAATTCAACAACATATGAATGACAACCTATATATATATATATAAATAAATATACACACACACTGAAGTGTGTATCTGGTTTAGAATAGATACACTGTATCCTTAGTGTTATAAAAGGCAACTGAAAGGGTCAGTGTCTAGAAAAGCATTCAGTTGTAAAGCACTGTCTCAAAACATTCCATCCAGCCCATGCCAGCATGGAAAAGTCATCATAGACTCAATTATCATCATCATCATTTAACGTCTATCTTCCACGGTAGCATGGGTTGTTATATATATATATATAGCGTGAGAGAGAGAGAGAGAGAGGGATGGAGAGAGAGAGAGAGAGAGAGAGAGAGAGAGAGAGAGAGAGAGAGAGAGAGAGAGAGAGAGAGAGAGAGAGAGAGAGAGAGAGAGAGAGAGAAAGAGAGAGGGAGGGAGGGAGGGAGGGAGGGAGGGAGGGAGGGAAACAGATAGACAACACCATTAGAAGCAATATTAAAATGTTTGCAAGTAATTAAATAGTATTTAATTCTATTTTTTTTATTCTTTCATTCTTTTAGAGGCTTCAGTCATTAGTCTGTGGACATGCAGGGACACCAGCATAAAGGGATTTAGTTGATTACTAGCAAGACAGTCACCCAATCAATCTTACTTCAAGTGGGACAATTCCCATCTAACCCATGCTAGCGTGGAAGATAGACGTTAAACGATGATGATATATGTATATATATATATATATATATATATATACATCATCATCATCGTTTAATGTCTATCTTCCATATGTATGTATATATACATATTCCTTTTTTTAAATTTAATTTGTCCTTTAGTGAAATAATATGAAGAAATATAATACAAAATAGTTTTAATTTTTAATATCCTGTAATGATTTAGCAGAAAATGTCTAAAAAGAGGCTTGTTAATTCAAATGTGCAGTTAACTAAAGTAAAGATGTAAATTTTTCATGTGATGCAGTCATAGTACTTTTAAAGAATGTCTTGCTAATGTGGTACAGGACGTTTTAATAGACATTATCCCCAACCCTCCCACCTCTAAAATGCATGAATGTCCCAACATCGCATTCCTCCTCCTATAAATATGAAAATTTGGGGCAGAAAATGTATTATTTTAATAAATATAAGTTTTGAAGAAATGACAATGAAAGGAATTAAAATAACATTATCAGAAATATGCACAATATAGGAGGTAGGCAATGGTCTAAAATAGAAAAATCTGAAATAATCTGTTAGCCTTTAAAGGAGATGTAAACAGCAACAATTTAGTGGTGAGAGAGTTGGAAGGGGAATTACTGAAAGCAATGGCATCAGTGAGGGAAGATGAGCAGCATTCATAACTGTTATTGTTGCCAGCATACACACAGACACATACAGTTTTTCAATAAGCAAATAATACAAAGAGAACTTTGAATGAGTAAGCCTAGTTAGTAGCAGCTTACTTTGTAAGTGTTGAGAGACTACAGCATTACTTCAAATTTAGTATGCTAGAGAAATAAATACACAAGCTGCAGAAACTTACCACACTTTTAAAAATTCACCCAGCATTCCTATACAGACTTTTTTGAATAGGCAGCAGGCTGTATATTTTTGGGAGAAGGAAAACATGCTGGCTATGATAATCCTGCCTTTCCTAAAGATATTTACTCTAGTAGAAGTGAATTACTTGAATGGGGAACTGAAACTACATTATGAATTAAACCTGCCAGTAACTTATCACATATTCTCATGATATACATTACAGTATTGGTGACTTAAGGTGAAAAATCCTACTCAACAAAAATATCAAATAAATACAGTAAATTAGAAACACACATCATCATCATTGTTTAATGTTCATCTTCCACGTTAAACGAAGATGATGAAGATGATGATGTGTGTTTCTAATTTACTGTATTTATTTCATATTTTCATTGAGTAGGATTTTTCACCTTAAGTTACCAATACTCACTTATTACTATTTATAACTTAAAGGGCGGTGAATTGGCAGTATCGGTAGAGGGTCGGACGCCATGCTTTCCAGCATAGTTACGTCCCTTTACCGTCTGAGTTCAAATCCCGTTGAGGTTAACTTTGCCTTTCATCCTTACGGGGTCGATAAAATAAAGTACCAGTAATGTACTAATCAACTTATCAATCCATACATATACACAATATATCAAAGTTGCATTGCAGTGTAATTTTAATATGTAACATCATTTTTATGTCCATTTTTCTACGCTTGCATGGGTTGGACATCTCTCCACTCGTTATATCCTCTGTGAGTCTCCTTTACTGCAGCTTCCTTTTAGTGAGATTTCCTGGCACTTCTTCACCCAACGATCATCATCCATGCACATCACAATACTGTCTTCTCTCTTGCACACCACTTCGGATCCCTCTTAAACCCAGTTTCTACCTCAGTTCATCCAAGATCTGCCTTTCTCTTACATTTACATTGTACATCCAATGAAGCATGGTTGCTTCATTTCTCTCCAGTCTACGCATGTCCTCTGCAGTCACTGTCCATGTTTCAGTACCATAGAGCATCACACTTCACACAGTTGTACAACCATCCTTTTGTACATAGTGAGAAGCCTTTTGCTGTCAACAGTGGGAGTAGCTCTGAAAATTTCTTCTATCCTATCCTTATTTAACTATTATACTCTTGGAGTACCTTCCACCACTGCTAATTAGGTAACCTAGGTAGCAGAAGCTATCAATCACTTCTATGGATCCTTCATGTGATTGGAAAAGATGTATATCACTGATACTCTTTCTGTTGATTACCCCTGTGCATCTTCTACATACAAAGTCTTTCCTGTTATCACACTACATCTCTTGTGTATCCCAAATTTACATTGTGTAGAATTTATGCCTACTCCTTTTCTATATATTGAGCAGGGCCACTTCTCTGAAGGAATCAGGGCCCTATCTTCTTACTTACTTTCTAGTACTTTCGTTTTGGTTAAGTTTACCCTCAGCCCTTTGTTCAGTTGTAATATTTATTTTCAGCTAAATTGAAATGACTTTATACAAAGTACTCAAATTTTTTTGCATTTTATTTTATAAAGATAAAACATACCAAAATTTTGTTCAGAAACTTCAAGAAGCTGCTGCTGATAAACAGTGCCGCTACGGAGTTTTTGATGTAGAATATAAACATAATGATATGGATAGACAGAAGCTGGCCTTCTTTTTATGGTAAGTTTTAAACTCTTTGTTCACAACTATTTTTTTTTTTTTAAGTCTAGTATTTACCTAAACATATTCCAATAAGCTCTGATTTTTATCTATTTTAACACAATTTAAATTTTCCATACTTGCTATATTCATATATTATAGATCTATTTTTCAAGTATGCTTTGGTTTTCTAACTACATTAATTTCATTTCAAATTTTCTTGATCTATAATTATATTTTATAGTAACTCTAACAATGTTTTCGTCAATTCATAACCATATTATCTACTTTCTTTAACCCTTTCGATGCTAACCTGTCCAAAACTGCCTATGGTTCTATGAAATCCAACCACCCATTTTTAAAAATTCATATTTAAACTAAAACCTTCCAACATTATTTGATATAAGAACCTTATGTTATGTCTTAAGTAAATTCCTCCAAATCTTCCATTAATTAAATCATAAGTTGTATAGTTCATTATGAATATGGTAACAAAACAAACTCTTTTCACGCCTATACTGCTCAAACAGCTTTTTATAAGATTCCACATTCCTAGTTGTTCTTTTTTGTCATCTTCGCCCACTTATTTTTGATAGTCATGGGGCTAAAGTCCTCAAACACTCCCTCCTGTGGGTTCTATCAGTTTTTCCTTCCTGTTTGTCTGCCTGTTATCTCACTACATCTCTTGTGTGCTCAAGATGTACATTGTGTACATCATATAGAGTTTATACCTACTCCTTTTCTACATATTGAGTAAGGCCAATTCACTGAAATAATATAATAAAGCAAAGAATATATATAATTATTTTTATCTCCACTTTCCCATGTTGGCATGGGTTTAACAAAACTTCTTAAGGTAGTTTTTCTATGACCAAATGCTCTTCCTGACACCTGTCTATCATCATCATCATTTAACAACCTTTTTCC
The DNA here is from genome assembly GCA_964016885.1 of Eledone cirrhosa. Taxonomy (NCBI): domain Eukaryota; kingdom Metazoa; phylum Mollusca; class Cephalopoda; order Octopoda; family Eledonidae; genus Eledone; species Eledone cirrhosa. The sequence continues at coordinate 198,560,863 of OZ024741.1, forward strand.
CAGGTAGCAAAGGTTCAATGGGTCATCAGCATACATTATTTTGGATTGGCAGTCCATGTTTTTTTTTTCTTCTTTGTTAAGTGTGGTGTAGCAAAACCAACCAACATGAGACACGAGGGTAAACCCCAAGCAAGATGGTTGGTTAACATCCTTGAGCTCAGCTGCTCTCACTTGGAGATCCAGCCAGATCAATTGGAAACAGTAGACATGTTTGAGTACTGTGCCCCCACGACCATCCCAGGAGTAAGTGGGCAAAGAAGAGAAGTAGAAGAGAGAAGTGTGGTGTATATCGATAGCCTCTATTAAGCTGTAAGCTATGGAATGCATTGTTTTTATGCACAACATAAACGTCTGTGCTTGCTTTAAAAAGATGTGTTTGCCATGAGAGGCCATCAGTGAGAGTGGGGCATGGTATTGTGGAGTGGAGCAAATGTAAGAACTCTTCTAATTGGGTGCTGTTCATGTTTAAGAGTGGCAAGGTGCAGTAATGTTTTAGTTCCATACATATACAATAAACAAAGTAAAAGAACAATAAAGATAAATCAAGCAGATCTTTCACTGATTTGGTTTCAATCATTCAACTGGTCTACAGCCATACAGTTAAAGAATTTCAGTGATCATATCAATGTCAGTATTTATCAATCTCTATTTGCCAAACTACTGTTACAGGAGAAAAGCAAGAACACACATACCCACTAAATATGAACATGTTTCAAATTATATATTTAAGCAGAGTTGCAATTATTCCTTTTCAAAAGATTGTCAACTTTCCCAAGCAACATCAAGCATTACTGCTGATACACATGTTCCTACTATATCAATCGTTAAACTAATATATTTTTCAATGTACTGTATTGTTTTCGTTTACTTTTTTGTATACACACACATTATATCATCATCATCATTTTACGTCCGCTTTTCCTTGCTTGCAAGGGTTGGATGGGTCCTATTCAGCACAGCATCTCTCCACTTGTCACGGTCCTTCGTCATCTCCTCCGTGAGTTTCAGCGATCTGAGGTCTGCTCTCACCACCTCCGCCCATGTTTTTTGTGGTCTACCTTTACTGCGTCTTCCCTCCACTGGGACTTCCTGGCACTTCTTTACCCAGCAGTCATCCTCCATGCGCATCACATATCCATACCATCTCAGCCTTCTCTCCTGCACACCACAACTTATCCCTCTTATACCCAGTTTCTTTCTCAACTCGTCTATGCTTGGTCGTTCACGCACATTGACATTGCACATCCAACGGAGCATACTTGCTTCATTTCTCTCAAGCCGTCACATATCTTCTGCAGTTGCTGCCCATGTCTCACTACCATGCAGCATCGCGCATCTCACACAGGCATCATATAACCATCCTTTTGTACGCAGGGAGAAACCCTTCTATGTCAAGAAGAAACAGCTCCCTAAACTTCTTCCAACCCGTCCTTATTCTAGATACTATGGCCTCAGAACACCCCCCTCCCATGCTAATCTGATCACCTAGGTACCGGAAGCTATCAACCACTTCTATAGAACCCACCTGCATTGGAAAAATGAGTCTATCATAGCGATTACTACTGCCAACTTTCCCTGTACATCTACTGCATATGTAGTTTTCCCTACCTGTTATTTGCCTGCTATCCAACTACATCTCATTGTGTACCCAAGATCTGCATTGCGTACATTTTATATCTTATATATTTATATATAAATATGCCTATCAAGCATGATTGTCTGTAACCATCAGTATATAGTCTTTAACCCTTTAGCATTCACATTACTCTATATATACTATTGTATTTTCACGGTAAAGGCTTTATCTCACATAATATCAAATCTATGAGAATTTGATATTTATTTTGAAAACAATAGCTTAACATCAATATGAGTGGCTGGTTACAGCTTGTTTGACCAGAAAGAGATGAGAGCCGGATATGGCTGGTTTAAATGCTAAAGGGTCAAGTGCAGGTAGGTATTAAAAATAGGAAAAATTTACCAAAAAAGTATTTTATAAGGTGATCTATGAATTGTACAGAAAATCCTTTATGAAGATAAGGATTAACAGTGATGAAATGTTTTAAGAAGCATGTTTGGTTATTACTTCCAATGTTAGGTAAAAAATATTTTACAGGTTTTGTAATTACAGATTTTACTTAAATGTAATTTAGTAAGAGGTTCTCCTTTTGTCAAGGTGGTGAATAGGCAGAATCACTAGAATGTCAGATATAATGGTTTGCGGTATTTGTTCCAGCTCTCTTCTCTCTGAGTTCAAATCCCGCTAGGGATATTGTAACAAAAGGTTACCAGCAAATTTGGGGGAAAGAGAAAGTTGATTAAATTAACCCCAGTATTTGACTGGTGCTTTAGTGACCCCAGACATATTTCAAATAATTGTTTCTACTTTTTTGGCACAAGGCCAGCAATTACTCAGTACATTACTGGTACTTTATTTTATTGACCCCATAAGGATGAAAGGCAAAGTTAACCTCGGCGGGATTTGAACTCAGAACGTAAAGGGACGTAACTATGCTGGTAAGCATGTCCTACCCTCTATCGATACTGCCCAAATAATGATTTCAGATTTAGGGACAAGGCCAACAGTTTTGAAGGAGGGGAAAATTGATTAAATCAACCCGTGTGTGTTTATTTTATCAACCCAGTAAGGATAAAAGGCGAAGCTAACTTCAGTGAGATTTGAAATCAGAATATAAAGGGCTGTAACTGTATGCTGCAAAGCATATTGTCCTATGCTCTACCGATAAATCCACCACCCTTCCATACATCAAATAATATTAAATGCTGGTCTCTTGTATTTTCTATATTTAGTATGGGGGGAGGGGGGAACGTGTCTTTGATGAGAACATTCCTTGTTGGTTGCTGCCTTATTATTTTGTTTTATATATTTTAGCCTGATGGAGAAAAAGTTCCATTAGTCTTTCCAAAGTAGACATATTTCTTTACATATCATCTTGGTATGAAGGAGGGATTATGTGTATGTTTCAAAAATACCATATCATGATATTATATCATTCCTTTCATTACCATATTTCTAATGAAAGACACTGCCTATGATTTTGAAAATAATTGTTTCTACTTTTGGCACAAGGCCAGCAATTACCCAGTAATGAAGAATTTCGTTATATAATAATACAACTAAATTTGTTATTATTAAGATGGTGTTTGGAAGGTTTTTAGATAATATAAATACTGTAAAACAAGCAGTTTTGTATTGTAGAACCAGGAATAGTTTGAAGGAGTCTAGTGTCAAAAAGTGTTGAACATTGAGTGCTTATTTAGGCATGGTATCATGAAAAAGAAGACACAAAAACAATGATGATGATATCAACAACAATGAATTTAAAGTGGGTTGGTGAGCTGACTTACTAGAAGCTTTAACATATACAGTACAATGTTTGCCAATTAATATATTGATTACTCACACTGGCACAAGGCCAATAATTGTAAAGAGAGAGTATAGCTGATTTAATATTTCCCAGTAGATGACTGACAAATATCTTATTAGTCATATAGGGATGAAAGGCAAGGTCAACTGTATCAGGGTTTAACTAGGAATATAAAAAGATCTAGTGTTCTCATCAAACAAGTTAATGTCTACAATGAGCAAAAGTAATTATCACAAAGACAAATTGTTGTTACAGCTCACCTATGTATGATTCTTGAATATTTTAATGAAAGATATCTACTGATGAGTACACTAGTCCAAATAAATAATTTTATAATTTTTTCTAAAATTTGCACAAGGCCAGAAATTGGGGGGGGGGGGGGGGATAAGTCGATTATATCAACCCTAGTACTTAACTGGTACTTTATTATATCAACCCCAGAAGAATGAAAGGAAAAGTTGATTTTGGTGTAGTTTGAACACTGAACATAAAGAGCTACAACAGATACTGCAAAGATTTTTGTCTGATCTAACAATTCTAACAATCCAACATACTAGAAATTGAGAAAAGGCTAATTCACAATTTATTTTTTAATTAATATATTACTCATCATCATTTTTTAGCAGTTTTGCTCTGCTAGAGAACGGGTCGCAGGTAGTGATACAGCCACCAGATATGATGGTTAATTGCGATAAAAGCGGGCACCTGCCAGACGAATAAGCAACCCCCAGACCAATAGTGGTAAACTACCAGGAAAAATGAAACAATGGGTGACACCTGCAGCTCTCAAGAAAACACTTACAACCCAGTGATGTATATATGATGAGGCGAGTAAAGGCCACCTCTAAAAAAGCCATTGCGCATCTGAGAAAAGTACCAGACTGGTGGTTGGCGCGAATAAGACCACCAATGCCGCAATATGGTGAGAGGTAACAAAAAGGATCATATTGCATTATCCTTCGCACTGGTTGACACGGCACACATTCAGACAATAGTAGAAAGACTTGTTCAAAAAATGTATTGTAGTCTCCATTTCATACTGTAAAAACTGGCAATGGACCTGTGACCTATCTAGGGAGGCAGGAGATGGATGCACAAAGAATGCTTATCCTGAGACACCAAAGAAAGTTTGGAAGGAAGCAAACCATAACAATTGGAACCTGGAACATCACAACCCTTACAGGTAAGGAACAGGAAATAGAGGAGGAGGCTAGATGCTACTGGCTAGATATAATTGAGGTTTCCTCAACAAAGTTCCATGGCTCTAGTACTGTAGATTTGGATGGAAACTCCACTATTCAGGTATGGTACCAGAAATGACTGAACAAGTGTGAGTGGGGATACTCACAATCTCCAGGCAGTCAGAATGTGTTATCGACTAGATGCCATTAGGAGGGAGGATTATACTCTTGAAGTTTAGGCTGAAAGATAGGTCTCTGTGGGTTGTGCAAGTTTATACACCAAAAAGGGAGTTTGAATACAGGTCCTTCCTTGATGAAGTCACTGTAGCATTATATGTAATTAAGACCGAATCATATATCCTAATGGGAAACTTCAATGCACATGTGTACCAACATGTGCATTGACTACGTGACAAAGAAAGGTGTGATTAGAAGGAACAGCAATCCTGATGTAAATATGAATGAAGAGACCTTATTAGACTTGTGTTCTAATAATGGGCTCTCTATTGTGAACTTCTTCCAGTACAAATATATCCATAGATACTCATGGTACAAGGGGAATCAGGGACAGAGATCAATAATTGATTTTGTTATTGTCTCTGATCTCTTTGATTCTGTGTTGGATGCTTGTGTTAAGAGAGGGGCTGAGCTGTCAACTGATCACCATCTAGTTATCTGCAACTTGAGATGACCTAAAGCCAAAAAAAGTTCACAAAACTGGCAGGTCCAGCTCAACCTACAGGATAAAGTGGGAAGTGTTGGTGGATAAGGAAGTCAGGACCATGAATGCAGATATTGTTACATCCAAATTCAGAGAATTTCCTGAGCAAACTGAGGATGTTGAGACGGAGTGGAGACTGTCCAGCTTGGCAGTTTCTGCTTCAGCTGTTAAATGCTGCAGGCGAAAGCAGCTTGGTGTGGCACCAGATGGCAGGAGGACCCTTGGTTCAATCAAGAGATAAAGGATGCCATCCAAGCAAAGGAGGCCTACAAAGCTTGACTTGAAAATAAGTCCTCTTTCTTGTACTTGCAGTACAAACAGACATGAAGAATCATCTTTAAAGTAACATTACTTGATAGAGTACGTAGCTCAGAGATCGGAGAGTTGCTCCAGATAGAGCCGCTACTTCTCTGAATTTAGAGATCACAGCTCCGATATTATGGGCATGTGGTTAGAATGTCTCAGGAAAGAATCACTGGAGAGATTTTATGAGCAAAACCAACCAACAAGAGACCAGGGATAGATTCCGAGAAAAATAGTTGGATAACATTCATGAGCTTGGCTGGTCTCGTTTGAGGATCCAGCTAGATCAATTGGTTTAGGTTACTTCTGATAGGATCTGCTAGGAAAATTCAGATCCTCGTGCATACATCAGAAATTATCATTATTGTAATTAATGCTTTTGATACTAAACAACCTAAAAATGCTCTGGCTTTATCACACAAAACTGAGCATTTCATACATCTATTAAAAGATCCCACCGTAATTGTATTTTTTAAATTTATATTTAGATATAATGTTCCAAACATCAGCTTACTAATGAAATAATTAGTTATTTTATTAAATTCTTCCAAATTCTTGATAACTTTGAAAATTAATTGCCAGACATTAACTATACAACAACGTAAGAGTTAAAAAGGGGAGATGGTAGAATCGGTAGAACATCGAACAAACTGCTTTATGATATGTTGTGCCTTCATTGATTTTAAATTATATTAGAATTATTTTCAAGGTGAGAGTCAGATTCCGCCAAGGGTGTGTACTGTCACCTCTCCTGTTCATTATTTTCATGAACAAGATTGACATGTGCAGCTGGGTTGTAACTGGCATTACAACTGGCAGGTATAAAATCAGTTGGATTACTTAATGACAGAAAGTTGCACACGATAGGTTTGATGCCAAGTTCTGCATAGCTGGAATGAAAATCAGTGCTGCTAAAACGGACATTCGTCGTCTCAAGAAGCCTGTGCAGTGCACTCTACATGTGAATGGAGCTCCACTGAAGCAGGTGGAGAAGTTAAGTATCTAGGGACCGTGTTCATCAGTGATGGAAGGCCGGTCATGAATCTTGGGTAATGACCAAAAGAATACGATCGCGAATACAAGCAGCCGAAATGGGGTTCCTCCGAAGGGTCTTTGGAGTAACGTTACTTGATAGCGTGTGTAACTCAGAGATCGGTGAGTCATTCCAGGTAGAGCCACTACTTCTCTAAATTGAGAGATCACAGCTCCGATACTATAGGCATGTGGTTAGAATGTCACAGGAAAGAATCCCTGGACAGATTTTACAGGCAAAACCAACCGGCAGGAGACCCAAGGGGAAGACCCTGATCAAGATGATTGTATAACATCTATGAACTTGGCTGGTCCTGCTTGGGGATCCAGCCAGATCAGTTGGAGATGGTTGCTTCTGACAGAACTTGCTGAAAAGAGTGTTTGAGGCATCTTCCCCCATCACCCTCCCAGGAATAAGTAGGGGAAGAAGATATATGGAAGGGTGATGAGGAAGGAGGATGATGATAAAGAAGTATAGAGGAATGGGAAGAGGTTCATAGGGATTGAATGGGGTGTATTGTCAGTGTGTATGGAGGGGTAGAGAGATTCAGTAGCACTAGGGAGGCTGTCATTGACTGACTGAAGAGTATAATACTTGAACTACCTATCTCTAGCCCTCACAGACCATAGTCAATACCATTGGCCACTCAAACCCAGCCTATCACTCACTCCAAGGAGCAAACAGAAAAAATGAATAGGAGAATAACGCAGTTAACTTTGTTGCTTACAGTTTTATCATAAATATTGTGATAAAAGAACTTATCATCATCATTGAATTTGTTCAACTATCATGCCACCCATCCTGATACTGCATGGCTTTCACAAAGTCAGCAGAGCAACATCCTTTGTCCATTCAGAACTGTTTTTGCATGACATGATTTGTGTATATCCATATCATACTATCCAGAGGAGTATGTCACTAATGAGTTTGTGTTCTGCTCTCCAGCAATGTCCGGCAAAGTGCATGAATCTCACTCTAATGACATTAGAAAGATCTTACATGTATCTATGAAGTTAAACAACTGAAATATATTGAAGGCAATGAAACAATCTTCTCTAGCATGGCAAACAGCCAATGAAATTAGTGGCAGGAAAACAAATGTCAAAACTAAAAGAAGGAACAAAAAAATAAGTGAAAAGAATATTTCTAGAATCTTCTATGTAAATCCCCAAGTTGTTTCAGACATTTAGAAATTGCTAAAAAGATATCCTGAAAAAAGGGTTGGTGACCTTAAATATAAAGGTGATACCAGCCTGTTGGAGAATGAATTTAAAAGCAGTTAAAAACAACTTGATGCACTGGCCTTTAAAGGCTACAGAAGTAGGTCTGTAATTTAACAAAACAAAAGCCAAGGTGAAAAATACTGACCATGCTAATCCTAGATGGGACAACACAAAGATGGTTGATGATTTTCAGTATCTAGGGTCTTTTGTCAATGATACTATAAAATGTTTCAAATATAGACAGCCAAAAGGTTGGACAACCTTTTGGAAACTGAAAAATCTGAAAGATGAGTGCCAACACCCCACTATAAATCAAATTTTTTAAAATATCAGTCTTCTATGTTTTCATCTACAAAACTGAGTCACACACCATTACAAAGACATTAGAGAAAAAATTAATGCCTTTCAAACTCGGTGTCTGAGAATCTTATTTAACATCAGCAGAACAGACCATGTCACCAATCAATATGTATACAAGCAAATAAACACCTGCCCACTAGTTAACAGTGATTTATTGGCAATTATCATTCGTTGGACATTCTATTAGATGAAGCAAGAAAGATTTGATTCAGCAATACTGTCTGTATGTCCTATAACATGGGAAAAGAAGAAGAGGCAGACAGAAACCAAGCTATGTGAAGCATATTACTGGTTGCCTTCGTCATGACGTCAGACTCTAAGAGAATGAAATATGTGAAGTTGCCAGGCATGGAGATCTGTTGCTGAGGTCATCTCTTGTTTGTCCATATTAAAATGAGACAGAGCTGACCCATCATCTTCACAGCAAAATTGGTGATTTTGCATTAAATGAACTCCGACATATTGAAAAAGACCCAAAACGAGGTAGCTGGTTCTGATAATATACCATCATAAATCTTGAAGACAAAGCCATTAAACAATATCTTCCTTCAATTTTGTAATCTATATATATAAAACTGAGGTTGTCTGTCTGTCTATCGATTTTTGGCACACATCTCCTCTTAGAATCTCTCACGGAATTGCACCGAAATTGCTATACTTGTACATTGAGCCCTAGCGAAGACATCGGAAAAAAAATATTTCAAATTGACCCACCCTATCTGACGAAATCGAATATAATGTATCGATTTTTGAGCGTAAGTGATCAGTTATTTCCCTTTGTTCTGTTTACATTCAGCGTAGCGTCTTACGTTCTCTTTACATTTTCTGCGTGCAAAAATTTAAAAAATGATTTCCCTTTGTTCTGTTTACATTCAGCGTAGCGTCTTACGTTCTGTTTACATTTTCTGCGTGCAAAAATTAAAAAAATTACGCTGGCTTTCTCAGCGTTTAAAATGACATTAACACAATACACGAACAGTTGTCGAGCCAGCAAAATTTTGACCTGCAAAATTCATCAGTTCGAACACTAAGCTTCCGTTTTGCTTCATTTCCATTTAAAAGCCTTTTAAAACAATATTTTTACTTGAAAACAAGTCTATTTAAAGACTACGTAAAACAAGCAAATATTTCATAAAAAAAAGCAAAAATTATATAAGTTTATTTAAAATATATGTATTTGTAAATTTCGTTAGGCGTGCAGACAGACAGTCGTGCAGAGAGGTGATATACGCGTGCAGACAGACAGTCGTGCAGAGAGGTGATATAGGCGTGCAGACAGACAGTCATGCAGAGAGGTGATATAGGCATGCAGACAGACAGTCATGCAGAGAGGTGATATAGGCGATTATTTCCCTTTTATGGAATGAGCAGACGATTAGCGAATGTGCAGACGATTAAGTAAATCTTTAGTAGAGTGAATTGGAATCTCCAGTTTGTTTAATAGCTTCATTTGCACTGTACTGCCTTTGTATGCTACAACGCTTTAAAAGTTCGGCGAGTTCATTACTTCGTAAGTTATTGATATTTATTTTTTTATTACGACGGTTAGCAAACTTTCCCTATTAAACGTTTAAATTAATTTTACGGTCTTATAAGGCTGAATTTACTTTAATTCGGGTTATCGTTATGTTTTCTTAACTTCATAAGGCATATTGTTGGTTGAGGGAATATTAATCAAAAACACCACATGCAAGTCTGCACAGTAGACACTACAGTTTTTAAGCCAAAAAAGAAACTTAACATTGTAACTTTAACACAGCTACTGAGCGACCCCGAGCAACGCCGGGCTTTACTGCTAGTACAGTATAAAATATAAGCCCAACTGAAAAGTGAACTCTGTGTTGAATTCTCCCATTTCTCAAAAATGGGAGAATTAAAAAAAAATAAAATTAGAAAAATAAATAAACCAAAAAATAAATAAAATTTAAGTATGGTTAAAAATTACAGAGGATCACTCTTCCTGCAATAACAGCAAAAATTTACAACAAATTGTTACTGACCATACAGAGACAAATCGAGAAACCAGTGTATCTTCATTTTTAATTAAATTTTTTTATATCATTAAACTATTTGATACTACTGGTGAACATGGTTCCCACTGACTAATCATCAACCTTAACAGCTGTAGAAATGAGTCGCAATATCATTGGTGCTAAGCTGTATCGGCCTTTGCCTTTCCCCTGGACAACATCGGTAACGTTGAGAGGGGAGACTTTTATGTATGGGCAACCGCTGGGCTTCCACGAAAACACATTGCCCAGACATACGCCACAGAGGGGAACTTTCTAGGTGTAAATCCCATGGTTATTTGTAACCAGGGGTGGTCTTTACTCTATATACATAAATATAATAATGCGTGCTTACATACACATTTCTCACAGCTCCAGCTAAAATAAGCCTTTACTGTTTGTACGGATATGAATTTACAAGGTTTATCCCAAAAGTAAGGGCACCAATTTTCCTATGTATGACATGGTAATGAAGCACATCATTAATGAATATACTTGTTTCAACATGATTGATTCAGTCAGTCATGAATTATTGCTGTTTATGTACATATGTGTTTATAACCTGTTATGTTTGCAATGCAGGAAAATATCGAACAATGGTACACAATCAAATTTTGTGTGAAACTCAACAAATCTGCCACAAAATCATTTAATTATTTAACACATGCTTATGGAGGTGCCACTCTATCGAGAAGTAAGGATTTTAAGCGGCACAAAGCTTTCAAAGAGGGCTAAGGAAATGTTGAAGACAAACCTCCTTCTGGAAGGCTAATCTTAACAAATGAACAAAATGTGGAAATGGTGCAAGCAGTGATGGCAAAAGATCGATGATTAAATGTTATGATAATTGCAGAAGAAACGGACTTGGATAAAAATGCAGTTCACAGAATTTTAACAAGCCGTTTGCACATGCAAAAAATTTGTGCAAAATTAGTGCCCAAACACTCATCTGTGGAGAAAAAAGTGAACCAGTTGGAAATTTATCAGGATTTGCTAGAAAGACTCGAAACTGAGCCAAATTTCTTGGTTAAAGTGATAACAGGAGATGAATCATGGGTGTTCGAGTACGATCCAGACATAAAATGGCAAAGTGAGAAGTGGCATACGAAAAATTCTCCTCATCGAAAGAATGCACGCATGAGCAGATCCAGGGTAAAATTGATGATTAATATTTTTTTCAACAGCCGTGGTAGTGTTCACAAAAGATTTTCACCACCAGGACAGACAGTTAATCTCAGCTTCTACAAAGATGCCTGAATGACTTTGAAAACAAGTCCAGCGAGTCTCAAAGAACATTGCAAGAGATTGGGTAATGCATCGCGATAACGCGCCCACTTACACAATACTTTCAATTAAACAATTTTGGGCGAGATCTAGCTCCATTTGCTTTCTACCTCTTCCATAAGTTGTAATCAAAGTTAAAAGGCCATCATTTTGGGACTGTGGAAACATACAAAAAATTGTAACTGGCGCATTAAGGACACTCACAGAAAATGACTTCCAGTACTACTATGATCAATGGAAAAACCATTGGAACTACTGTGACTTCCCAAGGGAAGTTTTTGAAGGAGGTAACTTGTAATTTAATGAACATCTAATATACATTTAAATAAAACATCAGTACCCTTACTTTTGGGACAAACCTTATATAACTATCAAATGCAGTCTTTATATTCATCATAAGATCCTTTTTGAACGAATTTTTATAGATGGATTGCCCTTCCTGGATCAAGCATTTAGTTGCCTCATAATATGCAGGGATATGTTGTACCTATTCTAAACTAGACAGGCACAGCTTAATGAATGTATTCAACTATTTATATTCTAGATTATGCTTCTGATATAATTCTATAGTTAAAGTTGATGATGGTATTTACCAGTAAAGATGACATTGGACCATTAAAAAAAGCTATCACAAGTCTATGTGCTTATAAATTGTTGTGTTAAGCAGGTGGCATGTACTATCACAAATTACTGGTATCAGATTTTTGGATAAAATCAAAGTGTAACACTTTACAATCTTTAGTGTATAATCTTTAGTTGGATTCATTTTTGGCTGAGATCAAATAGTAATATTTTACCATTAATACAAAATCTGCAATCATGTTTGAAAAGACTTTTGAAAGTGGTATTTTAATCAGATGCCCTTCTTGATACTAACTAATACTTTATTTTAAAGTGTGGGACTTATTCTCCACTGATTTTTGTTGACTAAACTGATGATATTTTGTTAATGTAGCAAATAAACAACACTACTTCTCCAGTTTATGTCTACCAAATTCACTCAGAAAGCATTAGTCAATCCACATGCAGTGCAATCAAACTCAAAACCACCTAGAAAACTTAACCACACAGCCAGCCATATAATTCTTTATATTGAATGTAAAAAAGCTAGGATGTCCATTGAGCTTACCAAGGATATATAAATTTTTACCTCAGTGTCTCTTGAGAGAGTTGGACTTCCATATATGTACTGTGCTTGGTCAAATGTTTTAATTCTTTTCCCAAACTCCAAACCATGTATTTGCAAAGTAATGGCAACCAAGGTGCCCTAGTCCTTGAAGGGAAGTGATCTTTATTGTGTCTTTCTATACAACTCAGCTGTAGAAATGAGTTGCAACATTACTGGTGCCAAACTGTATCGACCTTTGCCTGTGGAGAGGGGAGACTAGTATGCATGATCTTCCACAAACAATTGCCTGGATTTGTGCTTTGGAAGGGAACTTTCTAGGTGCAAACCCCATGGTCATTCATGACTGAAGAGGGTCTTTACCCTAACCCTTACAACAACTCAACATTAGCAGAATTTATATTAACAATTTGTCTGAACAGTTAATAGTCAAAAGTAAGATAGAGCAAACCTAAAAAATGACAATTTCAAACAAGCATGAAGAATCTTGCATCAGGTTGTGTTAAAATGTATGTGTGTGTAATCATTTTACATCTGCTTTCCATGCTTGCATGGTTTGGACAGGTTGTCACACTAGAGAGGCCCAATTTTGCACTCTTATTATTGCCATCGTCTTTATTATTTTGCACTCTTATTATTGCCATCGTCTTTATTATTATTCTGCTCATCACAGGAATCTAATTGTGTGTGCTTGTCTGTGATGAGTACCAACATTTTTATTTCTTCTTTTTTGTTCAATTCCAGTGATTCAATGTTTTCAGCGCACGGGAGGCTTTATATAATATCCAACTAACATTCTACAGCCTACTACCATTATTAGAATACTTTCACTCTTTAACACTTCATCCTATTTCTAATGAAATAATTTGTATTTTAATTAATTAATGAAGAATTAAGGACATATTTACTCAATTTTATTAAGATGGTATTTGTAATATATAACAAAATATTCTCATATAAAATTATGTTGGAAGGTTTTAACTTAAGTATGAACCCTTTAAAATGGGCAGTTTTGGGTTAATAATTTCATTTTCTCAGAAACTATCACTTTTTTTTCAAATATCTAATAAAATACCTATTTTAATTAATTTACTCAAGATTTTGGGAAGTATTCATTAAAATTATAATTTTACATTTTACAAAGGAAAACACTTTCACCTCTTTTGACAAGGTAAACACTTTCATTGAGCAACAGATAATGATTCTTTTATCTTTTTACATTTCTGAAAATTTCCACACTACATATACTCACAGTTGCAAAGAACTCCATGCTCATTGCAGAGCAAAATATATCAATAATTTATCAGATTTTGAAAATTTTCCAAATTAAACTGCAGTTAATCATAATCAAAGACTATCTCAACTTGATTTAAACTATATATATATACGTTATTCCGAGTTGAATTGGAGGTAACCACAGTAAGTAAAGTACTCAATACATAGAGTATAAAAGTTTTAATATAGATGAGATTCTACAGGTAGTCCTGTAGAATCTCATCTATATTATATATATATATATATATATATATATATATATATATATATATATATATATAGTAAAGAATGAAACAAAATTTCATTTCTCACTCTTAGTACGGCTGATACTTAAATGAAAGTATGTATGTATACGTACATACATATATGTATACAGATGTACAGTAGTATGTATATATATATACATACATGCACACATATATATATATGTATGTATCGGTTTACCGAACATTTATTATAATGTTCGGTTTGTTTGTAAACAAACAAACAGCCCGAATTACGCTGTGACAGTGACAATGATGATGGTTATATACATATATATATAATGATGATGCTTATATACATATATATATATATAATGATGATGGTTATATACATATATATATATATATATATATATAATGTGAGGCAGTAAATTGGCAGAATTATTAGGATGTCAGATAGAATGCTTTGCAGTATTTGTTCCTACTCTCCATACCACTGATGTTTACCAAGTGCTTATACAGTTTGGCAGTAGTGATGGTGCAGGCTGTAACATCAGAATGCAAAAATTTAGAACACAACAGGATTTGAAATCAGGGTGCAGAGACCTAGAACAAATAACACACTATTTTATCTGACACTAATGACTGTACAAACTTCCATATAATTATATTCTTTTGTTACAGATTTTCTAAAGAAATACAAATACCATATGTTTCAATAAATTTTGAAACTAATCAAAAGTTTGGAGGATTTTAATTAAATAACTGACTTTTTGGAGCAAAACACAAGTTTCTTAAAGTAATTCTGAATAAAACAAGAAGAACCCGATAATTTGGTCCTACTGTAGGCAACCTCTCCAGTGTTGATAGCATGATAAAGTCCACCCAGGGCATACTGTACAGTATTTTCTAATAGAAAGAGAGCATCCAATCATAAAACACATGCCAGAGATGACTACCCAAATACACAATCACTACTATCCCTTTATATATACACACAACACTATATATATATATTAGGTGACTGTGAGGTTAGAAGTTTGCTTCTTGACTACTTGCTCTTTAAGCAAGACTCTTCTAGTATAGCTTTGAGCTGACCAATGTTTTGAGAGTGAAATTAGTCAACAAAAACTGTGTGGAAACCCACTGTCATTTGTTTATGCCCCATATAAACAATATATCTTGCAGTTCGATGTGCAAAGATCAATACAGTACTTCAAAGAAAGGTTTCCTTCAGGATGTGCATCTGGTCATAGATACCGACTCAAGTCTCATCCAACTCATGCCAGCATGGAAAAGCAGATGTAAAAATGATAATGATATGCACACATACTATACATAAATAGTTATATATATATTACACGCATACAAATGCACATAAATACACTTGCATACATACATTATGTTACCAACTGACTAAATAATATTTGCAATGGTTTTCAAGCAAAAAAAAAAGTGAATAAGCTAACACATGCATTTCAAGTACAATCTGTAAGCAGATCAGTAAAAATAGGCAAAACTTTTCTAAAATTTAACATGTAACTCCTCAGCGTTATTTTTACTTAAATTCCAGTATTAGAGCTTTGTTTCATTTTTAGAAACAAGTTCCTTCTTTGTAGAAAGAATTAAAAAAAGATATATATATATACACTACCTCTGTTGACAAGAAAATATTTCTCTATATGAATGAAAGGTCAGCTGCATGATGACTGTGAGCAATGTGTGATACTGTATGGTAGTAAGACATGGGCAGTGAATGCAGAGAATATGTGAAAGCTGGAGAAAAATGAAGCAAGCATACTTCAGTGGATGTGCAATGTTAATATGTGTGAAGGACAAAGCATGGATGAACTGAGAGAAAGTAGGTGTAAGAGGAATCAGATGTAGTATGCAGGAGAGATGACTGTGCTGGTATGAACATGTGATGCACATGGATGATGATTGCTGGGTGAAGAAGTCCCAAGAAATCCCAGTGGAAGGAAGTTGCAGTAGAGGAAGATCTGGGTGGAAGTGGTAAGAGCTAACAAACGATTGCAATGAGTGGAGAGGTGTTGTGCTGAAAAAAAGCCATGCAAGCATCGAAGAATGGATGTAAAATGATGATGATATACCCAATACACTATGCAAAGCAGTTGGCGTTAGGCATCCAGTAGTAGAAACCGTGTCAAAATGAAATGTGTAAGACATGGTCATCTGACATGCCTAGTTTCAGAATGTGACAACACTTCCCACCCTTGGCAGCTTGGAAAACAAATGTAAAACAGTAATGATGATGATACTCACACACACACAGAGTTAGTTTGCTTGCTATCCCACTACTCCTCATGTGTACCCAGGATCTGCATTGCGTACATTCTAGAGTTTATGCCAGCTCCTTTACATATCAAGCATTTAATGATTTAATGTTAATGATTTGTATTAAACGTTGTAACCCTTAACATTAAAAATGTACAGAAAGAAGCAAACACACATGGGCCAACGCTGGGAGAGAGGGGGCACTGCACTGTAATTTTCTCAGGCACATCTTTATTCATAAAAGTGTCGAGACCCCGATGGCTGAGCTCTTGCCGTTTCAACAGCTATTTCGAAACTATTTGGAAATAGCTGTTGAAACAGCAAGAGCTCAGCCGTCGGGGTCCCAACTCTTTCATATTACCACACTCCACTACCCCAAGTATCAAGTACTCAGGTGTGTAACAGGTTTTTACTGCATCCATTCAGAGTTTATATATATATATATAACACAAAATTTCTTTGTACTTACATTATTGTAAAAAGTCTAGAATGATACTACTTCTGTTTACCAGAATTTGTACTTTCAGTTGAAATTAGTTGAATGCATTTTTCAGTTTAAAATCATTTACATCTAGCTGCATTCTAGTCAGATTTCAACATTCTCTACTTTAGTCATCCACATAACTTATTTTTATTTTACAAAAAAAAAAAAAAAAAAAAAAAAATTTCTTTTTAAAGATAAATCATAGAAAAAAATATGAAGTTTAACAAAAATCCTTTGGTCAAATATGCAAAGTAACATTTAGAAAAATAGCTGAAATTCTGAGAATTTTGCAAATGAGCAAAGAAACTAATAGAACTCTGATGTGTGGTGGAAGTGACTATTAGGTCTGGGAAAATCTGCTGCTGCTGGATTCTTCTGTAGAGTGATAATAGGGAGTTAGGTCTTGTAAAAAAAAAAAAAAAGCATGTTAAGAGGAGAATGGTATATAAATAGAACTAGCAGTATTCAATTATTTCTCAGCCTAAAAAAAGCAACAACCAAAGATGTATTATGATATTTGCTTTTCAAATAAAGGGGTTAACCCATTCTTTAACATATTTCTAATAAAATACACTGTATTTAATCAATAAAGAACTTGAAATTATTTAAATTATCAGGGTTTTTTTGTTATATGCTATTCGTAACATAACTTGGATGATTTTAATTTAAGCCTTTCATTAACATATTTTTAATAGAATACACTGCATCTGAGTTTGTTATTGAAGTATTTGGGATTTATTAAAGTTATGGATTATTTCATTATTGAGATGGTATTTGTAACAGTACAAAATTGTTGAAAGGTTTCAATTTAAATAGAACCAGAGGAACTTTTGGGTGGGTTGGTATCAAAAAGAACCCTTTATAATAAGTGGTTTTGTTCGGATTGGTATCAAAAAAGTCAAGAAGAAAAACAACTGGGTAGAATTACATTTAACCAAAGTTTTTAAACAAGACTTTCAGGCATTTTGTTAATATTTTAGGGTAAACCAAACCTTAGCTCAAGATTAAATAAATGCAAGAAATTGGTATAACATTTCTTTAAATTGATTGTTTTACTAAGGAACATTAAACTATTCTCCTCCTTAATAACAGATGATGTCTAGTTGTTTTTATATTTATGCTGTTATTTCAATATCAACATTTATCTTTTGTTTATCTGGACTGTAGTTTTCCTCCACCAAATCAGGTGGGTATCACTCACAAGGAAAGATCCTCACTAGGTGGAATGGCTGATGCAATATCACTGGTTGTTCTACATGGTAATGCTTTCACTATCTTCTTCATAGGGCATAACTGAGAGTGTACAATGTTCTCCCTCCCTGTTTCTTCCTTTTTTTGTGTGTATTTTTAAAATTTGAAATAAATTCTATTGTTCATATAAAACACAAAATGAGACAGTCAACAGTCTCAAGGTTGAAATGTAAGATGAGGGACTATGAACATCAATTTTCTGTAAGAAGTTAAGAGTTTAAAAGTTAACTAACTAGTAAAATATCATATGAGCCAGAAAAAAATGTATTCCTGTCTATATTATAGTAATTGTCTGTCACATGAATGCCACAATCTGTCAAAAATGTTCATACTAGAAACGAGTGTTCTCTGTCTATTTCTATTTTGGTAGCAAAACTGATTATTACTCATTGTTTGTATAACCATGGGTTGTGTACTAGTAGCGATAACCATGGGTTATGTACTAGTAGCAATAACTATGGGTTATGTACTAGTAACAATAACAATTTCTGACATCAATTAAATTGCAAATAGTAGTTGGCAAATACAAATGTTATTGGCCTAGGAGAGATGTAAGGCAAAGTCTACTTTAACTGGATTTGAACTCAAACATATAGGAGCATAACTAAATATCACAAAATATTATCTAATGCATTAAATATATACTTCAATTCTCCTCTGCACTTTAGATTTTAAGTACACTGCAATTATTGTGAGAAGAGTATATTTGTTGGTTACTTTCAATTTTTTTCTTATGAAGGAATAAAAAAGATACAGTGGGCTGACATTGCTTGTGATGTTCTGGAACTGACATTAAAAAGGCCCTGTGGTTGACTGTGTGTACTCTCATATTCATACTTTAAACTACACAGTATTTTGTTGACCATGCCAGAGACAGTGGTTGACTGTGTACTCTCTCTCACATTCATACTGCAAACTATATTGACACTGTAGAAAACCTGCCAGATAGTCCTATACGAATGAGACACGGTCACCCGACCAATCTTGCCTCAAGTGGGACAATTCCCGTCTAACCAATGCTAGCGTGGAAGCTAGACGTTAAACGGAGAGAGAGAGAGAGGCAGACAGTGGTTTTTGTGAGAAACTAGAAAGCATGTTTCTATATGTCTTTCCGCACCACTAAGGATACACTCAACTATATAAATTTTATTAATTCGTTCAAATGATTCTAAGATATAAAATCTCTCATTTTACCTTGGTCTATATTAAAACTTTCCTTCATAATTTTATGTAAGGACTTTTTGCTCCAAATACTAGTTTAATAATGAGACATTAGATATTTTATTAAACCCATCTAAATTCTTGGTTATATTGAAAATTATTTTGAAACACATAAGCAATGTCTTTCATTAAAAATATGGTAAAGAAAGGGTTCAACCAACAAATATCTGCATTAAGGCTAGAACAGTTTTCATTGTTATCACTTCTAACATCCCTCCATTTTTATGAATAATGCACAAGATACATCAGTACATCATATCTGCACGGGAAAAATATAGTTAGGAATGTAATAGTAAAAAGATACTGCAAACAGTAGATACATCAAAAAATGACAAAACACCTAGTGATAAAACAAAGAGCTTTTGAACTTGACCAACATACACTATCAAATGAAAACATTTTTTGCCTGAAGTACAAATTAATTTCTGATATTTAGAGGACAAATAAAGCTACAAAAACCAAAACTACTGAAAGAGGGGAGTATGATGTGAATAAAAATAATTATGATTAGTATAAATGAGTTGAAGGAAGGACTACAATTAAGAGGAATCATATACAGTATGCAAGATGAAAGATGTCATTGGAATGGACACATGAAGCATAAGGATGATGATCATTGGGTAAAGAAGAGCCAGAAGCTTCAAAAGGAAACCAAGGAAGACGTGAGTAGCTGATCTCAGGACACTGAACCTCAAGGATGAAAAAACACAACATTTGGAGGAAAGCCGAGCTGGAGAAGATTCATTCAAACATGAAAAGGTGGACATAAAAATGATCCTGATGATGAAGGGCAGCAGAAAACTAAAGATATTAAATGCAAGTTGGAGTTCAACCTCGTTCAGCTTTATTCAATTAACACCAGACTCTTCTCCCAGTTTTTGGGGTTTTTTCCACTCTGTAATTATGGACAAAATCCTTGACAATAGAGCTTTAATGATCTTTTAATTTTCTTGTTCCTGACAAAGTGTTGCTAATTATAACAGTAACATCTTTGATGTTCATTTAACATGAGGTTAAAAGTTTGTGTATATGTTATATGTAGTTCAAAATACCAAATGGCCATAAAGTAAGTTAAAAGCAACATATGGTATACTTTTGATTCTATATTAAAAGCAGTTAATACATGGTTATTTCATTAATTTTATTTAAACATCAAAAGTGATTGACAGTACAAGTGTCATAAAACAGTTTTATCATGACTCAGGTAAACCAATATAGAAATTAGATGAAACATGAAAATGTTTATCAAATACACAATTAACCCTTTAGTGTTCAAACCAGCCAAAACCAGTCAGAATTCTCTACCTCTTTCTGTTGAAACTGGCTGTAACCGGTCGCTCAAACTGATGTTAAGGTATTGTTCTCAAAAGAAATACTTTCAAAATCTCATAGATTCGATATTATGTGAGATAATTATGCGAGGTAAAGCCTTTACCATGAAAATATAATAGTAAATATAAAATAATGTGAATGCTAAAGGGTTAATACATTTGTTCTTGTGATTGCCTATATTATTCAAAGGAAGAAGTCTCTTTGAAAGTCTTCAAAAACAATTTATTAAACAAGGGAGCTATTGAGAAGCTTGTAAATGGTGAAATGCACATTATTAAATATATTATTTACAATCTTCATTTGAACCTCTATAATAGTGTGGAAATGGCTAGACAAATTTCTGAGTAATAAAATAGTTAATGAAAAATAGAAACTTTCCTATTATAAACAAGAGTTTAATGGAAAACTGAAAAAGTTAGTGAAAAACAACATTCCTAGTTTAAAGCTAGTTTTTAGTAGGTAATTTTCTAGTAATAATAGTAAACAGATACTGAAATATGTCTATTGTGTTGAAAATATTTCACAATATACATCATTACTTGGGTAGCTTGATGTAAACATTTCAATAAAACTGTCAGCTGTAACAGGGCGAGAAGTTGGATTAAATTCCATAAAAATATATTTTAGAAAAAGCTAAATATTGCTACGATTGGTTTCCTTTGTAGAGGTTCACAGCTAGAACCATAACAGTTGGAACAGACTAAAAAAGCTAAATAACCACACACATACAAAGTCATTCAAAATGAAAGAAATTTTTTTGCAAACTTTATATGGAGGAGGGGCACCATAATCTAAGTGCTTGGGGCCTCAAAAGAACTTTCTGCCCTTGCACACACATAATATTACCTGAAAATAATGGATGAAAAAACATTACTATTTCCCTCACATTATTTTAACTAGCAGAAGAACTGCCCTTTGGGCGGTTTTCTGCTAGCATATGTACTGTGTGTATTGGTATTATACGCAAATATATATGCATATAGATATTATTTCTGAGAGGATCGTGGAGGCAGAGTTTTCCTCAAACACTCCTTCCAGAGTCTGTCAGAAGCAAACATCTCTAACTGATCCAGCTGGATCCCAAAGCGTGACCAGTCAAGCTCATGGATATTATCCAACTATCTTGCTCAGGGTCTACCTCTGGGTCTCCTGCCAGTTGGTTTTGCCTGTAAAATCTGTCCAGCGATTCTTTCCTGAGACATTCTAACCACATGTCCATAGTATCGGAGCTGTGATCTCTCAATCTAGAGAAGTAGCGGCTCTACCTGGAGTGACTCTCTGATCTCGGAGCTATGCACTTTATTGACTAAAGTTAATCCAAAGACCCTTGGCTGCTTGTATTTGCAATCATATTTTCGGTCATTACCCAAGATTCATGACCATAGTTGGCAGGAATACCAGGAAGACAGCAAGTTTGGCTTTTACACCTACCTCCCTTCTGATTACTGAATGCTAAAGCTGGCGCATTACTGCATCAACTTTTGCAATTTTTGCACTTAATTCAGCCTCCTGGATTCCATCACACTTGAATACGGCTCCAAGATACTTGAACTTCTCTAGCTGCTTCAGTGGAACTCCATTCACATTTATATAAATTTGAGCGTCTGTCACACAATGTGTGTTTGTGTGAATGTATGTGTGTGTAAAAGGAAGGAAGTGGATACACATGTCTAACTTAAAAACGGTGACACACACAAACACGCGCGAGTCTCTAATTTAAGAATGCTGACAAACTCATGCATGCGCACATACACACACTGTTCTATTACCACTTAAGAGCTTTGGTCCAGGCAAACATCCCCTCAATTTTGGAACCATCTGGGTTGTCCAGAATTGATGGGAGAAGACCTGACAGTTTTAACCTGTGCCCCTGGTCAAGAGGCAGGTGCCTTATCTGGGACACCACAGTTAGTGACTCTTTTGCATCTTCCGTGATCCTCGATGCAGTGGTGAGGGCAAGAGCTACTGTATCCACAGCCGAACAGAATAAAATCCTAAAATACCGTGATCTGTTAGCTAACTACCTTTTCTAGGCAGTGGCGTTTGAGATGTTTGAGGTAATTGGGCTACTGACTGTAAGGTTCTTATCTTCACTGGCGGCTCACCTAACCCAGGTAACTGGTGATGCTCGATGGGTGCTTGGTTGTTCCAGCACCTCAGCCTTGTGTGCTGACTTGCCTCAAAAAATATTTTTTGCTCTGGTAGCGGTTCGTTTGTCCACCCCTTTCGTCTGCCTTTCGTTGTATGTGGTCCTAGATGTAAGTGCTATCTGCTTCTGTGTTTTTTCTTTCTTTTTTTCCTTTCCCTTTGTTTGTGTTTTCGTTCTATAAGCATTATATTATTATATTTTTTATACATATAAATGTATGTATATGCACATACACACATACATGACAGTGTGTTGGAAAAAATCCTAATCTCTTCATCTCTTTCTCATATATATATATATATATATATATATATATACATATATATATCACCTTGACCGACCAGTCTGTCGGGCACCAATCGGCGCCGCTGGTCACAGCACGTTGTGCTGTTTTAGCCATACGATAACGCCATCCAACTGGCTGGGCAGGCAGGCCGGTACTCATTTCTACAACTGAGTAAACTGGAGCAATGTGAAATAAAGTGTCTTGCTCAAGGAAACAACACATCACCCGGTTCGCGAATTGAACTCACAACCTTTCGATTGCAAGCCCAATGCTTTAACCACTAAGCCATGCGCCTTCATATATATATATATATCTGTCACAGTCACTATCTCTCTCTTCATACACTCTCTCTTTCTTTCTCGTTCCGTCTATATATATATATATATATATATATATATATATATATATGGTAGTTGAAGTGGTGGCGGTGGCGGCAATATACCGGAAGTTGAAATTTGAAACATTTAAAAAAAGTGAATCTTGAAATAAGCAATACATTAAATAATTTGTTTAATCATGTGCTACAAAATTTAGTAGATAAATTATATAATATTCATTCATTATTTATTCAAAGTAAGGTTGACTTTGCCTTTCATCCTTACGGGGTCGATAAAATAAAGTACCAGTAATGCACTGGGTAATTGCTGGCCTTGTGCCTAAAGTAGAAACAATTATTTATTCAAAGTAATCCAACTTATTTTACTAATGGGATAAAAAAAATTTTAAATGGACATTCTCACGCACTCCTCCCTATATTATATTATTTTAATATGGATCAACAAGTAGAGTGTTACAATATTTAGGATATACTATGGAGGATAACTTTTTCAAGCCACACAATGAAAAGAATTTTTTGTAGATGTACAGCCAAACTACAATTTACAATTGATTTTCATATCTTTTTCAGTGGAAAACAACTCTTAGCATGGTAATTTAGTTAACCTTTTCATTACCATATTTCTAACAAGGATATATGGCCTATGAAAGTAATCAATAATTATGAAAGGGTGTAGTGAAATATCTAACTTTCAATTCAATAATAAAAGACAAATATTTAACCATTGAAATTTAATATTATTTACTATGTAATAAAATTTAATATTATTTACTATGTAATAATAAGATTTCAGTCAAAGATATATATTTACATTTGAACACTATAATACAGCCAGTTTTGAGCAGGTTGGTGTTTAAATGGTTAAACTATCAAATATATGAGATACTTTGACATTGACAGATAAATTATAGTTACTCAAACATAAGTATGTATATCCCAACATCCATATTTCATTGAAATACTACAGATGGTGTTTATAAGAGTTAAAATGCTCTTCCAATGTAACATACTTAAATATTATATTTTATTCCTTCCTAGTAAAGCCGTGTTCATGTAAACTCTTGTATACATGAACACGGCTTTTATTCATGAATTTAACATAGATAAAGAAACAGGTCAGGTACTTTTCTTTTTCCTGATTTCTTTCACCGACTAACCCTTTTAGCAA
Source organism: Eledone cirrhosa (assembly GCA_964016885.1). Lineage (NCBI taxonomy): Eukaryota > Metazoa > Mollusca > Cephalopoda > Octopoda > Eledonidae > Eledone > Eledone cirrhosa. Next base: position 198,585,493 of record OZ024741.1, read on the forward strand.
GGTTTATAAGAGAAATTGTGCATAACCATGATCTGCTATCACAGTCACTTCTCATTAAAAGCTGTTCTCTAACTACATAATGAAGAACTGATATATTTTTAATTAAAAATTCCTGTTTAATCAAAATTACTATTTTTGTAATAATATGGTTTTAGGTTCAGTCTCATTGCCTAGTATCTTCAGCTACCATCTATTTACTATAGCTTCAGGTTGACCAGTGTCTTGTAAGTGAAATTTGATTAACAGAAATTGTATGAAAAGTACAATCAACTAAGAGCATTAGTGAGCACAACAAAAATAAACCATGATTCACCAATCCCTTTGCCTACAATGGATTACATTTTATAAAACAAATCTTATCACAATAAAAAAAATTATTTAATTTTATAACAAAATAAATAGTATTTAGAAAGGTTAATTTACTAACAGTACATCAGATCTATCTAGGATCTCAATAATACTGCATGCACCTTCAAACTACTTAACCTAAAACATAACAGGGTATAAAATATTCTAAATAAAACCTTGAATATCAAGGCAGCCAATTGGCAGTCGTTAGAATGTCAGATTGAATGCTTTTCAGTATTTATTTATGTGCTCTGCTCTCTGTGTTCAAATCCCACCGGTGCTAACCGTTAGAATGTCAGATTGAATGCTTTTCAGTATTTATTTATGTGCTCTGCTCTCTGTGTTCAAATCCCACCGGTGCTAACCTTGCTTTTCACCCTACCGAGGTTGATAAAATAAAAAGTACCAGTCAGGTACTGGGTTGATTCTTCCTCACTTCTATTCTCCCACTCTCTCTATCCTTCGCTATATTCAGACCGAAAGAGATGGGATCTGCCAGATTTTAAAAATGCTCTAGAAATGCCATAGATCAATGCAGTGCCCCCATGACTCCCTCAGAGGTTACATGCTTTGAAAATCATAACACATTCAATTGTGAGGTTGTGAGTTCAATTCCCAGATCAGACACTGCATTGAGTCCTTGATCAAGACACTGTTTTATGTTGCTCTATTTCACTCAACTGGAAGAATATAGGTCTTCCACAAAAGCACTTTGCTTAAGCTTGTGCATAAAAGAGGAACTTTCTAAATGTAAATCAATGGTCAGCTATGACCTAAGAGAGCCTCTTCCTTTTCTCACAACATAACTTCTCTAACTACATCACCAATACCTAGACAAACTACTATAACACTAATAAAAGTTCACATTTCTATTTAATTCAGTCAGGGATAAGACAACCTATAAATCAAAATAATTACACCAACAAAATACTGTAGTGTTGATCCTCTAAAAATTCTAAAGAGAATTTAAACACCCATATATATAAAAGGTTAATAACCTTTTCAATACCAACCTGCTTAAAACTGCCTCTTGTTCTATGGAACTAAACCATCTATTTAGAAGGTTCTTGTTTAAATTAAAATCATCCAACATAATTTTATATAAAAACATTTTTTTAATGTAAGAAATACCATCATAATTGAAATAATTTTAATAAATCCCTCCAAATTCTTTATATATTAATTCAAATAGTGTATTTAATTAGAATTATGGTGACGAAAGGGTTAAATCCAGTTTCTCAGTAATAACCATCAAAATATCAAAATATCAAAATATACAAAATTTATATAAGAGACTAAATTGGATAAAGAAAATTGTCACATAGCACTCTAAACAAACACTGCAATGTAGTCCCAGTTCAGATCCAAAAATAACATTCTGTTTGTAAAACTGAATAACATATGTGCTTGCTAACATATATACACTATAGGTTTGCTTAAGCAAAATTTATGAGAACTACTTGACAATAGTACAGCACTAAAAAGAAAGGAAGGAAAGAAGCTGATCATAAGATTGGACCTAGGAAACTCAGTTTTAATTATCTTTTCATTGTTAATAATATCTTTTTTTACACCCACTTATTTCTGAGAGGATCATGGAAGCAGAATTTTCAGAGGGTCCTATCAGAAGCAACTGTAACTGAATGATCCAGCTGAATCCTGAAATGAGACCAACTGAGGTTATGAACGTTATATCTGTTAGTCACTCCTGGTAGAAATACACTAATAACATCCCTACAAATGGCAAACGATGACGCTTCAGACTTGCAAACATTTTGATCAATCTTGCTTCTTTCTTAACAGTTTATCCTTTGAACTTATTTCAACTAAAGTAGAAGTCTCTTCTGGAGCATAGTATATATGCTCATATTGATTGCTATCTGCAAAATATGTAAAATCCAAGTATTTATGTTCTTGCAGGATTTCTTCTGTGTACCAATGATTTTTTTTACTCTCTAACAGTTTTATACTGATAACAATGCTCCACCTGTATTTTTCTTGTCTTATGCTCTGTCTACTATACACATCAGCAGACCCCTAACAATCCACATGATACAATGGAGATTGACAATCTGCTAACATTTAACTCTTTTGATACCAGCCAACTCCAAAACAGCCCTGGTTCTATAAAACAAAAACCAGTCATTTTAAAGGGTTTCTATCTAAATTGAAATTTTCCAAATCAACAATCTTATATAAGAACAATATGTTAAGTTGCTATCTTAGTAAATCTCTCAAAATTCTTCATTAAGTATTTCATTAGAAATATGCAGTAATGAAAGGGTTAAGAACTCCAAAACGATAATATATCAAGGCATTAATTAAACACATGGAAACTCAGATGGTAAACAATCCCGTTCATGGTGGTATTTATTGTCTCACAATGCCTTATGCTTTTAAATTTGGAGACTTTCTTTCCTTATTCATACAACCCATTTGCTTTTCAAATTCAAACTCAGCAGATCATAGTCCTCCCATTTTTTTTCTTTTCTGCTTTAAATACCCATCTTTCTCATTTGCTTCAGTATTCAGATATATTGAACCATTATGAAATTTAATTTTAAACAGAAAACTTGTCAAACAAAAGGTCAGGAGGACTCTTCAGTTGTGCTATAGTTGACAACCTTCCTAGTGATGGTGACTGACAGGATAAACACAATTAGAACACTCTGTAAAGAAAAGTTTCCAACTGTAGAAAGCTTGCCAAACAATGAGTTGGGAGGGTTCTTTAGCTGTGTCAAAGATATGACAACTCCCTAGTACTGGTGCCACAATAAAAGGAACTCAATAGAGTTCAGGAACATATGTAAGTGAGATATGAGCCCCCCCCCCCCCCCCCCCCCCCCTCTCAGAGGTCAGTAATTCAGCATGAGTATAATTGTTTCTACTTTAGGCACAAGGCCAGCAATTACCAAGTACATTACTGGTACTTTATTTTATCGACCCCGTAAGGATGAAAGGCAAAGTTAACCTCGGCGGGATTTGAACTTAGCATGAGTATAATATAGACAAAGTAGTAGCCAACCACATTGTTGGTAATATAAAACAATGCCAAGTTTTGTTATTAGCAAATAACATATATTCAATACTCTATTTATGGATTAGCTCAAGAGATTAATACTTATAATTCAATGATGAGACCAGCATATATTTAAATGTGTTTTTTTGACGGAAGTGATAAACACAATTAGAAGCTGATGCAGTGATGCATCCATTCTAACAAAAGAAACTTATTCACATTTGCAAGTAAACACTCTAAAAGATATATTTAGATTATTATATAGCATTTATTATTTACTTTTTCTATATTTTGAGTTCGAATCTTGTAAACTCTCAAGGTTGCACAAGCCGTAAAGGCTTTTTAATTACACTGTCATTAAGTACACAAACAATAAATATAAACAATAGTTTCCAACTATAGAAATAACGGAGGAGTTTAAGACCGGATGCCCATGGGAACTCCTGTATGCTGATGACCTCGCACTCATAGCTGAATCTATGGTAGAACTAGAGAATAAATTCCAAACCTGGAAGCAGGGACTAGAGAGAAAGGGCCTCAAAGTCAACATGACAAAGACTAAGGTCCTTGTAAGTAGACGAGAAAACAGAACCCAGATCCCCTCAGGGAAATGGCCTTGCTCAGTATGTAGGAAAGGTGTAGGTAGGAACTCCATTCTCTGCCCCAAATGCAAACAATGGGTACACAAGAGATGTAGCGGGATCTCAGGAAGCTTAATTAAGAATGTAGGATTCACATGCAGCAGCTGTGCTGAAACAGCAAGCAAACAGCCACAGGAAACAAGTACCACCAATCTCTGGGAGGGCCCTGTAGAAACAGTAGACAGCTTCTGCTACCTAGGTGACCGAATTAGCAACGGAGGTGGGTGCTCAGAAAGTACAATAACTAGGGTAAGAACGGGATGGAAGAAGTTTAGGGAACTACTACCACTGCTAGCTGCAAAAGGCTTCTCCCTCAGAATGAAAGGCAGACTGTATGATGCGTGTATCCGAACAGCGATGTTGCATGGTAGTGAGACCTGGGCGCTGAAGGTGGAAGACTTACGTAGATTAGAGAGAAACGAAGCCTGCATGCTCCGATGGATGTGTAACAGTAATATACGTGAACGACAAAGCATAAATGAATTGAGAGAGAGACTGAGCATAAGAGGAATCAAATGCTGCGTGCAGGAGAGGCGGTTACGCTGGTATGGACATGTGATGCGTATGAAGGATGACAGCTGCATAAAAAGGTGCAGAGCACTAGAAGTTGATGGAAACCGCGGAGTGGGGAGACCCAAGATGACTTGGGATGAGGTGATAAAAGCCGACCTTACCCAACTACACCTCTCAAAGTCAATGACACACGACTGTGACTTCTGGCGTCACGCAGTAATACAGGGTACCCGACCTCCCATGGGTACATGCTGAAGCATATAAACAATATGCCCCCACTCCCCCCACCGCAAGGTGGTCGTGGAGGTGCCACGGCAAAAAAGCACCCAGCCCACACTGTAAAGTGGACGTGTAGGCGCCACGAAAAAGCACCCAGCACTCACTGTAAATGAGGTTGGTGTTAGGAAGGGCATCCAGCTGTAGAAATCAAGCCAGATCAGTTCCTGTATGAGCAAGGCATGGTCAGCCGACCAGACACTGCCCACAACAGGACAACCCGTCTAACCCATGCTAGCGTGGAAGAACGGACGTAAAACGGTGATGATGATGATGATGATGATGATATCAATATTTAAAAAATAAAACTTGTGAAATTCCTACTACAACCCAGTTTGGGTTACATGACTTTGTAGTGAAAAGCAATACCTGGTAAACCTGCTTCTTTAAATTCTAACACTGGCTGTCTGATTTGGCAATGGCTATCCTGACTACATCAAACAAGAATTTTACATGAACTTCACAAGACATAGCAAAAGGCAATCTGTCTAGGAAGACATTAACTAAATAAAAATTGACAAGGTAGAGGGAATGTCTTAGCCCTGTTGTAGACAACAGTTCTTGTGTTGGTGGCACAATTAAATATATCCAGTAAAGTCAGGGTAGGAATGGAGTTTAGTGAGGAATTCCAGATACAAGTAGGAGTACATCAGGGTTCGGTCCTCAGCCCGCTCTTGTTCATTATAGTCCTCCAAGCCATAACAGAGGAGTTTAAGACTGGCTGTCCATGGGAACTTCTCTATGCTGACAATCTGGCTCTTATAGCAGAATCAGTAGAGGAGCTAGAGAATAAATTCCGGCTATGGAAACAGCAGTTGGAAGCAAGAGGACTGAGAGTAAATCTAGCTAAGACAAAAGTGTTGATGAGTAGAAAAGAGGACAAAACCCTGATTCCGTCAGGGAAATGGCCATGTTCGATATGCAGAAAAGGAACTGGCATAAATTCTATAAAATGCACACAATGCAGGTCCTGGGTACACAAGAGATGTAGCGGGATAGCAGGCAAACTAACAGGTAGGGAGAAATATATTTGCAGTAGATGTACAGGGAAATTAGACAGTAGAAGTCGCACTGATAGACACATTTTTCAAATGCGAGAGGGCGCTATAGAAGTGGTGGATAGCTTCCGGTACCTAGGAGATCAGATTAGCATGGGAGGGGGGTGTTCCGAGGCCATAGTATCTAGAATAAGGACGGGTTGGAAGAAGTTTAGGGAGCTGCTTCCTCTGTTGACGAAGAAGGGTTTCTCCCTGCGTACGAAAGGCGCATGCTGCATGGTAGTGAGACATGGGCAGCAACTGCAGAGGATATGCGACGGCTGGAGAGAAATGAGGCAAGCATGCTCCGTTGGATGTGCAGTGTAAATGTACGTGAACGACCCAGCATAAATGTGTTGAGAGAGAAACTGTGTCTGAGAGGGATAGAATGTAGTGTACGGGAGAGGAGACTGAGGTGGTATGGACATGTGATGCGCATGGAGGATGACCGATGGGTGAAGAAGTGCCAGGAAATGCCAGTTGAAGGAAGACGTGGTAGAGGTAGACCACGAAAAACATGGGCGGAGGTGGTGAGAACAGACCTCAGATCATTGAAGCTCACGGTGGAGATGACGAGGGACCGTGACGAGTGGAGAGATGCTGTGCTGAATAAGACCCGTCCCACCCTTGCAAGCAGGGAAAAGCGGACGTAAAATGATGATGATGATGAATCCATGCTGTAAACTAGTTGCCAATAAGGGCATCCACTTGTAAAAATTATATACACTGTGCAACAACAGATATTGGAGTTTTTTTTTCTCTGTTGTAAGGAACACAAATAATGAGGCAGTTTACAGGAACAGACCCATCCAGCCCACCATGCCAGCATAGAAAAATGGACATAAAAATGATGATAATATAACCTAGGATCTGGAGACATAATTACTAAATATTGTGGTCAACTAATGTTCTGAAAACTTACTAATTAACTACTAAATTCACCCACTGCCTCAGTCCTCAGATAATTCTGTATATTTCTCAATGTCTCTTTAATGCCTTGTGTGTGTAGGCAGTGGCTTCTGAAAAAATTGTTTGTTACAGCGTCAGGCTCTTTTAGCTCTTTACGTTGAGTTCACTTGTGACAACAATGGTGCTCAACTATCACTTTTTGCCTTTCTCTTGTAGGTGGGAGATTGCATAGCCAACTACTGGTCTTTCTTATAAAAAAGAAAGAAAAGAAAGCCCTTGCCAAGAGCTGCCCAAAAGAGAGGAACTTAACATTTGCAGATATACGGTCACCATTAACCAACAGATTCGATTCTCACATACCAAGCATATGCCCTTAGAAAATGATTAGGATACATAGTAACAGTGTAAATTGTCAACAAAATGACTTATCACGACGATATAAGTAAAAGTATCTTGACGATAAAATATATTTACAATATTTACAATAAAATATATTTACACACACACACATAAAAAGCGGACGTATGATGATGATTATATATATATGTAATCTGAATCTAATAATAATATTCGATTCGTTTGCAATTATCAAACAGCCTCTTTAAACCATATCAGTAGAATGACTCCGTAATTCTTGCTCTTGTGATGGTATGTATCTTTATGAACAATAGGAATAAAGAAGAGTTGAGTGTTCTACCCTACGTGCGCACTCGTAAACAAATATACGTATAACACAAACGTGATAGATACACATTTCTATTTCCATTGGTATGTATTTACACCTCGACTCCACACACACTAAATTATTTTATTCAATCACGTGAAATAAACTTCAGCTGGAGCATTAGAGGCGTGAGTTACAATGTAACACGCGCACACTTCCACGATGAAATGGCATTTAATGGGGGTAGAATAATTCTTGCCTTTAATTGACATTACTTTTTAATAGAACGGAATTCACGGCACGTGGATTTAATAGCTTTACGCGGTAGATGTTGAAAGGCAGCAGATATTTTGCCTGCCTAACATCAAAATAGTAGCCATTTATTTATTGCATTACACACTGAATCCAAACAGTAGATAAGTAATTTATAACGAATTGAAAATCATTTAATGTTTATATTTAAATCTAATAATTAATTTACATTTTAATGTTTGGCGTGGATTTTTCTTTCAAACACGAACGCTAGAGTTTAGCAAAATTGTTGTAAATTTTTATTTAGAATTCACGAAATACAATTAAGAAACAAAAAGATACTGGCTGCAAATGCGTGTCTTTATATATATATATATATATATATATATATATATATATATATATATATATATATATATATATATATATATATATATATATATATATATATATATAATATTACATACACGTATATGTGTGTATATATACTTGTCATATATACACATAGATATATATAAACACATATACGCGTGTCTTATATGTAAGTCACACGAGCTCTACAATCTGACAAAATAGTTCTGAAACATTTTCATTCATTCCAACGGTTATCAACTGTCTCTCTGCGTGTGTATGTATATAAGATTGACGACAGTTACACATACATACCTATGTATAACACACATATATAATCTACATAGTCTTGTTGCAAAACAACATCGGGTTATGTACTAGTATTTATAGTTCTTGTCCGAGAAGACACTGCTTACCTTGCCTACACACCTTTGACAATCCAGAAAGAGGATGAAAATTGAAGTCTGACAACAGCTAAAGAGGAACAATTTTAATTTCATAAACAGCATTATAATAGCATCAATACCATCATTATATTGGATTGGCAGTATCGGTAGAGGGTCGGACGCCATGCTTTCCAGCATAGTTACGTCCCTTTACGATCTGAGTTCAAATCCCGCCGAGGTTGACTTTGCCTTTCATCCTTACGGGGTCGATAAAATAAAGTACCAGTAATGCACTGGGTAATTGCTGGCCTTGTGCCAAAAGTAGAAACAATTATATCCTATAGCCATAGCACATTAGTTTATACAAACTATAGCAGAGAATTGGCAGAAAACATAGTATTTAGAAATGTAGAAAATCTCGAACGCAAGAAAATAACCGTGAACACAGCTTTAGAAAATCGGGTAAAATACCCCTATAGACGGAAAAAGTGGTCAGCAGCCACTACAGAGAATCGAACTCTGTATCTCTCAAATTCCGGCTGAGCGTTCTGTACCATTGAGCTAAACGAGCATGTATTTAATTTCTCATTACCTACTTATAGGTTTTAAATTTAAATTCCATACCATCAAGATAAACTTTACATTTTATCTCTCTGAAATCAACAATTAAGTTCCAAATACAACACCTTTCATTGCACTTTAAACAATATCTGATCTAACCATATTGTC